>BTHU01000012.1:8016726-8341726 GCA_036184795.1 Tokudaia tokunoshimensis
AGTGCTGAGTGCTGCATAAAAGAATGACAGTTCTAACTGTCGTTAGGGGACTGTTTGGAGCAGCAGGTAGTGGTGCCACGGAGCCTGCGGCACAGTGAGAAAGAATGGCGGGGAGCAGACGGTGCTCATCTTGTCCCTTCTCACTGTCATTTAAGTTTGTCTCAGGAGAGATTAGAACAAGAATCAAAGAGGACTCAAAGCCCCATCCATGACGTAAGGTGATGAGAAAACGACAGGAAGTCACTGCAGGTAAACTCAAGTGTGCACGCTCACACATCCTAGGGTACTGAAGGAACTTGAGGGCAGTGGCTGCCTCGATCTTAGTAACCTCGAGGCATGCATCCGGAAGAACAGGATTTGCCAGCGGAGTGGAGGCTTGCTCAGATTTTTCTTTTTTAAAGATAAAGTAGCCCCGTGTATATTCCTGGCATAGATTCCTGTAGTCCCAGATCCCAGGGAGGTATAGGCAGGATAGCTTGAGACTGGGAATTAGAAATCAGACTAAGATATTCAGTGAAACTCCACCTTAAGTATCAAACAAATATTAAAAGTAGTTAGATATAACTATGTCCTAAAGAGCTTATTTGTCCTATCTTCTATGCTACAGATATTGAAAAAGTATATTAATTCATTATATTTTTACACTCATTTATGTGTGTAAGTGCTTATTTGCATGTCGTGTGTGTGCAGGCCAGAGGACACTCTGTGGGAGTCAGCTCTCTCCTTTAGCATGTGGGCTCCAGGGATGGACCTCAGGTTGGTGGCAAGCACCTTCATTCTGGGACCCACTTTAACACTGTACAAAGATAGATCAAACAGGATATCGTTAGCAAAATATTTCCAAGTATCTACTCATTAAAAAAAAAGCATTTTGATAAAGCTCAGAAAAACCATCAAGAACAAGATCAAACATAATAGCCAAGGTAGCTGGTAGCTGTCTTTCTGTCTTAGAAATGTACTGAGTGGTCAGTTTATAACTAGCACATTCAAAAATTTCCTCCATGACTTGGAAAAAGTCTTCAAAGGTAAGCATCACATTTTCCCATTGCTAGTTAACAATCTGGATACAACTTGCATGGTTCTGGCTAGCATAAAAATGAGTTTAAAACTAGTATTATTCAAATTGTAATGAAATTTCAAAAGCAAAATATCGAGCTTATTTCCTGTTGCTATGACAAAATATCCCCACAAAAGCAACTTATGGAAGAAAGGGTTTATTTTAGGTTACCATTCCAAGTAACTTCAGTCCATAATGTTAAGGAAATCAAGACAGCAGGAACTTGAAGCATCAAGTCACATCCATAGCCAAAAGCAGAAAAAGACTGGATTCATGTATGTATGCTCATACTTAGCTTTCTTGATCCCAATGGAGGGGATGGTCATCCCACAGTGGATGGGTCTTCTAACCTCAATTAATATAATTAAGATAATCCCCTGTACACATGCCCACATTCCTATAAACAATCCCCTAAGCTAGACAGTCCCTTCATTGAGGCTCTCTTCCCAGGTGATCCGAGAGCATGTCAAACTGAGAATCAAAATGAACCATCACAACTAAACCCCTTGTGAAACTGATACTCAAATGTTGATTTAAACCATAACCTCCTACCCTGCCTCCCAAATTTCATGTTTATCTCATAATATAAGACACAATCTAACTTTTAAAAGTCTTCAAGGTTCCTAAAAATTCCAACGCTTCATGAGTCCAAAATCTCTTAACTGTGAGCTCCTATAAAATCAAAATTAAGTTGCAGACTTCCAATGTACCATGACATAGAGCAGAAATTCTTACTCTAAAATGGAAGAACGTAGGCATAGCAAATTAACAACCACAATAAAGTAGATCCTAATCCTGCAGCTCCATGTCCAGCATTTGGCGCTTGTAATGTGATCCACTGCCCCGCCACCCCACCCCACCCCACCCACGCACACAAGGCCTCCAGCCCTACCAGCTGCAGCACACACAGCTTCCCACTTAGGCTCAGGCTGCCTCCGCTGCACATCTGCGGCTCTTCCTGGCAGATGTCCCACAGAACTGGCAGCTCCAAAATCTTAGAGTTTCCATTGCACCTGAAGCTTCCCCATCACAGTGTTGTGCAGTGACCTCTCAGGGCCTCTTCGCAGGGTGCCTGTGCTGCCCACTATCTGACCTCAGTTGCTCTCCCTGAATCCCTCAATCTTCTATCTTTAGCTTCAAAACTACGAACATTTGAACAACACTTATGATACTATCAAAATCTGTTGCTGGCTTATGATGTAACCCAACCTCCTTAGACCACAACTGTAAGAGCTTCCTCATGTTTGGGGAGCAGCCTTCCTAGACAACAACTAGAAGAGCCAGGAACCCCTTTAGCTTAATCTGTTTTCTGTTAAATTAATTTGGAACCTCACAGGGTGGAGTCTCCACCAAGGATAGAGTTTAGACAGCAGGATATCTCTCCCAGTGTGGTACCAGAGTTTTCTCTGTAACAGAGAAACTCTTTATTAGTCACAGTTGCTTTGTGCACAATTTGAATAACATCCTGTAATGAAATCTCCTCTACCAAACTAATCAGCCCACCGCTTTCAAACTAGACCCACAAGTTCTCAGGACACAGGTGGAATGCATGGGTATTCCTGGCCAAAATGTCACACAATGCCTGTCTTCTAGTCCCTGATAGTCCTTGTTATCTTCAGAAACCTCATGAGTGCCAAAAATTAAATAACAGAAACTTCTAGTCTAAAGAAACAATTTTTGTTCTAGATCAGCCTGGTCTACAGAGTGAGTTCCAGGACAGCTAGGGCTACACAGAGAAACCCTGTCTTGAAAAACCAAAAAAAAAAAAAAAAAAAAAGAAGAAGCAATTTTTAAAAGCCATAGTATTATCACCAAATCCAAATCAAGACAATAGGGAAATGCCATATGCATTAGAACAAAGGGTAGCTTTTATTCATACCTGCACATTTCCCTGTGTATTACCTCAGAAATAATGCACTTCCTGTCAGTGAAGATGCTCACAAATCTGCCAGAGATGCTTCCAGAGGGGTTCATCTGCTGAGAGGACACTAGACTAGACGGGACAGCACCTTCCAACATCACCATCTCTGTTTCTGGGAACACATATTCCAATTAAAGAATGCCACCATTAGATCAGGCCTCTGATCCAACAGGGCTCAAGGAGATGGCATTGGTGGTTCTGCATCTTTGAAGACTCATCTGTGGTAGATACTGAGAATTAATTAATGAGTTTCTCTGAGCCCTGAGTACTGAAGAGGGACCTGCCTTAGGAAGCATCCTTTGAGGCTAACAGAAGATGAAAACATTCTCTGTATCCTCCCATATATGTAAATCGGCCCATCCCAAGATCTAAAGTTAGCAAGCACCAAGGAAGCTGCACTCCTGCAATGGAGCTCTTTAAAGAGCTGACAGAGCGCTGCAGTTGATCACCCCAAGGGAAATGTGTTACCTAAGCTTTCCTTTAATGCTCGCCGACATTTCTAATTGACTGACATGTCGGGTGGCAAGGGGGAGCAACCTAAATTAATAGAGAGCTTCCGTCTCTATATCATTTCTCTCCAGCAACGGCTAATCTAATTCTTAAAGTTCTTCCTTTGTCTATCTCTTAGACCCTAAAAATAGCACCATGAAGTGAAAGAAGCTAGAAAACTGTTTAAAGTGCATTTGAAAAATTATCTATCTAACATGATCCCATGTTAGCAACAAGAAGGAGATGATGAGTCAGACATGTGGTACTGAGGGGACTCGTGCCTGGTCAGCATGCAGGGGGCTCAGGGCTGGGCCCAGGCTTCCCTCCAAAGAGAGAAAGTATGCCACTACTGAAATTGTTAGAAGCTTTCCCTCATATTTCTCCTAATAGGGATTACTGCTGTTGTTATTCTTGTGTAACACATGGAAGAAGGAGGGGAGGGAGAGAAAAGGGTGGGGGGAAGAGGGAAGGAAAGAAAGGAGAGGTAGTTGATTTTCTCCAGACATTCTTACAGGTCAGGAAAGAAGGAAGGAAGGGAGGAGAAGAAGGAGGGAGGGAGGGAGGGAGGGAGGGAGGGAGGGAGGGAGGACATGCCAGGAAAAACTCCTAGTGCCTCCTTTCCATGCTAGCCTCTCACAAACCACAAACGGAGGGACAGGATGCCAGAGAAAAGACAAATTGTTTATGACCACTCTCATTTGTTCTGGGCCTTTCTGTGCAGATAATGCTTTTGTAACCGATTCTTGTCAATTATGAGTGAATCTTCATCTACATGAACAAGCAAACAGTGAAGACATGAAGGTAAACATGGAAGAGAGAGGCAAAACTTCTCAAACTGTCACACTTAGGGTGGAAAGGGACACTTGCTGTAAGATTTCTCCCTGAAAACCTCAGACCCTCCCAATTTGCGGCTGTTTTCTGAGGGCCATTTGAAACAAAGGTATCACCAGAGGCAGAGGCAGAGGCAGGTACCACCCTGATGCTCTCTTTGACTACTGACCTACTTGATTTCCGTTGTAGAGAAGCCCTGCTTCGCCTCACGTTGCTCCTCCCACTCACTCTCTGCCCAGTCTCCGGCAAACTGGCTGTCACTCTTCATTCCACTGGAAGCCTCTCTGGCCAAAATCAATAATGACCTCATTGTCGCTAAATTCAATGGACACTTTTCTGTCCCCATCCTACCCAACAGCGCTGCAGGATTTGACATGGTTGACCACTCTTTTGCTCTTGAAAGTTTTTCCTCTGTCTGTTTCTATGACAACACCTCCTGGTTTCCTTCCTCCCTGAGCATTACTTTACAGTCTATCTGTTGTAGCTCCCCCCACCCCCCACCCCCACTGCCACCACCACGCGCCTTACAAATTCCTCATCACTAGGAATCCATCCTGATGTCTATTTTTCCCCTTCTTTATTCATTCTTAACGTCTTACCTACTTTCTCAGCGTTGCATTGCCTTCATTTGGGGAAACTCAAACCCAATAGAGAGCACAGTCCTGACCCCTGAGATCTTACCACAGCCAGAGAGACCTATGGGGGCAGCTGGTCTCCCCACACTCAAAAAATCCAAAGCCAGCTTTGGAAAAATTCCCTTTTCTAAATCTCTGTCCTAATTTTGTTTTTCCTGATGTTTCTTCTTCCTCATGGTCTGTGGAAGAATCAAGAGACCTGCAAATCACACCTGATTCCTGTTTGTCCTGTATTCTCAGAATGCAAATTCTAACTACTTCCATAAGAGCAGTCTAAGCCAGCAGTCCTCAACCTGTGGGTCATGACCCCCTTGAGGTCGATTGACTCTTTCACAGGGTCGCCTACTAAGACCTCCTGCTTACAGGATATTTACATGACGATGTTTAACACGATTATGAAGTCACAATGAAAACATTTTTTTTCTTTCTTTTTGGGTTGGGGCTCAGCGTGACATGAAGAACCATATTTAGGGGTCACAGTGTCATGAAGGGTGGGAACACTGCTCTGATTCATTTCCTTGTTCCCCATGCCTGCTGTGAATACCTCCACCATTTTGTTTTTACATCTGAACTGCACCAGCACCCTCTCACCTACCTTCCCCACCCCTGGGACACTCACGCCCCTTTCCAACCCGTTTGCCAACATCGATACCTTGCATTCGTGGAGACTATGGAAGATGGCTCCTGCTTATACCGCTGATCTCTTTCTCATCACCGCCCCTTCCCACCCTTTCCCCATCTGTCTCCTCGGTCGGAACTGTCCCACCTCCATACCTCCCTTTAATGAATGCTGCTCATCTGGCGGATTCTCACTCAGCTGCCCTGTTTTAATGCTCATATTTAATAGACCTCCAAGGCAGCATTCACTTGTGTCTACTTATGCCTGTTCTAAGGGCTCTGTAAATATTAACTCGATTGACATAAAAACCTACCAGGTAGGTATTATTTCTTTTATTTCATAGATTGAAAAAAAAAAAGAACCAGCAAAAAGTCATCTGACTTGTCCAAGGCCGCAGAGCAGAGGAGCAAAGTCCACTTTACACTAGGAATGTGGGTGTTCCCAAGTATCCAGTGTACATCTGACCAAACGCTGGACTGTTGGATCTTCTTACTCTTGCTCCATCTTTCCCACAACACTCTCAACTTCTTGAAGACAGAAAATGTGTTTTATGTCTAATACTCCAGTCACACACAGCTCCTGAGAAAATGGACATTAAAGGAGGGATTAATGCGGTAACAAAAAAGGTCACAAGGAATAAGAGCTCTAAAATTATGCTATTGGAAGAAATAAGCAAGCACTCATTTCCTGAGATCCTCTATAATTATTTACAAATAACTTCACATTAATGCTGAGTACTTTAAAAAGAAAGGGTTTTCAGAACCAGAATACCCAATCAAACACCAAAAGTAACCTATATGCACTTAAATCAAGAAGTTTTATGAAAGTGACATGGTAAAATTTAAATTCATTAACACACACCTTTGGTAACTTATTCTTCATATTCTAGTATAAAACACAATTAGAAATTCTACTTTAGCCATGAGAATAACTGTAACATTAGAATAAAATGAAGAAGGATTTGACTGCTGGGTATTTTATCATAGACACTGGTAAGTCACAGAGAGAAACTGCACCTCAAAGCACATTGCTAACTTTAAAGAGAGCGTTATGTCTCCTTCTGAACAAAAGGGTGTTATATTTTTTCAATGAAAGAATCAATACACCATAGAGGTTAAGAGTCAACTTGTCTTTTCTTAGCTATATTTATGAGCAGTAGGGTAGTTGAATGAGAGCCTCCTAGGCTCATATATTGGAATGTTTGACTCACAATTGACGGAACTGTTTGGGAAGGATTAGGAGGCATGTCACTGGGGGCAGGCTTCAAGGTTTCAAAAGCCCATAGTGCTCCCTGTTAGCGCTCTGTCTCTCTCTCTCTGTCTCTCTCTGTCTCTGTCTCTCTCTCTCTCTCTCTCTCTCTCTCTCTCTCTCTCTCTCTCTCTCTCTCTCTCTCTCTCTCTCTCTCCCTTATGGTTGTCTCAACATGTAAACTCTTAGTTCTGCTCCAGTGCCATGCCTTTCTGCTTTCTCCATGATGATAATGGACTCACCCTCTGAAACTCTAAGCCAGCCTCCAATTAAATGCTTTCCTTTATAAGAGTTGCCATGGTCATGGTGTCTTCACAGTAATAGAAATGGAACTAAGACAGGATATTACCCCCAAACCACAGCATATGAAAAGATCATTCATGAACTCTCTATACATATGGCCTTAAGGATAGATGGTCAACAGACTGCCCGTACAATAGTGTAGTACTGGTCAATTACAGGTATTTCAGTGGTGTGTGCTACTTGCTAGAGATATCACAGATTTGTCAACAAAAGACGTGGATGTGTCATGAAACATTACATACAGCATAGGTCTAGTATTGAATGCCTGTGACAACGGAACGTTTTGACTTTGAACTCTTTGGCTAAGCATCATTTTCCCTTGTACACACTTCAAGTTAAGTAGAATTTGACATGAATGCATTGGCTAACAAATGTGTGTCAAAAAGACTCACTGAATTTTAATGAATCTTCAGAAGAGCTTTGATATTTAGGCTAAATGTCTAAAAATTTCTGCCCCATCAACTAAAGTAAGAATTAAAAACCTACTTTTAAAAGTCCAGGGCCAGCTATGCTGGAACAGTCCTGGTTTAAACTGTTGGGCTAGCACAGTTATTAGCAGGTCCCTCTTATTTTCTTTGCAAATCTATTCCTTTCCTCTAAAACATCTGCAATTTTATTCTAAAATCTTTGCTAATTCATCTGATGACTGTCAGGGGGAAAAAAACTCCCTAAATAACACACACACACACACACACACACACACACACACACACACACACATCCTACTGATAAATAGCTCTCAGTTGGTAAGAGGTCTGCATTATATTCACCCAGACCATTTTCATACATCAGCTCTAATATCATCCTACTTAGCAAATTAAGAAAAATAACTTTACCTTTCTGTGCCTCAGTTTCTTCCTCTGTAAAACCTGAATAATGTTAATGGGACCAGTTGTAAAAAAATTAAATGTGGTGGTGTATATAAATTATTTGGCATGGGTCTTTGAACATGAATGGGTGTCAAGAAATAGAAAACCTGGGTGAGCAGCTGTTTCAGCCTCCAGACCCTGCACACTGCTAGAGCACCCTCGGCTTTCCAGTCTCGTGGGCTCTACTTGTGTGGATTAATAACCACAGATCAGGGAAAACTGCACCTGTACTCAACACACGCAAATGTTCCCTGTCATTGTTCTCTGACAATACAGCAACTCACACAGCACTTACTCACACTGTGTTAGGTGTTGTGAGGAATGGATTAGTATCCAGGAAGAGCCGAGTGTGGTGGTACACACCTAAGTTCTCAGAAGCGGGAGGATCAAGAACATCCCTGGAGGGCTGGGGATGTCGCTCAGTTGACAGGGTGCTGCTCTCCTAGCACGCACAAGGCCCTGGGTTCAATCCTCAGCAGAGAATAAAGCTGAGAGTGATGGCGCACACCTGCCATTCCAGAATGTGGTAAATATGGGCAGGAAGATCCGAAGTTCAAGATCATTCATGGCTACCTAGAAAGTTGGAGGCCAGTGTGGGTTATGTGAGTGTTGGTCTCAAAGAAACAACAATAAAAATAATACACAAAGATGTGCATAAGATATAAACAAATATTGTGCCATTTTGAATAAAAGACTGGAACTCGTGTAGATTCTGGTATATACATACAGGTCCTAGGACCAATTTCCCACAGTCACCAAAACAAATTCTGTTTTGTGTGAAAGGAAAAACTCTTAAGTTCTTGGAGTTGTTGTGTACTGTAATATAAAGGCTAACGAGTGAAAGTCTCCATTTCTAGAGGGGAAAACAGAAAACAAAAACAAACAAACAAACAGCCCAAACCCTAAATAGGAAAGTGACTTGGCTCAGCTCGCATGGCTTATTTACAAAGCAGTCAAAGTAATGGGGGCTTAATTTGTTCTTTTCTTCTGAATTTCGCTGACAAGACTCAGAGCAGCAATGACTCTAGACAAAGCACCATCTCTCACCACTATGAATGTATTTCCGAATGCTGTGTGGGGAACCCACAATTACCCTCTGCCCCAGGAGCTAAGCTGGTTCTTAACATTAGGGAAAGCTCTTCCTGGCTACATTGTACAGAGGTAGGTAGGTCATCTCAGGCCTCAATTTTCTCTGGTGTAAAATGGAAATAATACGTGGTTCCCAGGGCTGGTGTGAAGACTCAATGAAGTAACTCGCACAAAAACCCCTCAGCACAATGCCTCACTGTGATGTCCTAAAGTTTACTGAGCTGATAATGATCTTCATTCTTCCATGTAAATTCATGTATAGTGACATGCATTTTCCCCTAATCTTTCCACCGCTCTCCTTTAAAAAGCATTCTTTGGTTGAGAGCCCAGCCAGGGTATTTTGAAGAAAGCATGGTCTGGATGCTAATGGACTGGCTGGGTTCCAGAAACTTTTTGTTAGAAACTCTCTCTTGCAACTAAATGCTAAATACAGATCTCAGGTGACCCTGATAAAACTACTCAAGAAGGCAAATTTGACATCTGTCTTTCTTATGCATAAAACTCCAGGGAGCTTCAAGGCCCACTGGTAATACCCAATAGGACACAAAGGACGAGGAGCACTTCCAACCTTCCTGATACTATGCACAGGCCACCTGCTTAGAGTCACCTGGACAATGAGAACTGAAGTTCTTCAGGTTCAGGTCTCTGGAGTAAATTTGTGGATTCTGTGAATGTGATCTATAAGGCAGGCCCACCGTTGCATGGAATCCTGCTAAGCCCTGTATCTAGTGATTTGTTTCAGCCATGCAAGAGAGAGACGAAAGCACTTACAAATGTGGGTTTTTGCCACAATTAAATAAAAATACATAATCTTGTGGTTCAATTATTGCCATATACTTTATCCTTAGCCATGGAGAACCACCTGGAAGTATATGGATAAACAGAATGGCTGTGGAATTTTTTAATTAAATAATAAAAAGTGTTTCATAACCCATTGGCTTTCAAGTCTTAGAAGCTGCAATATATCGTATAGAAATCTAGCTAGACAGACATTCACGGAAGGATAGTTTAAAACTTAGCCTCAAGTCACAACCCTGACTGCCCATTCGATTATACCAAGAGGATATACGAAATACCTTCATTTCCTTTAATAACTTGTAACAGTTCTCACTGTAATCAAGGGTTGAGTGTCCCTTAACCAATGTACGATGCAAAACATCATTAGATTAATCCTAAATTACGTAACAACTGGAAAAGAGGGAACAATATAATCTGATTCACCTAGATAATTACACACCTTCAAGAATACCTTTGGTTCAAAGGCCATTAGCTGGATTATCAGCAGACATTTGGTAACTGCCTTTGTTCATATGTAAGAGAAAAAAAAACAAAAACAATATGAAGAATCTATAAATTCCCATGGTTGGTGTCTCTCCAAGAACTCAGAATTAACTTCATGGGAGGGATTCCATAATTGGATCCTCCTCACCACCACATAGGCATTTTACATGCACACTTTACGTGGGTGATGTCCTTGTGCAGGTGCTGGCCCTTCTGTCAGGTGTTTCTTGTGACTATAACCCCGGCCCCTTCCAACCACACCCACACAGCCAGTTTCTCTTTACTGCCCACTGTCTAGAGTTACTTGTAACTCAGATCACAGGGAATCACTGGTATTTCAAAAGTTCTAGACTCTGAAGATAACAAGAACAATATGATAAGTGACAGGATAGAATACACTTGCTTTTTGTAACATCATGACTTTTCACACATGGAGCAGGCCTGAGATGAAAATACCAGCCAGAATTCAAGAAGATTCTTCAAGATTTCCTAGTTCCTGAACCTGGAGAAATTCTGGTGGTTAGACAAAAGGTGTGGTGGCACACGTCTTTAATCCCAGAACTACAGATGCAGAGGCAGGTAAATCTCTGAGTTCAAGGCCAGCCTGGTCACAGAGCTACACAGAGAAACCCTGTCTTGAAAATAAATTTTTTTCTTTTAAAGTCAGCATTCATGAACTTGTGAAGCTGGTTTCCCCTTGGCAGAAGGAAAAAAATGGCTACCTGTGGAGTCTATTAGCACACCAAAGGTCTGCTGATCTCCAGGCTCCTGTTACACATTTTAGAGTCCACCACTAGAATCCTAGCTCTTCTCACCTCCCCTTCAATAAACTTCTCCAGCTCCTGGGCTTCCCTCCTGACTGCTACTCTCTCTCTCATTCTCTCTCTCTCTCTCTCTCTCTCTCTCTCTCTGTGTGTGTGTGTGTGTGTGTGTGTGTGTGTGTGTGTGTGTGTGCCCCTCCCCTGCTCTGCTCCTTCTTCTCTCCTGTCCAGGTCCAGTCTGGTGGCCATGCTCAGTCTACTACTGTTTCTCTTTGCTCTGGACTCTTCCAGATGCCTCTGGCTGTTCTCCCCTCTCTCACATCTACAATCCAAACCTTCCCCTTAACCATACTATGGAGAGGCCATGTTACTAACCTATGGGTATAAAGATAACAGTTTAAGGATCATTTAAAATAATGTCCATTTAGCAGAATAATGGTATTATGTTCATCCCCAAAGGCCATACCTGGAATGTAGCTAGTCCCAGGTTTTTGGTTCAGTTAACAGCATCAGGCATGAGTTCTGTCTTGTAGAGTGGTTCAAATCCATTAAAAGAATTAGTTGTTCCCTTAACATCTGTACCACTATTATAAAGATAATGAGTATATCTTGCCAGAACAGTAAGTGTTTGCAGGGTTCACAGCTAGATAAGATTACTGAATACTTTTCTACCCCATTAGCATACGTTAGCACATCCTAGCCCAGTGAAAGCTAGCATGTAAGGATAAAACTTCTAGGCCAGTACCTGCTAGACTTTTCCATATCCTATGATGCAAATATGTAGATAGCATTTTCAGCAAAAGGTCTTACCATCAAGTTCTGGATCATTGTGACCGACCATTCCGGGCAACAGCCTGTAATTTTTGTGGAGGGTCTACAGAACTTCATTGACTAACATCTCAAAAAAAAAAAAAAAAAAGAAGTAGCCCATACTCATACTCAGCACTGGACTTTTAATTTAATAGCTTGCCCCCGCTCTCCATTATAGAGTAACTCCCACTGGTCAGTATATAGAGAGTAAGAGACGGTGAAGTACCCAGAACTAAATGGGCTAACTCTATCACATCTCCTCTCACCAAAGTTCCAGGAGCATCACTGAAAAGGAAGCAGAAAGATGATAAGAGCCAGAGCTAGTGGATGGCTGCTGTGGAACAAGATTTGTTGGCCATGACAGGGCTGTTGCTCACCACAACTCACAGTGGCTGTAAATGAATGCAGAAATCCTGTATAAGATCAAGCCATATACATCCAGCACAGATAGGGAGGACTCATGGGTCCCACCCCTTGTTGAGAACTATTGGCAATTGACAGCTCCCGTGGAAGGGAGAGTAGGTTTTCTTCAGAGGTGTAGCCCCTGAAAAGAAACACTTTTAAAACACACCGAGTACAAGAGGGGGAGGGGGAGTGGAAGGGAGAGAGATGTCCTTCAGAGATAAAAGGATAGGAAAAACTGACCCTTCCTGCCAAGAGAGAAAGACTCTTTTCTCTCCTTGGGATAAGTTATGTTAACCACTTAATGTACATTATTAGGCATTTTAGGATTATAAAACTATAATCATAGTACTCTGGCAAAGAAGTCACCCCAAATTGGGAAAGGGATGCTTGAGGAATTAGTTACCAAAGAGAAACCAAAGAAGTAGGCAGATCTGTTTAACTAGAGAAAACGTCACTACCATCTGAAGAGAACAATCATGTCTTGTGCAAACGAACTGAAAATAATTTCCAATAGTAGGAAGAAAATCTTAGAGGAGCCAGAGGACACAGAGTGAAACAGAAAAGAGAGTGCAGTGGCTTTGTGTTTGTTTCCTTGCTTTCTCTAATAAGGAACAGGTGTGACTGAAATCAAATATACCAAATTCAGAAGCATAAACCAATGCTCACTTATGAATGCATAGTCGGAAGTCATAGCCTGACCTGGCCAGTGCTTCCATTTATGGAATCTTGAGGCTGACATTGAGGTGCTGGCCAATTGGAGTTTTCCTCTAGCGGTCCCGGAGAAAATTCCACTTCCTCGACCACTCTTGCTGGCAAAATTCAGCTCCTTACAGCTGTGGGGATTGGCCTATGATGCCTTGCTGTCATCAACTCTCCACTCCTGAAGACACCTCCATTCTCTCCCAAAGGCTCCCTCCATCTTTAAGACAGCAGGTCCTTCACATTTGTTCTCTTACCAGGTTTAAAGAGTTCACAGCATTAAGCCTGATCCACCCAGCCCAGGCAATGTCCATCTCAAGCCAACTGACATGAAACCTTAGCTATGTCTGAAAACTCTTTTAGAACACAGCATCTGGCCGAGTACCTGGGAGAAAATATGTATTCAGAAGGGCTGGGAGTCTGGGTTGCCATCTTGGATTTCTATTTACCATACGGAAAAATAATACCCAGGGTTTTCGGTCTCGTGTACAATGCTGGCTTGTTACCTCGGAAACTCGGGTGCAAAGAATGAGAGCACTTTGAGAGAAATGGATCTTGGGCAAAGGAAGAACTCTGAAGATTCAAAGGGAAAACACACAAAATACAAAAAGAAAGGAAGGAAGGGAGAGAAGGAAGGAGAGAGGAAGGAGAGAGGAAAGACAGACCATATCTTTATCTTCCACTCTACCCCACCCAAGAATCAAGGAGGTACCTAGAGTTCATTGTCCCCATAAACTATGCCAATACCCAAAATGCACTGTGGTAGTTTGAAAGAAATGCCTCTCCTAGTCTCATGAATTTGAATATTTGGTCCCCAGTTCATGGCACTATTTGTGGAGGCTTAAAGAGGTCTGGCCTTGTTGGAGGAAGATCACTATAGGCAGGCTTTGAGACTTAAAAGGCTCACGGTAGTGAGAAGTTCCTTCCCTCCAATCTGTGTTTTTGGCTGCAGATGTGAGCCCTCTATGTCCTGTTCCTAGGGCCGTGGCTTGTCTTCAACCTCCTGGGCTCTAACCACCTGGAACACTTAAGTCCAAATAAACTCTGCCTTCCATGCGTTTCTTTGGACATGGTGTTTTATCACAGTGATAGAAACATGCCTGATACAGATGCTAAGCTGGTCACTGTTGAGTAGGGGGGTTTGCTAAGTGAATATTAGTTAAGTCAAGGAACTAAAGCCATTTCCAGACAAGCATTAATAACTGTTAGATTCACAGGACTCTAATCAGCATATAATCTTTGTGTTTGTCTTTCATCTACTTTCCTAAACTAACAGAAAAATGCTCTCATCTAAGGCTTTTCCCATCACAATACACAATTCCCATCCGTGTGTCTCAGGGGTCAGTTTGCAGCCTGAAGCAGGAATGGTAACAGGGAAGATTACAAGGCGCGGCTGCTGTAATGATCACCTTCCACCTGAGCTTCAGTTCAGAATCACCTTCCTACTGCATTGCAATCAAGCAGGTCGAAGCCCTTAGAGATAAGGAAAGAGGGACATCATATCATTTGAGCATCTCCCACATGCCAGATCTGACATCAAAGCTCTTATTTAATTCTCATAGGAAACCCGGGAAATGAGTATGATGTCAAAGGAGGGGACTTCAGTACGAGGATGGACTGTGCCCCGGGTATTCCTGATTGCAAGCCCTGAACTCTAAATGAGTCTTCTTCCATGAACTGCTAATTGTAAATCTGTAATGATTTCCCTCACTGCCTTTAAGGCTTTAGGCTAGTCATGTTCTCTTTCTTCTTAAGAACTATTTATTTATGTTATGAGTATGGGTATTTTGCCCATTTACATTCATGCCCTCTGAATACCAAGTTATTCTCATTGTCTTTGAGAGAACCTTGGCTTGGGCCTCTCCTGCTCAGTCAGATCCCTCTCTACCCCAGGCTCCTCAATGCCAGACACACTTACAGAGCCAGGCAGGCCAACCCCATGGATTTATCCTCATGTATCCTTAGGTATTTACAGCCTATATTTTAAAGGGAGAAATACATAGACACAGACACAGACCATACACACACACAGACACACATGGACATACACATAGACACACACAGACAGACACACACAGAGACACATACAAGGCTTGCTGATGGAGAAATAACACCAACACAGGTTAGATGTTGCTTTGTTGGAGGGTCTGTCTTCAGTGTGCACTACACTGTATGGGAATTAGGGAAAATTAAGTGGGAAAAGCCTACAACAGCCCAGGGACACTTCTACCTAAATTTTGTGATTACATTTTAAGTGCTCTCTGTCACAGATATCATAAACTGATTAAATCATTTCATGCCTGACCCCTACTGACTATGCTAAGTGAGGAGAGAGGGCTATTAATAACTCCCCATTTCTGACAGCTGCCCGGGGCCAACGCAGCCTTTTGCAGCAGTGAAATGGCTCCCGGCTCACTTACTGAATGCTGAATATTGATTCATATTATGAGTGTTGTCAAACACAGGGTGCAGTGCTGCAGATCCGTAGTGGCAGGTCATCAGGAATAGCATTAGCAAATGTCAGGTCAGGAATCAAAGGCCTGCTGGACTCTTTAGGGATGAGATTTATCGATTCTATAAAATGTGAAAGAGATCAAGTGCGGGCAGTGATGGAAACGGCCGTGGCAGAATGAGGCTGAGCCTGCTCTGATGCACCCTCTGCGGAGACGCGTCACACAGGTACCACAGGGCCGCGCAGGACAGGGACAACAGCAGCTTTGGGCTAGGATAGACAGTTTAGGGCTAGATGTCAGCTCTCAGGTGTGAAGGTGGTCAAAGGTACGAGAGTAAGTGTGCCTGTGTTCACAGTCTACAGAACTCACAAACCCACATACCCATGCAGCCAGATGTCGGTGATTTTACAGAACACAGAGAATGCTAGAGAAGAAGCTGGACATCTTTTTGACACCTTCCTTGGAATGCCACTGGAATACATCTTGTTTCTAGATTTTCACTATTTGAATTAATTTTTGAATCAAATACTATCAGCCCAATTTCATTAATCTGTAAGGTGTTCATTGGAACTGGCCCTTTGTAACCCCCTCCCTGCTCTCTTCATCTTCACACAGTTAGGCGTGAGAGCTCTGCGGGCTGGAGAGTAGGCGTGAGCTCTGGGTTCCCTCCCACCCTTGTTCTGTTACTTACCCTTTGACCCAAGCCACCAACCCCCTAAACACTGTATGGACACTAGCTCTGCAAGCAGGTTTTATGATTCATTTTGATGTTTTTAATATCTTATAAAGGGACAAGCTCAGTATAGTCACTGGCTTTTGAATTTAACTGAATTAAGAGAGGAAATACACTTTGAGGCTATAAAAAGATTATACATGGAATGCTTTTAGACATAGACAGTATTTGCTAAGTTACCCAGCACTTAGTTCAGCACCTCCCAGCACTTGGTTCAGCACCTCCCAGCACTTGGTTCAGCACCTCCCAGCACTTGGTTCAGCACCTCCCAGCACTTAGTTCAGCACCTCCCAGCACTTAGTTCAGCACCTCCCAGCACTTGGCTCAGCACCTCCTAGAACTTAGTTTAGCATCTCCTGGCACTTAGTTCACTCAGTTCAAAAACTCTGGGAATGTTTTAGAACTTACCTTACTAATGGAAGTTTGCAACAGCAATTTCTTTCCTCTCCCTCCCTTCAGAGTAAGTCACAGAGCCTTCTTTAATTCTGTTCACACTATCCCCAAGTCTTGCATGTTTCACCAGGGAAAGCCAGTAGCCACCACATCCTAATTTTATTTATTATGTGGCTAGGTAAATGCAAACTGGTTGTTATCGAACACATGAGTTTTTACTTTCTATAGAAAACATGCTCTTTGCCCACTGCGGCATGTCCTCATTGATTGTCTTTGATCCACTAAATGAAGTGCAGAAAATTAAACAAAACTATCCTTTAAAACAGAAACCAAACACGGAGTCTTATTACTTAATCCTGACAGGCTTAGAACTTCCTATTTAGACCCGGCCAGCCTTAAACTCAAAGAGATCCTACTGCCTCTGCTTCCCGAGGTTCCCATATCCAGTACACAACTATTCGTTTAAAAACCACGTGTGCCCTAGTTGATCTTGGATTCGTTCTGCTCCTCCTGCCCTTTAAATAAAAATGCTAAAGAAAACACAGTCTCTTCCCTTCCCTTCCCTTCCCTTGCATCTCCTTCTGTGGTCCGGGACCCAGTAGCTTGCCCATCAAAGCATCCCTGCAGCCTTGCTCTGAACGAACAGGTGCTACAGGTTACTCAGCTGTTCTAAAATTAAAGATTGATATTTTTCCTCTGCTTCTATTAGCAGACCTTTAGGGACATGTTAGCACTGGATAATGGTTGCAGCAGTTTAAGCCTCACGCTGTGATTTTTAACAGCAAGCCCGTCGACAGGCAAACAATGGCGGCTCCCCCACAGCCGGTAACCTAATAAGGACTCAGTCGAAGCCTTAGGCAGTTTGACCAAACCGTAAGAGAAATCTGACTTCCAATGTACTGACTCCACTTTAAAGACAATGGCCTGGCTTAATTAACACTGTATTCATTTGTAACTCAATCAATTTAGAATTTTGTCCTTTAAGCATTGACTCTACCAGCTTACAAAGAAAAAGAAAACGGAGGCTCAAACAGCTGGAACTGCCCTTTGATTTGTATAAACAGGCATCTGGGAGCCAGCAACAGAACAAATAACCCTTGACATGAATGGTTGAGTTGCCCAAAACATTCAGGTAATCATTCAAACCAGCCTATGAGATCATTTCTTCCACCATTTTTAGAAATAAACATGGGATGTATTTAGTGTAGTACCAAAATTAATTTTTTCCAGCTCCCTCTTTTTCTGGAGCTGGGCATTAAGCTGAACACACTAGCTCTGTTGTTACAAGCATGTCTGTGCTGTCAGCAGCCTGGCAGAAAGCTCGTGGGCACCATAAATCTCATTTGACGTTCTTGCTACCCTCCATCTTTGCTTTGCCCAATATACATCATCTTCTGAACGGAAATGAAAAGACTGTGGATTCTAACTCAACCCCACTTGCATTTTCACTGTTAAATACCAGCCAACAAATAAGTTAATGCGATGGGTCGTACACTAAAGTAGTGTTCTGAATTCTCACTAAGGAAGCTGTCATCCCATGAGAAATACACGATCCCGCATTAAACCTACTACGTTATAAAAATTGTTTAATTATTTGAAATACTTAACCCTGCAGTCAGTCCTGAAATTTTTCTGTATTCGGAAAATTTTAGCACCAGAAATAACAGAAAAATCAGATTGGGTCAGACCACTGAAGTTCCTCGCCACTGAGAATGGAAAGATGCCTTAGCAGTTGAGAGTGGGGGCATCTTCCAGGGGGCACACGGATGCTGGTGCCTGCAGACTACATGTGTTGGATCTTCCCGAACCTGTGGTTACAGGCAAGCCTGATCTAAGTGCCATAGCTCAGTTATAACGTGGTACCCAACGATTAACCTCACCTCACTCTTTCCTAGTCAAAAATATTCTTATTTTAGATTTTCTAGTTGATTTTAAGAGACTTATATGAAAAACTAATGTTCACAGTGACCACACTGTACTTAATGAATAACGCCCAACAACTGGAAAGGAACCTGGGGCCTCCTTAAATGCAGAAGAGTACATAAAAGTGACCTCTGCACTCAGAAGAGACAGGTTTGAACGGTTGTATTTATATGCATTTTTTTTGGAGAAATAGTCTCAGTCTAAAAATAAAGATTTGAAATCTACAGTGCATTATCATTACAGTACATTATGGTTAAACAGTAAAAATTTTGTTGGGTAGCAAGATATTAAATTGCATACAGAGGCTGGGAGCATTCAAATGGCCAAACCAAGAACATAATGATATAGAAAACCCTATTGATGGTAAGAAATGAAAAAGGTTATAAATGAGAGATGGCTGAGCTGGCAAAGTGCATATTGTGCAATACGAGGACCTGAGCATGGAGTACCAACACCACATAAGCCAACGGTGGGGCACAGCAATGTGCATCTCCAAGCCCAGTGCTGGGGACGTGGAGACGGGAGGATGCCCAGCCTGGGCTTGCTGGCCAGCATGCCTGGCCAATTAGTGAGCTTAAGGTTCAGTAAAAGATCTGTGTCAATAAATAAATAAATAAATAAATAAATAAATAAATAAATAAGGTGAAGATCAATACAGGAAGAAGCCAATGTCCACTTCTCTGATCTTCATATGTACCCATTTGCACATGGGCTTGCATGTGCACACACACACACACACACACACACACTACATACACACCATACGCCCCCCCCCCCCCCCCCACACACACACACTTTACAAATTTCAAGAGCCAGGGGCTGGGCATAGTGATTAAAAGACTGAGGAACTATTTTAGAGGAATGTAGTCTAAACTGAAGTGGTTAGTGAAGTGCACACATGTGAGTTAGGGGTGTGTGTGTGTGTGTGTGTGTGTGTGTGTGTGTGTGTGTGTGTGTGTGTGAATGGCTACCCATTACTTCCCAGAAGGAGAGTACTCAGACAATGGTTCCTTTCCAATGAAAAGACTCAGGACGAACTGGCAGATAACTGCAACTCTGAATAAAAGGTCAAATCTAATCCCAGGGAAAGGAAAGCTATCAGACTATACTGAGTATATTGGTCATGTTACTGCAGAAACAAGAAGCAAAGGAAGGAAGGCGGGGAAAGAGGGAGGGAGGGGGAAAAGGACGGAGGGAGGCGGGGGGAAGAGGGAGGGGAGGGGACAAAAAATGAAGACCCAAGAGACCTAATGACTGGACAGAGAATCAGTTATCCAGTCTAGAGCCTCTTTTTGTAGAACAAACCAGGTTATCAGTAAGATATTAATCCAGTCCGAGTACTCTAAGAAGGCAGTATAAGGAGAGGAGTCACCCTAGGCCCACTTTGCCCAGGAAATGCTGACTTCCAACTATGATCTCAGCTTGTTAGCAGTTGAATTAAAATGTGTCCGGTTTGGGGTGACACTGTGGTCCTTCCATATCTGACATAAAGGGAGAGGCTCTTGCTTTCCATTTTGTGCTGGTTTTTATTTTATTTTATTTTTTTCTGAAGTTTCCCCATCTCACTTTTATTTCCCTCAGCTGAATCATTACAACTTCCCTGATTTTTAATTTTTTTAAAAAAATTAACTGACTTCAGGCTAGAAAGATGGCTTAGTGGTTAAGAGCACTGACTGCTCTTCCAGAGGTCCTGGGTTCAATTCCCAGCACCATCATAGTGGCTCACAACCACTTGCAAAGGGATCTGATGCCCTCTTCTGGCCTGCAGGTGAACATGCACTCATATACATAAAATAAATAAATGTTTAAAATTTTTAACTGACTTCATTTTAAATTATTATTTATTTATCATTTTATTTTATTTTATTTATTATGCTGCTAAGAATGAAGCTCAGAGTCTCCCACAAGGTAGGCAAGCCCTGTGGGTCTTATATACTTCATAAAATTAGGTAGCTTTGGTTGGTTAGTTGCTTGGTTTAGAATTTCACTTGTTTGTTCATTTATATTTTTTAATTAATAACTCAATCTCTTCTCACCTTCATTTTCCTTTAGCTTAGTCAGAAGCTAAATCGTCTTTCCAAATCGATTCTGCCGACTCTTAGAAAAATATATTATTCCTCTTTAACCAAGCTATATTTTTCTAAGACCAAGTTTACTCAGAGTTCACGTTGTGGAGGGCCAGAGCACAATTCAGTTATTATTAGCAGAACATAAAATTAAGTATGTCCTCTGAGTCTTTCCTTCTCTGAGCCAAGTGAACTTTGCACTGTAGGGGTGCCCTCGGCATAGCCTCCCCTTGACTACAGCTTCCTGAAAGTCAGGCTACTACAGCCCACTTCACCAGCCTCTTCAGAGTAGGTAAGGGCAATAATTATGATCTCTTAGATGCTTGTACATTTTAACTTTGATCATCAAGCATCTTTTTAGTTTTCTCTTTATATTAAAAAATATTTCATGTTTATTTATGTGCACATACCTGCCTGTCTCTATGTGCATCCTGTGTGAGCACATGCCTATAGAGAGGTCAGAAGAATGTTGGATCCCCTGGAACTACAGCTGTGAGCCATTTGATGGGTGGCCAGAACTAAATATCCAGATCCTCTACAGGAGCAGCAAATACCCTTCACGGCTGAGCCATTTCTCCAGTCATTTCTACATTATTTTCAATCAATATTTTTATTAAGTGTACAAAATAGTGGGTTTCGTGACAGTTTCATACATGCACATTATTATATTTTGTTCTTCTATCACCTACCCTGTCCCGTTTCCTCAACAGTTACTCCTAATGTTTTCATAAGGAGTCCCCCCTCTCTTGCATGCACATGCATGTGTACACGCACACACACAT
Source organism: Tokudaia tokunoshimensis (assembly GCA_036184795.1). Lineage (NCBI taxonomy): Eukaryota > Metazoa > Chordata > Mammalia > Rodentia > Muridae > Tokudaia > Tokudaia tokunoshimensis. Next base: position 8,038,094 of record BTHU01000012.1, read on the forward strand.
GCATAGACACACGTACACACATTTACACATACCTCTCTCTCTCTCTCTCTCACTCCCCATTCCTTCCTTTAGACCTTTGTTTCCACTCACATTGTCTATTCCTGCTTTTATATCAAATACATGTTTATAAATATTTTAAATCTATGCTGATTTCACATATTCTGAGAAAGTGTGATATTTATTATTCTAAGTCTGATTTCTTTCTCTTAACATGATAATCTTCGGTTCTATCCATTTTCCTGCAAATGACATGACTTGTTGGTTTGTTTTTTAGAGTGGATTGTGTAGATACACCAAGTTTTCTTTATCCATTCATTGTTGATGGACACCTATGCAGCCCCATACTCTGACTCTTGTGAACTGCAGTATGCACAGACGTTCAAGCTTTTCTGTAGTATCTGATGCGGATCCTTTGGGCATATACTTAGATTATATTTAGTTCTGTTGTCACTAGAGACTGAACAAGAGTACAATCCTATCTGCACTGGAAATGTAGACATCTTTGCCAGCATTTCATCAAAACATCTTCTTATTTCAGAATGTTGACACTTAAAAGTCAAATAGTCTGTGTCCACATTACAAAGTAGTATTTCAAAATGACTAATTAATTGAGGTGTTGTTAAAATGATATTACATCAGCAGAGAGTTGTAATCAGAAGATGTATGAACACACACACTGTCCACAGGACTGTAGGACACCTATATAAGGAACAGCAATATTTTCTGATCTCCGTACAGGACATTTAAGTTGACTAGATATTACCTAAAAATGTCTTTTCCTCCTGTCTTGGTTTCCTTTCCATTTGCTGTGGCAAAATCCCCTGATGAAAGCAACCTTGGGGAGAGAGGGTTTGCTTGGCTCACAGTTCCAGGCCGCAGTCCATCATGGCGGGGAATTCACAGCTGGTCATATCACGGGCATGCTCAGAGCATGGAGTACAGAGTGCGGGCAGTGCTAGCCCAGCTCAGGTCACTTTCTCCTCCATCAAGCCAGGGCTGAGTCCATGAGATGGTGCCACCTGCATTCAGAGTGGATCTTCCCACCTCCCAAGCAGTCTCCAGCCAACCTGATCCAGCCAATTCCTCATTGAGACCCTTCCCATATGATTCTGCACTGTGTCCAATTATTTCTAAGGTTTAGATTCCTCTAGCCCAGTGGTTCTCAACCTTCCTAACACTGCAGCTCTTTAATACAGTTCCTCATACTGTGGTGACTCCCAGCCATAAAATTGTTTCCTTTCTATTTCATAACTGTAATTTTGCTACTGTTATGCATCATAATGTAAATATCTGATATACAGGATGTCTGATATGTGACCCCAGTGAAAAGGTTGTTTGACCCCCCCCCCATAAGGGGTCAGGGCCCACAGGTTGAGAACCACTTCTCTAAAAGAGAACTTAGAACTATGCCACATCATTATACCATGTGATAGCACATCAGTGCAGACATTATGATTTTTTTTTGCATTTCATTAAAAGAACCTACAATAATAGAGGAAATATAAGGACAGATGGCCTCATAAAATTCAAAGGTTCTCAAAATTGCCATGACATAGGATATCTGGAATAAGAAATTCAGAGTTTTGCTAAAGGGTTCTTCCATGTTACTGTTTAATTTTACATCAATCAATCTACTCACAACAAGGGGAAAGTCCTGTAGAAAGAGGGACAGAGCACCAGAACCAAAATAATGGCTCATGTGAATAATAACGGTACAGCCTCTGATAAGACTCCAAATACAACGTCAGCTGTCTTCTCATCACGTGATGCTTCCCAAACCCACAGCAGCACAGCTGTGGTAGCCGGCTGCCGGCCAGGACATTAAAGTTCCCGAGAGCAGCTGGATTTTACAAAGAAATTCTTTATAGCTGAGTGTGCAGTCTCAAATTATTCCACAGTACATAAGCAAGGCAATTTCAAGAAGGAAAGCCACATATGACATTGTGTAAGTACAGACATCACTTCCTATCTCTACAGTATAGTTCTGTTCTGAACTCTATACAACTATGCTGTACTGGAGCCAAATATTTAAATAAGATGTCAAGAATTGGAACTTAATTCTTAACTTTATAGACAGAGTAGGACAAAAATTATTAAAATTTCTTGAAATAATTTTCAGAAGAACAGTTATGTCCTAAGGGTACCCTCCATAGAGAAAAGAATACTCCTTGAATTTTCTTGTGATGAGAAAATGAGATTTTCATGGGACGTATACTCTCTTCTTCATACTAATATAGAAATATATACTCAGTTCCCAGTGAGTCCATACACACAGTACTGAAGAGCCTTCTCATAGCTTCTGTTCAAATGCTGCCACACTAATGCCATCCATAATAATTCTTTTAAAAATTAATTCACACTTTATTTTGTGTGTGTGTTCGTGTGTGTGCACAGGTGTGTGTGTGTGTGTGTGTGTGTGTGTGTCAATTCGTACATGTGTGTGTGTGGCCATGGCACACTGTGGAGGGCAGAGCGCAGCTACCAAAAGGGGTTCAGTTCTTTGCTTCCAGCAAACTCCAGTTCTCAGTTGTGCCACCAGTGCCCCACCCAGCAAAGCCATCTTGCCAACCCAAGGATAATTATTAAAAAGAACCTTGGAGAAATGGAAAATGTATTATAGGTTAATAAATGGACACATTTAATACTTTTCACTCACTGAAATTTAAAAGTGATGCTAAACAACAGAATTTAAATAATTTCCTAAAATGTACCAGCTAATTTCTTTCTTTCCTTTGTCCTAATATCTAAGACAGGTGCCTGGATGAGACGTGTCCACCACAAGCATCAAAAATATTAAATCATTTGCCAAGTGTTCTGCTTGAGCAAGTGGTACTGTATGTGCTTCGTCCTCTAAGACTGCAGCACCTGTACCCCGCTGTCGAGGAACCCGCGCGCCCTGAATGTGGACCAGGCAGAGTGCTGTTAGACTCGCTCACACCAACACATCAGCCGCGATGTTTTTCAGATAAGATGCCAATAATGAAGCTGATCTTTTTGGTTAAGCAATGCTTTTAGATGTGCTTTAAGAGCTAGACGGAGGATCTAAAAATTATTCCAAATGCTGAAGCCATTAGTAGACTGACACATTTGTCAACAATATAATTAAATGTTTCTAAGTCATCTCAAAGTCACATAGTGGTAGATTTTTTTTGTTTTGTTGTATTTTCAAAGCATCATGCTTGTTATTGATATGTTATCTAACAGATAATACATTCTGGATTTTTCTTTGTTTATTAACAAGCCCTTGTAATTAACTTGCTTTTAAATCATAAGTATGATACTATTTTAATTTCCCTCACATTCCCTACCCTATCATTTGAAATCACATTAAGCTGACGCGTGGAGGGCCACCTGGTGTAATACTATGACATTGAAGTGAGCTGCTCTGGTACGCAGGAAATACTGACAGTCTTCTAGGCTAAAATCCATTTCTCCAACTCATGACAGAGCTAGGGGAAATTAATTTTTGCTATTCATAAATAGCTGACAGGTTTAATGTAAATGTTTTGAAAAAGGCCTCAGCCTATACCGCACATACATTACGCACGCCGCACCTCACTGGAAGCTTGTGCAGGAAGCCCATTCAATTTCTAGATCGCTGTGACTCAAAGTGTTGAAATTTTGAAAATTACTCACAGATTGCAATTTTCACCATATACATGTAAATAACAACAGAAGTTCCCATGATACCTTTCAGTCAGTGGGAAAAATCAGCAATTTGACACTTAGGATAAATTCCTTTGATAAGGATACTGTGAAAACGCTGGTAACCTTGACAAACCACTGTGTGCTAGCCAGTTGCCTCCTGTGGTCAGACCTGAAGAGTTTATCCCAAAGAGGCCCGTGCTGGATGGAATGCCCGGAAAGCTGACACAGAATGGCTGCCACCTCGGCCCACTACAAATAACTGGGCTCTTTTCAAAGGTGAGCATGGGTTCACCCTTACAGCAGCACTTACTCCTCAGAAGTGCGCGTGAATATATTCTCTCAGGGAAGTGTGAGGAAATAAAGCTTCTATTGGATTCAATCTACTTTCTGCAGTAGACACAAATAAATGTGGAGAAGTTTTCATTTAAATCAATTCTATAAGGAAGCCGTTTGTTACAGAGTCACTATGAACTGATTCAACTTTTAATTTTCATTCATTTTTTCAAATAAATATTAACAAGTTAATTAGTATAATGAATTGAAATGCAGAACATAGATTGGCAACTCTTTGGGTTTGAAATGATGCTAAAACACACAAACCAAACAAAACCCCCATCATCTCCCATGACAGTGGGTGTTCACACATGCGTGTTGATATAATTGGGTTAAGTCAGGATCGCCCTGAACCCGGAGCTTGCCCGTTTCGCTTGCTTCAGGGCCCTTCCCTGGCTCCCTCCCTCTTGCTGGGATGCAGCCGGCTGCCTCACCTACTCATCATTTTCTGTGGGTTCTGGGATCTGCACTCTTGCAAGTGCTTCATCCTCCGAGCCATCATCTCCCAGGTGTCTCTCTTTTTCTCCTTCCATTTCCACCTCTTTCTGTTTGTGTGTATGTGAAGGTGCATGTGCATGGAGGCCCGAGGTTAACCTTGTGTGTTGTTCCTCTCTCACTGGGATCTGAGGTAACCTGACTAGGCTAGGCTGGCTGACCGGAGAGCCCCAGGGGTGTGCCTGTCGCTGCCTCCCCAGAGCTGGAATTGCAAGTGTCAGCTACCACTTCTGACTTTTAGGTGGGTTGTGGGACTCGAGCTCCAGTCCTAAGTCTTGCAGAACAAGCACCTTACCTACCGAGCTGTCTCCCAGCCTCTCCTCTGCTGATGATTAGAAGAGACTTTGCTCTCTTCATCTTGTAGCTTTTCACGCTCAGAATTTGCTTATTGCTTGCCTAGTGTTGTCTGTGCAGTTCCTGCCCGTGTCCCCTGCTCCCACCCCTGCAAGTGAAACAAATGGCTTGCTTTGGGTCCTGCTCATTTCTTGGGAGGTATTCATATTCAGCCAAATATCCGAGTGCCTGTTCATGAGGGTTTGCAAAGTCCTGATGTCCCAATGCATTTACCTTCCTTTATTAGCTCAAATACTTCTATAAGAAGGGTAATTGTGGTACCTTTTGACTAAAAGCTTGACTTCTTTCCTTTGTCCACCAGTCTTTAGAACACCCACATGAACCTCTACACATGTGAACACACATACATGTAACACATACACACACACAGGTGAGAAAAAGATTGTGTAGATACAGTTCAGATATAATCCAAACAAACTGACAGTTTTAAAGAAAAGCTATGAGACACTGGAGAATTTGAATACGGAACAGATACTTAATATTAAGGAGTTATTGGCAACTTTAAGTCATGATACTGGTTTTATATTATAAGGTTTTCTCTTTCAAGGCATACCTTTCAAAATACTGAAATTGTTAGCAGATGAAAAGATAGGAAGCTACCACTCATTTTGAAAAGAGTCAGTCAGTGGGAGAATGGCGATGGAGTGTAGGCTGAGAGAGTTTGGCAAAGTGTCAATAATTAGGGAAGAAGATCAATTTAATAGACACTGCATTTTGTACAATTTGTCTATTTTTCAAAACTTTGTAATATACCAATTACTAACCATAAAATAAGGCCTGAGGAGATGCTGTTTTCTTGTTGAGTTAGAAAATCACTTCGAGGCTCATTACAAATTGGGAAATAACTATTTGTAATGGGGGGGGATTAAAATATTTGTGCATAAAACATTCAACAAGAACTTATGGGGCGAGTTCAGCAAAGAGAATAAGTTATCAGAGAGCCCCAAGTAGTTGCCAGCACCGGTAATCTGTAAATCTCTTGCCATATAACTTTTTCTAATTCCGCAGTTTTGGAAGGAATGAGACAGGATGAATGAATACAGCACAATTTTCAGGATAACATGGCTCTTCTGTACGATGCCATCATGATGGACACACACATCCTTCATACATATGACAAAACTCACAGGGCGGACAACATGGAGACTGAACCTGAGGGAAGCAACGGCGTCAACACAGCTTCATGAATATAATCAATAAAACAAAACTGGAAGCTTGCTGATGTTGGAAGGAGGCTGTGTACCAGGTGGGCAGGGACAGACAAGGATGTTGCATCCTGTGCTCAATTTTGTTGGGAACCTAAAACTATTCTTAAAGATCAGTCGTTAAGAAACCCTCCGAGTGGACCCAAGGAGCTGAAGAGGTTTGCAGCTCTGCAGGAGGAACAATAATATGGACCAACCAGTACCCTCAGAGCTCCCAGGGACTAAACCACCAATCCCACGGCTCCAGCTCCATATGTAGCAGGAGATGACCATTTCAGACATCAATGAGAGGAGAGGCCATTGGTCTTGTGAAGGCTCGATTCCCCAGAATAGGAGAATGCAAGTCAGGAAATTGGGGGGAGGGGTGAGCAGGGGGAGCGGGGATGGGATAGGGGGTTTTCAGTGGGGTAACATGGAAAGAGGTTAACATGCGAAATGTAAATAAAACAAATATCTAATAAAAAAAAAAAGAAGAAGAAGAAAAGAAAAGAAACCCTCTAAGCTATGAGACTCCTAGCAGCAGGGGATACCGAGCCTGAAGTGGCCACTGCCTTAAGCCAGGTAGGACTCCCAGTGCAGGGATAAGGACACTAATGCACCCACAAAACCTTTGATGTAAAGTTAATTAATTAATTAATGGGAAAAAAGAAAGAAACCCTCTAAGGCACTCTGTTGACTTCTGAGTCTAACCCTGCACTTCTGCTCTTAAAGCTCCAATCATTTCTGAGCATAACCCAAACATTTAAGGACATCAGGACCTGGAGCTAACTGCCCTGGGTCTGAGAGCAGCATGGAAATGGGTAAGGCATAATAGGGATGGGGCTGCTTCTTGAGTGATAAAATGTTACAAAATTGCTTCTAAAATTATTCTGAAATGAGCTGTGCCACCCTTGGAACATATTAAGAGCCAATGGATTATTATATTCTAGAAAGATGAATTGTAGGCTTAGCAACACTCTTTACTTTTAAAAAGAGAGTGTAGAGACATTCGTTAAGATAGAGCTTCTGCATCAACTTCATTGGGTTGAGGGATATCCTGACAGCTAGTAAAACTTTATTTCTGGGTATGTGCATGAGGCTGAGGAAGAAGGTTGTCCTCACCCGTGTGGATACCTTAATAAGACAGCCACAACAAAAACCATGGAGAAAGGGAACAGTTGCTCATGCTTTGAGCTGGGACATCCATCTTCTCTCTCTCCTCACCATCAGAGCTCCGAGTTTCCAGATCTTCAGATTCTGCCAGGACTCAGACACTGGCCCTGAAACCTTTGTGTAAATGCCGGAAAATGCTCCCGACGTTACTGGTATTTCTGCATTAAAGTGTGCTAAATATCTTAGTCTCACTGATCCTCACATACAGTAAAAGGGTTTAAATGAATATTTAATGAAAATAATACAAAGGGATTCTTAACAAGCTAAATTGGTTATTTTATTATGATATTCTGCACTCATGCTTAAATTAAAAAAATCTTGGGAGACATAATGTCTGTTGTTTAAAAGACAGGTGTGTAAAAGAATCATTTTCTCACTTAGCCATTCTAGATGGTGCTTGATTCCAAGCCCTGTGCCAGATCTGATGGATGGAGGATGGATAGGACACAGGCTTTGCCTATCAGGCAACGGTGTATGGCAACACACAGGTAAGGGGCAAACACTTCCAAGGAGGAAAGAGCTAACAGAGGTGTACATGGTGTTCTTGGAGTATAAAGTAGAACAGGGGTAACTGTAAAAATAAAGAATTCCTTTGTTCTATGAAAAGTCAGCAACAAAAGTGCAGAATTATCAAGTCCTAGTGGCTAGCTCATTTCTTTCACCAGATATATATAGTTGCTTACTACGCAGAGGCACATAAGGTAGGCCGAAGTCTCTCTGAGTTTCCAGGACAACAAGGAAAGTAATCTAGAGCACTTGGTGGGAGTTAGAGCACACAACGGAAAGCCCAAGACATCAAGTTGGCGATAATACTTTAGACTACGAGAAGCTGTGTGCCAGTTTGAAACCAGCTACTGAGTAGATAAAAAGTGCCTCTTTAAAATTCCTATTAATGTTATTAAGGCGACCTGCTTCGAATACTGTGCTTCCTAGTCCTCCGACTTTATGCAACACTGCTGCCCCATCACGGGAGCCGTCAATATAGTGTTTTAAATATCAGCGTAGAACACATGGCTTTCCTGACGCACAAGACCCTAGTTCACCAGTGCGCCTCACTGTGGGTTCAAACAACACAAAGCTGGCAGAGCCGACCTTCAGAGGCAAAACTATCTCTGAAGACCTGTTGGCACAGATGGCAGAAAACTGACTCAAAAGAGCTCAGGAAAGCGGTGCTGCCCTTTCAGGTTTTTCTAAACTCAGTAATTCAGATTCTTCTGGCCAATACACCTCCTTCATTGCATGTCATCTGAGTGATTGCCATGACAAAATAAGAGCGTCTTATGTGAAGGTGACCGTTTCCTCCTCTCAGTGGCCCTGGCTGTCCCTGGCTGTTCCTGACTGTCCCTGGGGAACTTGAGAGGTCACATGGCATCATGTGTTCTTTTATTCACTGTGAGTTGTAACAGCAGACTACATATTATTAAATCTCCACCCACTTCCCTCTTTGCTGACAGGAACTGAGCACTCTGAATGAAAATCCGCACACACACATTCTAGATTTTGAAGTATTTATTTTCTTTATTGTATTCATGTCCTCCTTAAAGACTTCTTCAGCCTGAGATATATTGTGGATCTCATAAGTTTTAGAGCTAACTGTAACCAGAAAGATAAGAACAAAATGTAGATACCAAAGGATGCCTGTTACTTGATGAAGATGATGGAAAAGGGAGAAAAGCAGAGAAAGGAAAAAAGAGGATAAAGAAGCAGAAAGAATTAAATGAGAAGCTGAAAATAGGAGAGCACACCCGCACAGGGAGGGAGCTCACCAGCCTCTCCTTGGCGACCTCTGTTCCAGGGATTGACTGCACTGAGCCTCCAGGTACACAGGGACTCCCCAATATAACATCTCTTGGGACACAACCTGTTGGGCTTCCTTCTGCGCTCAAGAGCAGGGCAGCTCTGTGGTCCTCTGGGCGCCAGCTCTGCTGTGGGCCATCTGCCCTGCAAAGTGATCGGCACCAAGAGGGTGCACACTGCACTCCGCCATCTTTGCTCCGGCAACAGGGCAAATGGAACCTCCAGGCGCAGGGACAGTCAAGCATAATATCACTTGGGACTCAGCCAGCTTGTGTGCTCCCTGCTCCCAAGAGCTGGGCAGTTCTGTGGTCATCTACACGCCAGCTCTGCTGTGGGACATCTGCCCTGCAAAGGGACCCGGACTGGGAGAGAGCACACCTGCACAGGGAGGGAACGCACCAGCCTCCCCTTGGCGACCTCTGCTCTGGGGATTGACTACACTGAGCCTTCGGATGTGCAGGGATTCCCCAATATAACATCACTTGGGGCAAGGCACATGAGGGCTCCAAAGTCACTCAGGAGCAGGGCAGCCCCCCAGCAATCGGTGCCAGGGGAATCCCGGTAATGGGGGAGGGGGAGCAGAAATAGCCTTGCAGGCTCACAGGAGGTCCAACCAACAGCCAGTGACAGCAGGACCAACTAACACCAGAGGTGACCAGATGGTAAAAGGCAAACGTAGGAACGTTACTAACAGAAATCAAGGCAATATGGCACCATCCGAACCCAACTCTCCAACAGCAGCAAGTCCTGGATACCCCATCAGACCCGAAAGGCAAGATCTGTATTTAAAATCACTTCTCATGATGCTATTAGAGGATTTCAAGAAGGACGCAGATAAATCTCATAAAGAAATACAGGAGAACATGAATCAACGGGTAGAAGCCCTTACAAAGGAAACACAAAAATCGCTTAGAGAAATGCAGGAGAATATGGGTCAACTGATGGAGGCCCATAAGGAGGCAACACAAAAATCGCTTAAAGAAATGAATCAAAGGGTAGATGCCCTTACAAAGGAAACACAAAAATCGCTTAAAGAAATGCAGGAGAATATGGGTCAACAGATGGAGGCCCATAAGGAGGCAACACAAAAATCGCTTAAAGAAATGAATCAACAGGTAGATGCCCTTACAAAGGAAACACAAGAATCACTTAAAGAAATGCAGGAGAATATGGATCAACAGATGGAAGTCCATGAGGAGGAAACACAAAAATCGCTTAAAGAAATACAGGAGAACTTGGGTCAACAGGCAGAAATCCTGAAAGAGGAAATGCAAAAATATCTTAAAGAAATACAGGAAAATACAAACAAACAAGTGAAGGATCTCAGCAAATCCATCCAGGAACTAAAAAAGGAAGTAGAAACAACAAAGAAATCACAAAGGGAGACAACTTTGGAGATAGAAAACCTTGGGAAGAAATCAGGAGTCATAGATTCAAACATCAACAATAGAATACAAGAGATGGAAGAAAGAATCTCAGGTGCTGAAGATACCATAGAAAGCATCGACTCAACAGTCAAAGAAAATGCAAAATGCAAAAAACGTATAATCCAAAACATCCAGGAAATCCAGGACACAATGAGAAGACCAAACCTAAGGATTATAGGTATAGATGAGAGTGAAGATTTGCAACTTAAAGGGCCAGTAAATATCTTCAACAAAATTATGGAGGAAAACTTCCCTAACCTAAAGAGAGAGATGCCGATGAATGTACAAGAAGCCTACAGAACTCCAAACAGACTGGACCAGAAAAGAAATATCTCTCATCACATGATAATCAAAACACCAAATGTACTAAACAAAGAAAGAATACTAAAAGCAGTAAGAGAAAAAGGCCAAGTAACATATAAAGGAAGCCCTATCCGAATCACATCAGACTTCTCACCAGAGACTATGAAAGCCAGAAGATCCTGGGCAGATGTCATGCAGACTCTAAGAGAACACAAATGCCAGCCTAGACTACTATACCCAGCAAAACTCTCAATCACCATAGATGGAGAGACCAAGATATTCCATGATAAAACCAAATTTACACAATATCTTTCTACAAACCCAGCCCTGCAAAGGATAATAGGTGGAAACCGCCAATACAAGGAGAGAAACTACACCCTGGAAAAAACGATGTAGTAACCTTCTTGCATCAAACCCAAAAGTAGATAACCACTCAGACATAAAGATAGCGTCAAGAATAGCAGGTGGCAATAATCACTATTCCTTAATCCCTCTTAATTATTGGTCTCAATTCCCCAATAAAAAGACATAGACTAACAGACTGGATACATAAACAGGACCCAGCATTTTGCTGCGTGCAGGAAACACACCTCAGTGTCAAAGACAAACACTACCTCAGAGTAAAAGGCTGGAAAACAATTTTACAAGCAAATGGTCCCAGGAAACGAGCCAGAGTAGCCATACTAATATCAGATATTAAGTCATCAAAAAAGACACAGAAGGACACTACATACTGGTCAAAGGAAAAATCCACCAAGAAGAACTCTCAATTCTGAATATCTATGCTCCAAATGCAAGGGCGCCCTCATTTGTAAAAGAAACTTTACTAAAGCTCAAAGCAACACATTGCACCTCACACAATAATAGTGGGTGACTTCAACACCCCGCTCTCTGAAATGGATTGTTCAGGAAAGCAGAAACTAAACAGGGACACAGTGAAACGAATTGAAGCCTTGGACCAAATGGAACTAACAGATATATATAGAACATTTCATCCTAAAGCAAAAGAATATACCTTCTTCTCAGCACCTCATGGTACCTTCTCCAAAACCGACCATATAATTGGTCACAAAACAGACCTCAACAGATATAAGAAGATCGAACTAATCCCATGCCTCCTATCAGATTAATATGGAATAAGGGTGGTCTTCAATAACAACAAAAACAACAGAAAGCCCACATACACGTGGAAGCTGAACAATGCTCTACTCAATGATACCTTGATCAAGGAGGAAATAAAGAAAGAAATCAAAGACTTTTTAAAATTTAATGAAAATGAAGGCACAACATGTCCCTAATGTATGGGACACAATGAAAGCAATGCTAAGAGGAAAATTCATAGCCCTGAGTACCTCCAAAAGGAAACAGGAGAGAGCATACACTAGCAGCTTAATGTCACACCTGAAAGCCCTGGAACAAAAAGAAGCAATACACCCAAGAGGAGTAGAAGGCAGGAAATCACCAAACTCAGGGCTGAAATCAATCAAGTAGAAACAAATAAAACCATACAAAGAATCAACAAAACTAGGAGTTGGTTCTCTGAGAAAATCAACAAGATAGATAAGCCCTTAGCCAGACTAGCCAGAGGGCACAGAGACAGTATCCAAATTAACAAAATCAGAAACGAAAAGGGAGGGATAACAACAGAAACTGAGGAGATTCAAAAAATCATCAGATCCTACTACAGAAGCCTGTATTCAACACAACTAGAAAATCTGGAGGAAATGGACAATTTCCTAGACAGATACCAAATACCAAAATTAAATAAGGATCAAATAGACCATCTAAACCCCTGAAGAAATAGAAGTGGTCGTTGGAAGTCTTCCAATCAAAAAAAGCACAGGTCCAGATGGTTTTAGTGCAGAATTCTATCAGACCTTCAAAGAAGACCTAACACCAATACTCTTCAAACTATTCCACAAAATAGAAACAGAAGGACCACTACCCAACTCGTTCTATGAAGCGGCAATTACACTAATACCAAAAGCACACAAAGATCCAACAAAGAAAGAGAATCTCAGGCCAATTTCTCTTATGAATATCGGTGCAAAAATACTCAATAAAATTCTTGCCAACCGAATCCAAGAACACATCAAAACGATCATTCACCACGATCAAGTAGGCTTCATCCCAGGGATGCAGGGATGATTCAATATAAGGAAGTCCATCAATATAATCCACTACATAAACAATCTCAAAGAAAAAAACCACATGGTCATTTCATTAGATGTGGAGAAAGCATTTGACAAAATTCAGCATCCTTTCGTGTTAAAGGTCTTGGAAAGATCAGGAATTCGAGGCCCATATCTAAACATAGTAAAAGCAATTTACAGTAAACCAGTAGCCAACATCAATCTAAATGGAGAGAAACTTGAAGCAATCCCACTAAAATCAGGGACTAGATAAGGCTGCCCTCTCTCTCCATATCTTTTCAATATAGTACTTGAAGTTCTAGCTAGAGCAATTAGACAACAAAAGGAGGTCAAAGGGATACAAATTGGAAAGGAAGAAGTCAAACTATCACTATTTGCAGACGATATGATAGTATACTTAAGCGACCCAAAGAACTCCACCAGAGAACTCCTACAGCTGATAAACAACTTCAGCAAAGTGGCCGGATATAAAATCAACTCAAACAAATCAGTAGCCTTCCTATACTCAAACGATAAGCAGGCTGAGAAAGAAATAAGAGAAATGATACCCTTCACGATAGGCACAAACCATATAAAGTATCTTGGTGTGACTCTAACCAAACAAGTGAAAGATCTGTATGACAAGAACTTCAAGTCTCTGAAGAAAGAAATTGACGAAGATCTCAGAAGATGGAAAAATCCTCCATGCTCATGGATTGGCAGGATTAATATAGTAAAAATGACCATCTTGTCAAATGCAATAATCAGATTCAATGCATTCCCCATCAAAATCCCAACTCAATTCTTCATAGAGTTAGAAAGAGCAATTCAAAAATTCATCTGGAATAACAGAAAACCCAGGATAGCTAAAACTATTCTCAAGAGTAAAAGAACCTCTGGGGGAATCAGTATCCCAGACCTCAAGCTGTACTACAGAGCAATAGTGTTAAAAACCGCATGGTATTGGTACAGTGACAGGAATGTAGATTAATGGAACAGAATTGAAGACCCAGAAATGAATCCATACTCCTATGGTCACTTGACCTTTGACAAAGGAGCTAAAAACATCCAGTGGAAAAAAGATAATCTTTTCAACGAATGGTGCTGGTTCAACTGGAGGTCAACATGCAGAAGAATGCAAATTGATCCATTCTTATCTCCTTGCACTAAGCTCAGTTCCAAGTGGATCAAGGACCTCCACATAAAACCAGACACACTGAAACTAATAGAAAGGAAGCTAGGGAAGAACCTTGAACATATGGGCACAGGGGAGAATTTCCTGAATAGAATTCCAATAGCTTATGCTCTAAGATCAAGAATTGACAAATGGGACCTCATAAAATTACAAAGTTTCTGTAAGGCAAAGGACACTGTCAAAAAGACAAAGCGGCAACCAACTAACTGGGAAATGATCTTTACCAACCCTACATCCAACAGAGGGCTAATATCCAATATATACAAAGAACTCAAGAAGTTAGACTCCAGAGAGCCAAATAACCCTATTAAAAAATGGGGTAGAGAGCTAAACGAAGAGTTCTCACCTGAAGAATATCTAATGGCTGAGAAACACCTAAAGAGATGTTCAACATCCTTAGTCATTAGGGAAATGCAAATCAAAACAACCCTGAGATTCCATCTCACACCAGTCAGAATGGCTAAGATCAAAAACACAGGAGATAGCAGTTGTTGGTGAGGATGTGGAGAAAGAGGAACACTCCTCCACTGCTGGTGGGATTGCAAGCTGGTACAACCACTCTGGAAAGCAGTCTGGCGGTTCCTCAGAAAACTGGGCATGACACTCCCGGAGGATCCGGCTATACCACTCCTGGGCATATACCCAGAGGCTTTACCTGCATGCAATAAGGACACATGTTCCACTATGTTCATAGCAGCCTTATTTATAATAGCCAGAAGCTGGAAAGAACCCAGAAGTCCCTCAACGGAGGAATGGATTCAGAAGATGTGGTATATTTACACAATGGAATACTACTCTGCAATTAAAAACAATGAATTCACGAAATTCCTAGGCAAATGGTCAGAACTTGAAAATATCATCCTAAGTGAGGTAACCCAATCACAAAAGAACACACATGGTATGCAGTCACTAATAAGGGGATATTAACCCAGAATCTCGGCATACCCAAGACACAATTCACATATCAATAGATTTCCAAGAAGATGGAAGGAGAGACCCCTGGTCCTGGAAAGACTGGATGTAGGGGAATACCAGGACAGAGAAGCGAGAGGGGGTTGAATGGGGAACAGAGGGAGGGAAGGGGGCTTATGGGAGTTTTGCAGAGGGAGGAAACAGGAAAGGGGAAATCATTTGGAATGTAAATAAAAAAAATATAGAAAATAATAAAAAAAGAAAAAAATAACAAAATAAAAATATTAAAAAACTAAAAAAAAAAAAGAAAGAAAATAATTCCTAATAATGTACCTTTAGACATGAGTGTTCCTATTCTAAATAAAATACCTCAAAGCCATCAAGATTGATCTTGGAAGGAGAAATTCCCAGATCTAGGAGGAAGGATGAAGGTAAAGTTACCAGACCACAAGGATGCTTCAATTACTTCTAAATTCTAAAACCCTGTTGTGGCTTTAAAACACCCCCAAATTCCCTAATACTCTTCTTCCAGTCAAGAGTTGGCTCCTGTATCCCTTCCTTTGTATCTGGACAAATGTTGGCTTCTGAGACCCAACCAGAGAGGTCAGGCAGCTTGTGTCTGATCCCTTGGAAATGCTTGCTCTCCAGGGTCCTCTTTTGGCACTCTCCCAATCAAAATTCAGCAGTATTATGAAGTAAGCCTTAAGACACTCAGAGGGAATGAGCCACGACAGGAAGGTAGAGAAAATTATGGGGACAAAGGATAGGAGAGAAGGTCCTCACTACAAAATTCTGTTTGAGGCCTCTTACTAGTTGAGAAGTAAGAAATTAACATCTGTTGTGAAGATAGATGCCACCAGATTAATGTTCTTTTTTAAATAAATAGCTTATGTCAGAGTAACAATGAACCAGGGTTAAGGCCTGAATGTATATGGATCTTGGATGGAGACGCAGTCCTTGCTCAGATAGCACCCGAGACTCTCAAGTATTATCTTTGTTACAGTAAAGATAGTCTAGGTTTCTTTAACACCTCCCTCTCATAAGTTACACTTTTACCTTACTAATTATAATATAGTCAGATGCCCCTCAGGAACCACTTGATGATCATATTACGTTTCTTAGCAATCCTCTGAAGACTGTAATTCACACCCCACCAAAATCCTATGTATGACAATCATAGAAAACAATAAGCTGCCACTCCGTCAAGGAACCTGTACCCACACTTGCTTGTGTATGTCTGACTTTCTGCAGCTCTTTTTTGAGATGCCCAGATACATATTTGACTGTGCTTCATCTTTGCTCTGTCTTTTAAATCTCCATGCTTGAGTCTATCTTAAAAGAACTTTAATAAAATCTCCAATTCACCTTCATAAGCCTTCATAAGTCCAGAACTTCTTTTCACATCCTGGATTGGCTTGAGCCCTGGTCCCTGTCTTAGCTATCTTTCTACTTCTGTGAAACACACACACACACACACACACACACACACACACACCATGATATAGGCAATTCATAAAAGAAAACACTTAATTTGGGGCTCATGGTTGCAGAGGGTTAGAGTCCATGACCATCATGGAGGAGAGTATGGCAGCAGGTGGGCATAGTGCTGGTACAGTAGTAGGTGAGAACTTACATCTTAATTCATAAGCGAGAGAGAGAGAGAGAGAGAGAGAGACAGAGAAACAGAGGCAGGTCAGACATCTCCTACAACAAGGCCACACCTCCTAATCCTTCCCAAACTGTTCCACCAACTGCAAACCAAGTATTTAAATGTATGAGCCCAAGAGCACCAATATCATTCAAACCACCAGTATCTAAAAATCTAGGACAAGTCCTTGGGTTGCTGAGAGTGACAGAGGAGACTTGTATCTCCTTCATATGCCCTCTCAAAACACTAGGCACTCTACAGTCCTAAATAAGTTACTATTAAACCATCTCGGTTTAGGTACCAGAGATATGAACAAGAAAGCCATCTTAGAACTGGATCTCCCAGCCTTGGCCGTTTGTCTTTTCCTTGCAGAGGCCTCAGTAATCGATCATTTGGCAGTGAAACATCATCTGTGCATTGTTTGTCTCAAATTCTGGATCAATAGAATCAGTGAGTCAAATTCAGTCTTTGTACTCTTATACCTCTCCAGTTTGATGTAGTTTATTTTAACTGCAGCATACATAACAAGAACAGATTTCATTCCCAAAAGTGTGAGGCCATTCTGATAAAATCTAAAATACAAGACTTTGGATGAGAGCAGGACCCAGAAAGTCTAAGGCAAGGACTTAAGTGTATAGATTTGTGACCTACCTAAGGAAATGGCCCTGGCAGGACACTGAAGTATTCACTGGCTTCTTGTTGCACAAAGTGGAAGGCTGGGAAGAGGCCTTGTCTCAAAACACAATGTGGATGACCCCGACCCCCAACAGTGGAGGTTGACCTCTGGTCTGCATATATCACGTGCACAGCACCCAGTTGGGACTGGCAAACACTCGCACATGCAAATGTAAGCAAGGGAAGACTGGGAAACAAGCTGTTAGGTTTCCAGGTAGAACACAGAGGAATTATCAAGACTCTAGAACTTGTTGGGTTAAAAAACTGCTTCTTATTCTCAGACCCTCTTGACAGGAAATACTTTTCAAATTAAGACGTGCCTTCAAGGTAACGAGTAGATGTAAGGTTGTCAAGAAAGGATCACCTAACAAAGGTGTCTCCTCTGAATGTGAATGAAAACCTGTTAAGAATTCAGAAGGATTTACTGAATATAAACCCTCCCAGGCAGACAAAAACTTGTGAAGGTTTAAGACCAGGCCCAGAATACCTTCCCTGATAAACAAAGCTTCTGGGTACTTGAATCATCCTGTCCCACAATAGCATTACAAGGAGCCAAAGAAATAAAAGGGCTCCTCAGCCAGTATATCTACAGGTTTTTTGTTGTTTGTTTGTTTGTTTTTGAGGCGCTGCCTTAGTTCTGTCTGAAAAGGGCTGTGAAGCGATATGAAGACAGAGTACTGCTCAACAGCAGTCCACATGGTACATTTTAGTTCTGTGCTTTACCACACATTTCCTTTTAAAATGGAGACACCTTCAGATCCCTTAAAGTCTTTGTTGGTAGAATGCAGGAAAACAAAGTTACTCCATTGTGAATGCCAACATTCTTTAGAGGAAAGTAAGAGAACGCTCTGAGTAGAACCAGGAACTCCAAAGGTACCGACTGCCATAAGAGGCAACTCCAAGCCATTAGACTCTACCTCAAACTCATCAATAAATACCAGATTGACTAGCTATACAGAATCTGCAATTAATCCTACGGTTTCCTACAGATGTCACTTTTTAATAGAATCATCATCAGCAATCATCTAATGCTTAACCCAGCATCGTGCATGCATGCCTGCATATGTGCATGAAATAGTTCTCTCAGTGGTTCACAGGTTTACAGATGAGGAGACTCCATCCTCAAGGAACCTATACTTAAAGAGTCACATCTGTACTTGGATCTGACTTGGCGGTATTAAAATGGAGTGGTTCTTCTAAGCACAGAGCTTTTCTTGAGGGGACTGGATCTCTCTTCTCTTCTCTCCTCCTCCTCCTCCTCCTCCTTCTCCTCCTCCTCCTCCTCCTCCTCCTCCTTCTTGTTCTTCTTCTTGTTCTTCTTCTTGTTCTTGTTCTTCTTGTTCTTCTTGTTCTTCCTCTCTC
Organism: Tokudaia tokunoshimensis; assembly: GCA_036184795.1. Lineage (NCBI taxonomy): Eukaryota > Metazoa > Chordata > Mammalia > Rodentia > Muridae > Tokudaia > Tokudaia tokunoshimensis. The sequence goes on from BTHU01000012.1 coordinate 8,056,732, forward strand.
TCTCTCTCTCTCTCTCTCTCTCTCTCTCTCTCTCTCTCTCTCTCTCTCTCTCTCTCTCTCTCTTCAGTTGGAATCCCTGAACAGATGCATATCAAGGTTCTCTAGAATGTAGAAACAGGGAACTCAAACATATCTGTAGGCTCCACTAGTTCTCCTAATCCACCTCCAGTCTCACAAATGGTCACTGGCCTATACCAACTGAGAGGACTCACACTGCAGAATCACTGGTTTGGCTTTACACAGACCCTGATACTCATTCTTCATCAGAAGACACAGTCCCACATTCCCTCACATGCTCCTGTATACACGAGCAATCTTCTTAGACAACCTGCCTCTATGGCAAGTTGAGAGCACCAGTTCTGGAAATATATCTACTCCATTCAAATCAAGTAGCTTTGCCCCTTGTCCAACCACCCTACCCCTCAGTATTTCCATCTACAGGGTTGAGATAACAATGGTCCCTACTATATAAGGTCATTGTAAGAAACACAGGAGATAAAGTGTGCAGTGCTTTTTATAATATTTGTCTTGGAGAAACACTTAAGAACGTTCATATGGATCGCTTCTCGGCCTTTTGGCTAAGATCAAGTGAAGAATGTTCATATGGTTTACCACAATGACTATCAGCTACATTACCTCTCAAACAACCCCAGGAAGCTAGAAGGTATTTTCATTCCCATGGTACACACTATGGAAACAAGTTTAGATGTACTACATGTATAATCTGGACTCATATAAGAAAGAGAGTCAGTTCTTAAAGCGTATTCTGAATCAGATTCCATTGTTCTTCCTACCGTACCATGCTGCATATGAAGTAAGGGGGGCAGTTATCATGGCCCGCATTGGATGAAAAGGATGCTGCTTCTACACTCTAAGCAACGCCAGGTGCATTGGTGTGTGAGGAGCTACAGCCACTCAGGAAGCTGAAGGAGGATCATTTGAGGATTTGGGGGCTAACCTGAGCAGCGCAACGACATCGCATCTACACACACACAAAGTGTGAGTCATCCATGATGATATACGTGGTTAATATTAATGAGGGGACACAATGCATAATGACTAAAAACGTTCTGGTTTCTTCTTGAACAGAATGAAGATTAACTATCTTCACTGTGCTGTTTGGGACTCATGTTGGATAAACACAACATCAGTACCACTAGGGGGAAAAAAAAAATAAAGATGTCTCTCCTGTGCCTGACGTCAAGTTTTGGTTGGTTTGTTATTATTTTTTTAACACCTTTTTCATTCCTGAAATGTCTGTGATAAAAGGAAGTCACTCAGGGCTCACATTTAATTATCTTCATGAAAGTGTACTTAATCTTTTGCTATGCATGAGTTACAGCATCTTCAGGCAGAGACGGAGCACTTACTAAGAATGGCTATAGGCCTGGGGACGGAGTTCAAAGGCAGGAGAATGCAAAAAATCATTATGGAAGCTGTACAGGCTCAAAATTGCTAATTGCAAAACAGTTTTAGAAAGGAAGCCTTTATGTGATACACATCAAACACTCCACAAGCACACATCCTGGCTTCAAACTCTGTGCCAAAGGCACGGTTTGTGTCCCTGCTTATTTACAAACACACCTGGGGGGCTGGGGGGATGTTCAATTCCCATCTGAGGAAGGAAGCAATCTCTTTCACCATGGGTCCAGGACAGCTTTAATAAGCCTGAGACACACAATAGCAGCAATTTCAACTTTGCTAGCTCTCCATTATGCTGAAGCATCTTGTGGTGCTTTGTGAGAGCATTAAAAAGTTATCCATTTTAGAAGCTTAACAGTGAAATCTGTGTCATGTCATCTTCATCAGCATTGTCCCTGAAACAGCATGGTATGCTGGTGACATCTGTTTTATATCTTGGTTGCCACTGTAAAATAAAATCAGGCAATAAGGGAAGTGGTGTCATCTGGGAGACTTACACTGGTCGACCCTTCTCCTCAAAGTCAGAGCCTATAATTCCTTTATCAACACTCAGCGTGAACTTGTGAAGTTGCCTCTTCGGCATGGTATGTCCTAAGACACTCCTCCCACTCACGCTTATCACAAACGTACACTAAATTGACTTCACCTTAGAATGTCTACCTAGCTATGATCCATCCATCAGACATACATCTCCTCATCAGTCAGTTAAGGACACATTCTAGAATGCACAGAGGACTGCCTATCCTCATGTCCCAGAGGTCGAAGCTTTTCCATGTGTCTTTGGTTATTTAACAATCTCTTTGCAAAGTGGAGTGGTCTCAGGTAGGGGACCAGGAGGTTTGTATAGAGCAATTAAGAGTAAATAATCTAATTTAATTGACTGAATTTAAGAGTCTATTTGTGTTGGCAGAATATACAGTAGACTCCTGCTTTCTACGGTCATGCTGGATTATCCCTCCCACCTTCACAGCAGCTGTTTACAAGTGACCTTTAGCAATCATTATGTGTTTCTTCAAAACTAGCTCTGCCTATTTCACATTAATACAGAACATCTCTCAAAGGTGTAGGGAAACTGTTCAAATGGTGATGTGTAAGAAATAGTGCATATGGTTATACCACACACCAGGTACGACAGCACATGGCCCATGAAGATGCCCCCAGGACACTGGGTAACACAATGCTCATACTTTGGTTTAATAATAAGAAAAAGCATTGCATTTCTAAAACAGAGCAAAACCGTGCTTCCCTGTTTCCTCCTCCTTACTCCTTCACTGGCTTTTTTCAAAGACCCAAGATGAGAGGACCAAGATGGAGGTCACCTGACACGTGGGAAGGAAGATGAAATAGCAACCCCCAAGAAAAGCCAAAGAAAAACAACTCAAGTCTATAGAGACAGCGTGCTGAAAATCCACAGTGGAAAACAAATTAATTAAACTGTTAAATGTCAAACAAGACCCCTTATTATTCGTGTCAGGGAAATTTCAACTCCATAATAGGTGTGATAGAGATGGCATCTAATTGTTGATCTTTCTATCTGAATTGTTCTCACACAGGAGCACTAGGGCCTGGTGAGATGAAATAGTTACAGCTGTCAAACTCTTCTCTGAGGGGTTACCCATTTGGCCTGAAACTTTGGATACTGCGGTGCTCTGCTTTGTTCCGGTTACACTTTCCCATACTTTCTGATTACCTAGAGATTGCAAAAAGGCTGGGTAAGCTTCACAACAGGTCTCAAGTTAAAATGAGAAGCATCGCTCCCATTGAGATAGCAACAGAGGTATCAAACAGAGTTCCGGACAAAGAGAAAATCATCTTTCCTTTTTCTTTCTCTACTTCGGAATGAACTCCTGAGCTCTTAGGAAGCAGAGCACTGGAAAAATCACAAGACTCTACCAAAGGAACAATTTAGCAACGCAAATGTCTTGCTGTAGTTTACTTAGTTTTGTATGTTGTTAATTCTTAAGTTCCTAGGACAGTGAGTTAATCAAAATGTGCAACTCCTCCCAGACAGATGGTCCCTGGCCACAATGTATCTTCTCTGAACTTATGCATTTTCAAAAAAAAATGTTTCTTTTGAAAAATTTATTTTGGCATCTTCAGCAACTGTTTTTGGTTATTCACAGACTGAGGTTATTGGTTTTTATTTTGTTTTAAAATGAACTCTATTAATAATCAGAATCTCAATTAACAAATACCTATGCATGTTTGTGATACAATCATTTAATTCTCTAAGTGATTCAAAGCCCTTCAAGACTGCAAGTTGCTCTCTTAACTCTAATGATTAAATTATGTTTAATTTTAAAAATTACTTTAAGTTTCTTGAAAGGGAAGATAATTAAAATAAACAAAGTATTTTCACAAGCATTTGGGGTTAAGAGTTAACACTACATCTCCTCAGTTATCCCAGATACAGCTCTTCTGCTGTTTAGAGAGACAATACCAGACTGAACTTTATAACCTTAGGGAAAAAAAGGTTTCCCTTGGTTCCACACACTAGACATTAAAACCAAATCTCTTCTTTCACCCGGGTCCCCTGTCCTCTGATCAATACTATCTATAGGCTAAGGCTCTGGGTCCTCTGTCTCCTGATCCACACTATCTATAGGCTAAGGCTCTAGCACAGATCAGAGGAAACCAACAAACAGTAAACTGGAAATGTATGCTAAAAATAATCCAGTAGCATGGCTCCCCTCTGGCCGAACTCTGTGGTATTTACTTCATTAAGTGTTTCTAAAACAACTCCCAGTAGGAAAGGTACTTAATTTATTTATTGCATGAGCCTAACGAGAACTGTGAAAGAAATTTGAGGTAAATTAGCATGGTTTGGAGCAGGATTGCTGGAACGCTGGGTGTTTTGTATGAGGCCCTCTTGCATGTCATAAGCAAGGAAACATTTTCCTTTGGGTTTGAGCACATGTCTTTTTCTGATAGAAACTTAGTAACAACAAAAAAGTAAAAGACAAGACAATCACTTGCCTGCAACTCCTGCTCTTTCTAATAAACAGAAGCCACCATTGTGTACTGTCATCCTGTCATTTGTCATAGTAATGCCCCAGTGCTCGGAGACGACAAATCCCTGAGACCTAAGTGGCCACAGGCCACAGCCAGTCTTGCCAGCTCACAATTTTCCTAGAGGATCTGGACAATGAAGGAAATGCAGTCAACCCTACCTGCCAACTTACATTTTCACCTGAGCTTCTATCTGCCCCTCTTCTATAGCTGCTGTCCACTCTGAGATGTGCTATAGCTTTAAACTCAGAGTTTCTAAACCCAAATGTCCTCCTCCAGTTACCCCTCCCAAATTACAGGCTCACTCAGAGGTGCTATGCTTACACGAACCTTTCCAGGCCATATCTTTGATTTATGTAACACACATCCATTCATTTCAATTTCTCCTAGGGATGAGTGGCTCTGTAGGTGACATTCCCTCAACCACTTGATTCCCTTTGTCCTTCTAGCATGTTCTGTCAAAGCTGTAGCTTTCTCACTGGGGCCTTCATCCTCTCCATAATATTCTGACCTGGTATCACGGGCACCTAAAAGCTGGTCCCTAAAAGGTCTTAATGAGTAACCAGACCTTCTCCCATCAAAAGCTTTTTGAATGGGAAAACTAGCACCCTAAGAACTGCCATAGTAGGGGATCAAGTCTCCCCTCACAGAAGAGCAAACCACAAGTGAGGCCCTCTTTACTTCTCCACCAAAGCTTCGTGGATAGCAGTACGATGTTGATCCTGCGGCTTGTGTCCTCATCATGCTCAGCCACGCTCTCTCCAGCACCTTAGAGATGCAGAGGATGAGCTATCTGGTTGGCTTCATTTGCCACTAACCTGATACACATGCATCTACAAAGGACCACCCAGCTCCCCAGAAGCTGAGTAGACCTCATCACCAACAGTCCTCTCCCATGTAAATACACTAAACTGTCCCTTCCCGTTCCCTAAATCACAACAACTATAACCTTTGCCTATGACTAACCAGCACATTCCTTCAATACCTCTTTATTCTGAAATATTCTGAATTGTTCAGGAGAACATGACTAACATTGCTATAGCAATAACCTTTGCAGAGTGTCCTTATGCCCGGCCATAAGCTCCTCCCACTAATGTAGTCATTCAAACCCACTTGCTAAGTAAGTATCATATGGCAGGCCCCAGTGGAAGCTCTGGAATCAGAGCCGTGAGTAAGATAGGAAAGGTCACCGTTCTTTGTGCACGTATGTATCAGGCCTTCTGCTCATGTCTCACCACCTCAATACCCTGTGCTCTGGAGTTCAACACCCTTGTGTACTCTGCATAGCACCCTCTCCTTGGCTTTCCTACTTAGTACATACTATCACCCATAAAACAGTGTCCCCAGGGTCAGAGTAGTACAGCACCAGGCTTGGTCCATCCTTAGAAGAGACACTGGATTGGGTACAATCGGACATTCTGTCCCACCTATAGCATGCTAAAAAGCCCCCGTTTTCATCTGGCTCACCTGTCTACTAACCCATCTAGTCAGTCTCCCAAGTCTGGCTGAAGGTATTTTCGTTGTGTTCCTTGGCACCAGGAATAAGTAAATTTTTTCTTCCTCCTAAACACATTTTCTCTTTCTAAATAAAGGTCTTAGCCCTGTGCAGATGTCTTATTTCAGGTTCCTATAGCTGATATGAACAAAACCAATGTAGGAAGAAAAAGGTTTATTTCATCTAACAACTCTCAGTCTCATTCTATCACTAAGGGAAGCCAGGGCAGGAACTCAAGACAGGAACCTGGAGGCAGGTACTGAAGCAGAGGTCATGGAGAGTGCTGCTTACTGGCTTGTTCACCTTGCTTTCTTAGGTAAGTCAGGACCATTTGCTTAGAGGCAGCACCATTCACAGTGAGGTGGCCCCAATCATTAATCAGGAGGATGCCCTATAGACTTGCCTATAGCCACTTTCTTTTTATTTCTTTTTTTTTTTAATTCCACCATTTAGTTTCAAGACAAGTTTTCTCTGTGCAGCCCTGACTTTCCTGGAACTCTTTCTGTAGACTAGTCTGGCCTAGAACTCAGATGTCCACATGCCTCTGCCTCCCACATGCTGGGATTGAAGGCGTGTGCTACCACTGCCAGGCTATCCAATTTCTTAATTTCCTACTTCCCAAATGAGTCTATTCTCCACTGATGTCTTTCTTCTTCATGTACATAACCATTCACCATGGTCTTGCTAAGGGCCAGGGGACTATGTTACCGACCGTCTGTGTTGGATGGAAGGCAGTGTCTGCACTAGCTTTGATGGTACTGTGTTTCCATTTTGTTAGAGAAAGTAACATGGTCAGAAGTCCTTTTTCGTGCTCCCACCCTTGAAGGGGAAGAGGATGGAGTGCATTGAGCGATGACCAAAGGCAGACAGATTGACATTGGCCTGTAATCTCAAGAGGAACTCTACTTAAATGTATATCGCCGGGCGGTGGTGGCGCACGCCTTTAATCCCAGCACTTGGGAGGCAGAGGCAGGAGGATTTCTGAGTTCGAGGCCAGCCTGGTCTACAAAGTGAGTTCCAGGACAGCCAGGGCTACACAGAGAAACCCTGTCTTGAAAAAAAAAAAAAAAGAAACTATATATATATTAAATGTATATCATACACTTGAAACCAATCCTTCTGAAGTCTCATATTCTAAATATCTGAGACTACTTAGTATATGAAAGAACTGGTAAGAACAACTGAGACCTTCAAATCATTAAAAATAGAAATAATCTGGAAGAGACATCTATCTACCCCAGTCAGTACAACTGAAGAGTAAATTTAGCTCTGGCCTTTCTCCCAATCACAGTGAACTGGAAATGTAGTTTGTCCATTCATTAACTTGATCATAACCATTGAGGCACTTCAGTGTATTGGTCACACTCCTATATTCCAAGTCCCTTCTCTTCTGGCCCTCATCTAGCTCTGTGTGCAAAACAAAGGTTCTATAGGGCAGAGGCATGGGCTAGGAAGTGTGTGTGTGTCGGGGGGGGGGGTGGCTCTCCACAGTGAACCATTCAAAAGAGCTACCAAAGAGCATTTCTTCCACTACATAGCCTGGAAGTAATAACAAATGGCCAGCACCAATCTTGACTACAAATACATACAGCAAGCTAACAAAGCTCTCATCTTAACTCCCAAAACAAATGCATGGCTTCCTATGAAGAATTGTCCAACACCCAAAGTAGCTCACTGGTTTTTGTTGCGTGGGTTTGCTTTGTTTGTCTTCTAGCAGCTATACATAAAGAGATGAGAACAGCATGCAAGAGAATAGATCTGGGCTCTCAGCAACACTGCCATTTACTGTGGGTTGTTTGTTTGTTTGTTTGTTTGTTTGTTTTTGGTGTGTGTGTGTGTGTGTGTGTGTGTGTGTGCTCATCTTATTTTCAGAAAAAAAGAGGTTAAATTATAAATCAAATACAATTTACTTTTAAATCTGCTATAGATCAGGCCTTTCAAAAATACATATACAGAGTTAGGAAGAGAAACGCTGACGTTGCCCTTCACTAGTTGCCCTTCCAATATGGAACAACTGCTAGCTTCATTTTATTGTAGTTTAGAGGCACCAGGTCCCAGGGACTGAGACTGTGCAAAAGAGGTAAGAGACTCTTGAAAGGCGAGCAGTAATGAACGGGTAGGGAAAGTGTTCCTGAAATTTAGGTACTCGTAGGTCAGGAGACGAGGTAGACTGTCAAAATGAGACAAATGAAAGTACAATTTTGTGCCATGTTTAAAACACATGCATAAAAGTGAGATAATAATAACAACAGCTGCCACTCATCGAATGCCTACGGCATGCCGGTGCCTTGCTAAGTGCTTTATGTGTCGTTTCTTATTTCATCCCTATGGCAAACCTATGATTTATTAGTCTCAGTTTATAAACAAAATGAGTCACAGAAAAGGTGAAGCTATTAGTCCAAAGTCAAAATGTTGACCATGAGGAAGTAGTGACTTTATGTTTAAATACTGCACTATAACTCCCCAGAGAGAAAGAAAAAAAATCACAGAAAAGATGATAGGAAAAGAACGGGTCATGATACAAAATGGTGAAGCATCAGGTGATTTTGTTCTGTAAAATGGTGACAGTCTGGAGTATGATCAACTTGGTAAGTGGTAGAACCCATAACCCCAAGCACTACAGCTAGCTTAGGGAAGATGGATCTAGGGGAGCACTTTCACCAGCTCCTTCCTCTACCCAGCAGCAGAGGACATTCTCCGAATGTCCATTGTGCTGCCCTTCTAAAGTCAAAATCACAAGGAGCTAAAGAAGATGCAACCAGGGGAGGCAATCTGTCTAATAATGTGAGGAGACAGGGGCTATGACAAGAAGACCATCGGGGAAGGAGGCTGAGGGAGCAAGGATGTTAGAGATGTATAGTAGGATGTAGTAGTATTAAACAGGAGAGTCAAAATGACCTCATTGGAAAAGTGAAATTGGGACCAAGAGGAGGTGAGGGACCCAAGCAGGAGTCACAGTCTAGGGCAAAGGCCGTTCAAGAGGTGGAAAGAAGCAGCTAGAGCAGGAGCCTCGGCTCCCTCCTCCCTGTACACTCAGATGGTTGACAGGAATACAATGTAGGGAGTAGGCTGTAGGCCCTAGAATGGTGGATAACAGAACCTGAGATGAAGGGAGATGAGAAGCAGAGTACCTGCATAGTCTCCGTTATCTCCCATCATGATATATCAAATGATACAGTGTTACTGTGGGAAATACTAGGAGGCACCTTCTTTAAGTGGAAATCAGCATCATCACATTCATGGACTTCCTGACATCATTTAATGAGAAGAGCACATCTCTACTATGATAGGGTCAGCATATTTCAAACCCTCCACATGTCAGAGACGGGATCAGACAAACTCGAGTCGAGAGACAGACTTCAGAATAACTGAGGAGTAACCTGTGGTCCAGATGTCAAGGTGAGAGGCAGTCAGAGACTGAGGATTTATCCCAGATTTAAGGAGATTAGAAAATGTGGCCGCTAAACACAATCTGTGCCCCTGGGCTGGATCATGAACCACAAAACACTTGTGTTTGAGAAAGTGGAAAACCCCAAAGGCATTTGAACGAGGTCTTCACAGCAATTTCGTACCAATGTTGATTTTCTGGACAAAAGAATCACTCTGTAGTGAAGGAGGCCAAGAGTGTTAAGGGGATTTGGGGGAGGGGACTTAGAGAACTCTACTCACCAGAACTCTAACTATTAGAATTCTAATAATTAGAGAACTCTAACCACTGCGTGTGCCTGTGTGCATTCGAGACTGTCACGTATGTGGAGGGCAATGGTCAATACTGAATGTCTGCCTCGGTCACTTTTGTACCTTACTTTCAAAGGCAGAGTCTCTCACTAAACCGGAAGCTGAAAGATTCGTCTACACTTGTTGGCCAGTAAGCCTTTCCCATCTCTACCCAGCCTCCATCCCCAAGTCTATAGTTACAGATATTTGTAGCTGATCCCAGCTTTTATGTGAGCTCCAGGGATCTGAACTTGGGTCCTTGTGCTCATATGACAAGCACTTCCAACTGAGCCACTTCGCCAGTTCCAGACACTTTGACATTGCCATGTTTTAGTATTTTACGAAAGTTTCAGCCCATAAATATATATAATAATTATATACGCAAAGGCCCTTCTCTTTGGCCCAAATTTGATCCAGGCTGGCAACTAGCTGTCTGCTTCTAGTCTGTGACTAGCTCAGTTTCTTGCTCCAGAGCACCAGACAACCGAGTAATTAGACATGCTGCTCAGGTCACAGGTCATTTGTTCATGGCAGAGCTTCCTGGGTGAAGAAAGCAGCAATGTCAGTTTAATGCCGGAACAGGGTCCCACATTTCCTGCAGGTCGCCTTGGACTTTTAATAGCTCTGCTCTACAGTTAAATGGGAAAAATGAGAGACTATCTCCATGGAATGGGCAGCTTTAAATGCAACGTAATATGTGGAAAACATGAGATCCAAACACATGCAAGTAATTATCATCTGTGATATTATTACAAAATTTCTAAAACACTGCAGGAAACCAGAACAATGAAAAATAAGAGGGAAAACAAGATAAAACTAGACCTGTTACAGAAAGATGCACTGTAGCTGATATCAAATGAAAGGAGCCCAAAAACTTTGCTCTGTTATTTTTTTCCCTCCAGTCAATAAAAAGAAAAAACACGAGGCTACTTGATCCACAATAGTGCAAGTTATTGAAAACAGAATGTGCTCCAAAGAAATGTAAGCAGCTTGGGTTCTGAGTGGAGGTCACCAAGGATCTGCTGTCTGGGTTTCAAAATTGAAATTAAAACCTCTTTGCTTTTAGCCTTCAGTTCAGAATGACAAAAGAATCTACTGAAGCAAGCCTGAAGTTTCAACAGACATGCTACAGAAGAAAATTTAGCCAATAATCTGTCGTTTCAGTTAAAGCTAAGCTCATTAATATCTTCTATTCAGCTCCAAACTGCCTTCAACTCTTCTATTCCTTTCTGATGTTAAAATTTCCAAAGAAAGTGAATTTTTACAAATTCCAAAATGAAGAGGTAAATGATCCTGGCGACAGTGCCCTCCTCGGAGGCAGCAGCTGCCACGTAGGTGCCTGGGAGCTTTCAGAATTACAGCCTTACAGAGCGCGTTTGCCACAGTCACACAATCGTTTTTATAAACATTTCAATTTTGAAGATTTTTTGATCAGCATAAATTTGCAAGATAAAAAGGATACCTTGATTATTGAAAGTAATATTAGCTAACACATTCTGAAATATGACAAAGAGCAAGGATGATTTAAACAGTTAATTTTGGAAGAAAATTAGTCGGTACAGCACACTCGTTACAGAACTTCCATTTGGTATGCACATTTAAACCATGAGAATTACTTTATGATAGCACCAAAAGTCTGGGCTTTCGGGTATTTTTACTTAGAGTCCACTGCAATGAGAATTGCACTTTATCTATTATAAGCAGATTTTAATATAATATTCATTCCAAGGGAAAAACAAAGAATATGTTATATAGATGTTAACAATAGCCATACACTACCATCTCTAAGGTCTTAATTAAAACCCAGTAAGAAACATCATCTATGTGTCCATGAAAATTACAATTCTTATATACAAGGAAAAGATTGCTCACTTTTTATTATCAATTTGGTGAGGAGAAAATCCTGGGACTGAGATGGAGTTGGGACACAAACTGGGACCCTGTGCATGCAAAGCATATGTGCTAACATGAACTCCAGTCCAGCAGGAAGAACTTTCGAGCAAATATATTCTGCAGAGGGCTTACGCACCATCTTCAGCTTGTCCCCCTTCCATCCTTCCGTTTCCACCCATATCACTTGGTGATTAGTCATTTCATGCTTCCTCTTTGTCTGGAACAGCATAGATAGGAACTCTCTGTGTCTCCTTAATTTAACTGAGACAAGCTGACATCTTAAAGAGTACCTATACTTAAAACTTAAATAACAGAGAATTGGACATCCATCAGCAGAAAGGTGAATCTCACCAATTCTTTATACCTTATATAAATTAGCTCAGACTGGATAACGGACTGAATGGAAGATATGAAACTATAAACTTTTAGGCAAGAGCACAGTGTGGGAGAATTACAGAATTGTGGACAGGAAGACTCCTTAACGCAAAATCAGTCTGTGGGTTTTACATTTTAATTTGGAGTTATCAAAATTAAAACCTTTGGCTTGGCAAAAGACCCTAAAAAGAAGATGAAAGATTGCCAATGGCCTGAAAGATTGTATTTGCAAACTACATGCCCTATAAAGAACTAGACTGTAGAATATATGAAAAATTTGAAAACAATTGTAAAAGACCCAAATAATCCAATCAGAATGGGCAAAAGACATAAAAACATACACCAATATATATATATATATATATATATATATATATATATATATATATATACAGTTCATAAAAAGGAATGTGAAAAGGATTTTCATTATTAGCCATCATCAAGGAAAAGTATATTTTAAATATAATAAACCTCCTGGCATACCTGTCCAAATGACACTTGTGTCCAAATGGCTAAGTGAAAACAGTACCCACAGTCAATGTTACAAGGATGCACAGACGCTAGATCACACACACCGGAAATATACAGTGGTATAGTTCTAGAAACAGTTCAGCACTTTCTTACAAACTACAAATGCCATTACTTTACAATCTAACAATTACACCATACCACATTTATCCCTGAGAAATAAAAGCTCACATAAAGGAAAAATTATAACTTAATATTCACAGTGGCCTTATTCATAAAAGCCCTAGGGCAGAGACCTACTGACGTCTTTCAATAGCTAACTGACTGAACAAGCTACACTCCACCCAGAACACAATAATCAGCAACCAAAAGAAACAAAGTGTTGATCCGTACTGCAACGTGGACGAGCCCGAGAGAAGCTATATTGAATGAAAAAGCCAATACTACAGTTCTATGATGCATAATTTCATTTCCATAACATCTTTTAAATATTATGAAAATTATACAGATGGCAAACAGATTAGTTTGGGGAGGAGGAGGCTGAGGTTGTTGATAGGATATCAGCAGGGCCCCTGTAGTGGTGGAACACACACCTCCAAGATGGGTTTGCATAAACCCAGTCTCCTTTCCTCTCATGTGAAAGTCTTAATAATAACAGTTATATCCACTTATCAGAGAGTACATACCATGTGTGTTCTTTTGTGACTGGGTTACCTCACTCAGGATGATATTTTCTAGTTCCATCCATTTGCCTGTGAATTAAAAAGCTTGAAATATCCACGATTCAATTCACAGACCATATGAAGTTCAAGAAGAAGGAAAACCAAAGTGTGGATGCTTCAGTCCTACTTAGAAGGGGGAACAAAATAATCATAGGCGGTAGAGGGTGAGAGGGACTTGGGAGGAAGAGCGGAGGGGGAGGGGATAAAAGGGGGCAGGATCAGGTATGGGAGGAGATGGGGGTGGGGTGGAGATGTGTGTAGCAATTTGGAATGGGGAACTGGGGGTAGCCACCAGAAAGTCCCAGAAGTCAGGAAAGCAAGAGGCTCTCAGAACACAACAGGGATGACATTAGCTGAAATACCCAACAAAGGGGAGAGAGAACCCATAGAGACCATATCCAGAGGTTTGGCATGGCCCCCAATTGAGGGATGGGGCCACCCAACCATCTCCAAAATTTTGACCCAAAATTGCTCCTGTATAAAGGAAATACAGGGACAAAGAGTGGAGCAGAGACTGAAGGAAAGGCTACCCAGAGACTGACCCACCTGGGAATCCATCCCATATACAACTACCAAACCCAGACACTATTGCTGATGCCAAGAAGTGCTGGCTGACAGGAACCTGCTATAGCTGTCCCCTGAGAGGATCTGCCAGAGCCTGACCAATACAGATGTGGATGGAGACCCCAATGGAAGAGTTAGGGGAAGGACTGGAGAGCTGAAGAGGTTGCCATCCCCATAGGAAGAACAATAATATCAACCAACTAGACCCCCCAGAGCTCCCAGGGACTAAACCACCAACTAAAGAGTACACATGGAGGTGCTCATGGCTCTAACCACATATGTAGCAGAAGATGGACTTGTCTAGCATGAATGGGAGGGGAGGCTCTTGGTCCTGTGAAGGCTTGATGCCCCCGTATAGGGGAATGCTAGGGCAGTGAGGTGGGAGTGAGTGGGTGGGTGGGGAAGCACCTTCATAGAAGCAGGGGGAGGAGTTCTGTTCAGGAAATTCTCCCCGGTGCCCATATGTTCAAGGTTCTTCCCTAGTTTCCTTTCTATTAGTTTCAGTGTGTCTGGTTTTATGTGGAGGTCCCTGATCCACTTGTAATTGAGCTTAGTGCAAGGAGATAAGAATGGATCAATTTGCATTCTTCTGCAATGTTGACCTCCAGTTGAACCAGCACCATTTGTTTAAAAGATTATCTTTTTTCCACTGGATGGTTTTAGCTCCTTTGTCAAAGATCAAGTGACCATAGGAGTGTCGATTCATTTCTGGGTCTTCAATTCTGTTCCATTGATCTACATGACTGTCACTGTACCAATACCATGCAATTTTTAACACTCTTGCTCTGTAGTATAGCTTGAGGTTCGGATACTGATTCCCCCAGAAGTTCTTTTACTCTTAAGAATAGTTTTAGCTATACTGGGTTTTCTGTTATTCCAGATGAATTTTTTGAATTGCTCTTTCTAACTCTATGAAGAATTGAGTTGGGATTTTGATGGGGATTGCATTGAATCTGTGCTCTAAGATCAAGAATTGACAAATGGGACCTCATAAAATTACAAAGTTTCTGTAAGGCAAAAGACACTGTCAAAAGGACATAGAGGCAACCAACTAACTGGGAAATGATCTTTACCAACCCTACATCCAACAGAGGGCTAATATCCAGTATATACAAAGAACTCAAGAAGTTAGACTCCAGAGAGTCAAATAACCCTATTAAAAAAATGGGGTACAGAGCTAAACAAAGAGTTCTCACCTGAAGAATATCTAATGGCTGAGAAGCACCTAAAGAGATGTTCATCATCCTTAGTCATTAGGGAAATGCAAATCAAAACAACCCTGAGATTCCATCTCACACCAGTCAGAATGGCTAAGATCAAAAACACAGGAGACAGCAGTTGTTGGTGAGGATGTGGAGAAAGAGGAACACTCCTCCACTGCTGGTGGGATTGCAAGCTGGTACAACCACTCTGGAAAGCAGTCTGGCGGTTCCTCAGAAAACTGGGCATGACACTCCCGGAGGATCCGGCTATGCCACCCCTGGGCATATACCCAGAGGCTTTCCCTGCATGCAATAAGGACACATGCTCCAATATGTTCATAGCAGCCTTATTTATAATAGCCAGAAGCTGGAAAGAACCCAGATGTCCCTCAACAGAGGAATGGATTCAGAAGATGTGGTATATTTACACAATGGAATACTACTCTGCAATTAAAAACAATGAATTCACGAAATTCCTAGGCAAATAGTCAGAACTTGAAAATATCATCCTTAGTGAGGTAACCCAATCACAAAAGAACACACATGGTATGCAGTCACTGATAAGGGGATATTAACCCAGAATCTCGGAATACCCTAGACACAATTCGCATATCAATAGATTTCCAAGAAGATGGAAGGAGAGACCCCTGGTCCTGGAAAGACTGGATGTAGGGGAATACCAGGACAGAGAAGCTAGAGGGGGTTGAATGGGGAACAGAGGGAGGGAAGAGGGCTTATGGGACTTTCAGGGAGGGAGGAAACAGGAAAGGGGAAATGATTTGGAATGTAAATAAAAAAACTTAGAAAATAAAAATAAAATAAAAAGAAGAAGCAGGGGGAGGGGTATGGTATGGGAGTTTGCAGAAGGGAAACCAGGAAATGGGATAACATTTGAAATGTAAATAAATAAAATATCCAATTAAAAAAAAAGAATAACAGTTATCATGAGAAAGGCGGGCAACGCTGTGAGAAAAGGTGATCGACCAGAGGAGCCTGGGCTCTGCTCCAGTCCCTGCAGCAGCAAGATGTCTCTCAGCACTTTAGCTCAGCTGGTCGCGTGAACCGAGGTATAAAGCCAGGGCAGCTTACCTAGTAGGCTCCCTCACATCAGTCAAAGTGAAGCACGTTCAACTGAGGCTCCACCTGCCCTAGACACTGTGCCAGTGCGATTGACTGCCTAGCAATTACTCCTGGGCTCCCTCTGTCCGTTGCTGTCGATCTGGATGTGATAAACCTGCTTTCTTTACACTGATGAGAGTGCTGTTCTATCACTCTGGACTCACCCGATTTGAAGACAGTATGGAGAACCTGATTCCTAATAACCACATGTGAAAGGGTAATAAAGAATTGAGTTCCCAGGTGCACAGTCTGCATTAGACGGGGGCCTCTTGGTGTCGATTTCCTGGTTGGGATACTCTATTATCTCTGTTTATCAAGGGTTACCACGGAGAGAACTTCATGAAGCACAAGGCCTCACTGTGTTATTTCTTATGCTGCATGTGAATCTATAATTATCTCAACAGTTAAATGATAACGGGTGAAAAGAACTAAAATTTTTGAAAGTTAAAGCAATTGAATAAGGTAATTATTTTTTTTTTATCTTAATGACTTCAATAAAAGCAGAAAGAGAGGAAAAAAAAAGAAAAAAGAAAGAAAACCTTACCATGCTATTTAAAGACAGGCTTAGGCATCTGGAGTAATCACTATAAACTAAGTGTGATAGCATATTAAAGATAGCCTCAGACTGCTTGGCACTGACTCCATCAAGAAGTGAGACTCAGATCCTTTCCACTCAGAACCTCAGCGGGCTGAGACTCCTCTGACAAGCAGGGAACAGGAAACAGATGACACTGGGACCCTCTGGGCCCTGACACAATGGCAGCTTTCATTTCCTGTTTCTTGAAACAATCACCATTGGTAGCTAAATACTACATTACCCATGAACTACCCAGAAGTCACCACTCTCTGAGAGGGAAAGCTCAAACCACCCAGAGGGCAGCGGCAGAGCCCGCTGTAAAGCTCACACCTTGACTGACCAGCTGATGTCTTCTGATTCTTGTCACAAATAACAATCATGAGCAAAATGAAGTATTTGCTTTGTTCCCCTGCTTTGGAACAATTTGTTGCACAAGTGAAAAAGAAGCTACTTTTCCTCCATGCAGCCCCTCAGATAGGTTGGCCCCCAGGTAACTTGGGGCAATAGTCTGGGAAACTCATAGCCTGGATCCTAGAAACACACATAATTAGTTTTTTCAATCTTTCTTAGTTCATGACTCACAATAAAAAATATATCGTGTGTAATAAACACCTAAACATACATACATCTGAAATATATTTATTACCCTAATAGATTGATGACTTACTTAGAGATTACACATTTAAGCCTGTTTTATAAAGGAGAAAATATGGTGACCTAAACTGTTGACCCATAACAAAAATTGATATAGGAGTTGTTCCCCATTGTCTCAAAGAGAACACATCCTCATTTCAACAGGTAGATAATCTTGCCTCGCCTTTCTTCTGTCCACAAAATTCCTTCTTTTTTTTCTTAAATATTTACTTATTTTTATACATGTGAGTACACTGTTGCTGTCTTCAGACACACCAGAAGAGGGCATCACAACCCTTTACAGATGGTTGTGAGCCACCATGTGGTTGCTGGGAATTGAACTCAGGACCTCTGGAAGAGCAGTCAGTGCTCTTAACAACTGAGCCATCTCTCCAGCCCACAAAATTCCTTCTTGATGTAACAAAAAGATTCACAGAAAAAAAGCAGAGGAACTTTATAGAACAAACTGATTTTGGAAGATGAAACGCTCCAGAGTCACCTTCTAAATAAAAAAGGAAATTACAATTTCCTACTTGGAGACAGGAATCATTCCAGAGACATTCGTGATGCTGACGTTGAACTTCCCCACGATCCTGAGCGTGTCCTGTATAAACAGCCTTGCTAGTCACTACTGGTCACAAGCATCACTTTCACGTGAGCCTCCGGGGTCCGCCGCCACAGTCCAGCCTCTCTGCCGTTCACACACACCGGATGTAACTAGCAAAGTTTCCGGCAGTACAGGCTAGGACACCAAAGGGCTGGCTGTGCCTTATGGATCTTACTCCTCTCCACCAATGTTACCATGGCAAACATGAAGCCTCCAAGTCCAGATGTTAGGAAGGATGGATACGACCAGTCAGGCCTTTGTCTCCCCACTGAGACCTCTGTGCTCCTTTGTGACTTCCGTTGTTCCTCCATCTTTGCCTCACTGGGCCCTGAGCAGCTCTTGGCTGCCATCACAATGTCCCCAGATCGCCTCACTCTCGTACCCCTCCTTGGACCTGACCTGCCCCACCCCCATCTCTGGAGCACAGCAACATACGCTTGTTTATGAATTGTCTAAGGCTAATTTAATACCACAATGACAGACGGTGGCCTACAGAGAGCCTACGGCCTACAAAGCCTAAAATATTTACCTTCTGCTCTTCAAAGGAAGTTTGTAAACCCCTAACCCTGCACAATACTTTGCATATAATATCTGCACAATAAAAAAATTGGGAAGGATAAGAAGTATAGAAAATCCTTTGAAAACATCCATCAGTCCTAATTGTAACTATTCCACAGCTAAGTGCTTTTCCGCTCCACTTCAATCCAGCCCTTGTATTTTGTACAGGGACAGCAAACAACAAATGCCTGGGCCCAAATCAGAAAGGAGCACATAATAGACGTCCATTAAGTAGTTGTTAAATAAGTGAACCACATTGATCTAAAGCCAAATATTCACTATTACAGAGCCATAAGGTGTGCCAAGTTCAAAGAAACTAATTTTGAGGAAAGAGTCAAACACAAATTCAAAAACATTTCCAAATACCTGGAATCTGAACGACTACAACCATACGATACGCACTCAAGGCAGGGCCCCGCTGAAGTCCACACGGAGCCCTCTGGGCATCTGAGCCATGCCCCTGACCCCCCAGGCATGCCACGCAAGGCTGGAGCAGACCCCACGTCTGCATGTGAGCTCCAGGCTGCTGACCTTTGCCCTGTCTCCCAAGTCTCCCGAGTTTAAACCTTAACCCTTAACATGATGGTATTAGGAGGTGGGGTTCCTGGGAACTGACAAGGTGTACATGGGGTCGTACATGGGGTCATGAGGATGCTTCATGATGGGATTGAGCAAGGCCCCTCATAAGAAGAGGAAGATGCCTAAGACGTCCTTCTCTCTAGCACCTGAGTCCGGGAAAGGGGTTCCGTTACTATTTCCAGCTGAAGGTCTCTTACCTTTTATCTGTCCATCAAAGTTCAGTCCAAGGTTTCTTCAGTGTCTCAAGCATGCCCTAGTTTCTTTTCCTCCCTAAAGCCCTTGACTGTTAATTTTTCCCTATATCTTAGACCTTAAAATGATATGTGCATACTAATAGGTTACATATATGTAGTTACTTGATTTCCCAGTGGGCCATAAAGGTCATAGCAGAAGCATTCTGTCTTACAGAAGCAGTCTGCCTTACAGAAGGATTCTGTCTTATGGAAGCATTCTATCTTGTTTTCCTTACTTGCTTTCCTACTCTCCCATAAGGGTTTTTGATATGCAGAATTTCTAGCAAGAATAAGGTAAAAGTACTTCCTCTGCGCTCACACCAAACTTGAATGGCACACACATAGGAGGGGATAACTATAAAAAATGGAGGTCATTATACCAACAAAAGAAATATGGAATATGAGGAAGAAATTTTTAAATAATTAAATCATAATTTTGAATAGACTTTTGTTCCTTCTTTGTTGCATCATTTCGTAAGAAAAATAATGTGAAGAGAACAAGAAGGCCCCTCTAAAATTTAACAAACCAAAGTTTATCTATAATATATGCTTTAAAAACCTCACAGACTTATAGCATACAATGATCATCTCAAAAAAAAAACTAAAAATAATTACTGAAATAAAAAAGAAACTCGATATCCCTGAAAATTTTATTAATACATATTGTTTCCATGTAAATATTTTCACTTAATTGGTAGGAATATGGGGTCAGAGTATATCTTATAACTTAAAACGTAGTATTTAAATCATTGACTCTTGAAAGTGGGTGGGCATGCTAGCCTTTTAATACAAATGCCTTCTCAGGATGGTGGCACACATCTATACTCTAAGCACCCAAAGTGCTGAGACAGAAAGACTGCCACAAATTTGAGGTCAACCTGGACTAAGTAATGAGACCCTCTCTAGCAACAAACAAGAAAAAAGGTAAGATACTTTAGCAAATACCCATCGACATGGTATAAAACATTATGTTCCACAAAGCTTAGAAAGTCAGTGTTCCAACTGGCAGAGCAAACCAGAAAGGATAATACACTATCAGGTGAGTGTGATTATGTACAAGAATTTTAATCCAGCAACATGGCTGGCCTGGCAAGGGATCAACTCCTAAGACATGATCCAGCGGAATACAGACATGCCCTGGATGACAGTAGGATCTGGCTGGAATACAGACACTCCCTTAGTACACACCTTTAATCTCTAACAACGTAGGTAAGGTTAATTTGTAGGAGGAAGCACCCATGTTTGAAAGTGCCATCTAATCAAGGGGCAAAGTGATGAATCAGAGAAAAATTTGAAAGAATGAGTCTGAGACAAGATATGTCCAATTCTTACGAGAACAGCACAGGAAATAGAGGCTATTCAGGGAAAGAGAAGGACCATAGTGCGCTGTGCGCTGTGCGCTGTGTGCATGGCAGTTTTACTGGGACAGTTTTATGCAACCAGGTTGCAGAGAGAACAAGTTAGACACAGATAAAGCTAGAACTAGCCAGAGAAATAGAAGGAGCCAGAAAATTAGAGCAGATTGCCAAAGTTAGAAAGAGGACAGGCAGAGCAACTCATTCAGAACCAAGAAAAGTCACACTGAATCAGTTAGCTGGGAAGATTAGATTGTACAGAGGCTGGACAGAAGCTTCCAGACCTCAGCCTACAGATAGTTAGAACAGAGAAGGGAATACTGGGCTCGGCTGAGTCGTGTTCACAAGCTTGGGTCCGGCTCTCATCTCATCAGTTCATCTGAGGAAATAAAAGTGACGTTTACATGATTACATCAGATTTGTTTCTAAACTGGACTACAGAGGGGTTGGGATAAAGGACTGACAGTGTGTGTGTGTGTGTGTGTGTGTACAGTGCATGTGTCTGTGTGTACAGAGTGAGGGGGCAGAGGACAACTTGTGAGAGCCAGTTCTGTCCTTCCACCACAGAAGTTCTGGGAATCAAAGTCGGACCATCAAGCTTGCACAGAGGCAGCCTTTCCTACAGATGCAGCTCTCCAACCCAGGAATGGCAGTCTTTAAAGGAAATAGAAAGGGTGCACTGGAATGAGAGGTAAATAGGCTTGTAGTATAGAACATAACAGGAAATGGAGAGCAAGCAGGCCATGGGTGACAGAGCTGGAGGCTGTACAAAGGCATAAGCCAGCATTTGTGTGAGAGAAAAGAGTTCAAAAGGTTCTGCCTGATAAATAGGAAATGTCAAAGATCAAACTCGCTAGCCATTTGATAATTTTTTTTTGCCTAAGGAAAGGCCTAGGTACCCCTTATATTCTCTGTTGTATGACTTAATTCAGAAATCCAATCTGAACTACAGAGCAATAAAAATGCTCCCCAAATAAATTCAGTGTTACAACTTAGCATAGTCTTCAATGGAGCTAAAGTATTAATGGAAGTTACCCTGGCAGTTGGAGAAAATATCAAGAAAATTAAGTAAGATTTGGTCATACGGAACAGAGAATAGAAAGTTCAGACCCTGTAAGTTCTTTGCTTACTCCTACACCACATTACAATTCTAGATTCTACCAGAATTGTGCAGCATTTTAAGTAGATTCTTTCAGACTTGTGGTGGACCACTCATTTGTGTCCCTTTATCATCTCTGATACAGGGGTCACACAAGTTCCTTCTCACCCAATGAAAGGGTCTAACAAGAAGATGCCAATGATTTCTGAAAAGAGCAAGCAGACAAAATGCTGCCCCCAAAAAACTGGATTACAGAAAGAAAGACAATAGTATTATGTAAGTCTATGTAAAGATAAGAGTTGTGGTAAGCATACTTTAAAAACCACTTGATAAATAATGGTCATCACATATGTAGAAATATATTAAGAAAATTGAAATTTAGGACTAAGTACAAATCTTAAAGGGAAAGGCAAGTAAATATGCACAATTAGAGCTGTGGAGATGGCTAGCTGGTAAAACTCCCAGCTCTGGAGTTCAAATCCCCAGTGCACACAGAAGTTCTGGAGGAGCAGGAAAGCCCACCCATCCGCCCCGTGCTCAGGAGGCAGAGACAGGGGTCCCGGAGCAACTCGCTCAGCTATACCAGATAACTCAGCAAGTTCCAGTTCAGGTGAGAGACCAGGTGTCGACAGATAAGTGAGATGTGATTGAAAAAAGCACCTCATGTCAACATCTGCCTCCATATGCATGTGCACACAGTGTGCCTGCACACGCATACGATCACACGTGCACTAGCATGCAAACCATACACACACACACACACACACACACACACACACACACACAAATGAAGAACAACAGATGGCAACATAGTTAAACATAAATAAAACACTGACCAAAAGTTAGCTAGATTAAAACTGGAAGAGAGAATCTTCACCACAGTAAGAGTATTGCCATGTAAGTATATATGAAGATAAGATTTGTAAAATGTATATTTAAAAATTCACTAAGCAAAGAATTGTTGTTGAAATGTATCATGAAAAAAATAGAAAATTAGTACAAAGTACAAGTCTTCAGAAAAAAATATACAATTTTTAAAACAAAATTAAGAAAAATGCTAACCAATATCTACTCTACATCTTCGATTTTTAATAAAGCTGAGAAAAGGGTGACTTGTACTTTTATTTCAAAATGGTCATGTGACAAAGCAAATTTATAGCTTCATATGCACAGAACTTAGCATATACTAATATAATAAATTTTATTATCTAAATAACATGCAAATCCATTCTGCTTATAGCGTCTCTTCCTTGGTACTGGGAACAGGATTCATGGCTGAATGAGTGCCAAGTGAGTGCTCTTCCATTAACACGTTTGACGCTGTACAATCTTCTAAAAAGTGAGCATTTACTACAATAATCCAGGAAGAAGGAATCTCATATATTGGACTGTTAAAACCTCTCGAATATTTCTAAGTATGAAATTGCAGAAGAACAGAAAGATACTTACCAAGGCTGTAATAGCTCTGCCCTCAATGTATTTTAAATAAGATCTAAGGTCAACAGAGCTGTTTAAAAATGAGACAAACTTAAAGGGTACTGCACACGACTTCAAACTTAAAATGCAGCCTGAGATAGAAGGACTTCAGTAGATCCTGCAAATCCTGCTCACTAAACAAGAAAGAAGAGGCTGGGCATGGTGGTGCACACCTTTAGTCCCAGCACTTGGAAGGCAGAGGCAGGCGGGTCTCTGTGAGTCTGAGGCCAGCCTGGTCTACAGAGTAAGTTCCAGGGATACACAAAGAAGCCCTGTCTTGAAAAAAGCAAAACAAAATGAAGCAAAATGAGAGAAAGAAGAAAGAGAAGGAAGTAGAAACAAACTGAAAAGCCATCTCGGAGACCAGGAGGCTGCTGAGGGGCTGGGACAGCAGCGTCCTGGAGCTCAGCCCGTGGCTTCTGCTTTAGTGAACAGTGTTGCGGGCTACTGTCCCTTCCTGTATTTTAATATTTCCATCAGGTGATTCTTATCTGTATTTACTCTTTCAAGCTATTTAAAATGAGAAGCAAAATTGCACATGTCTAGATAGATAATAAATATGTCTCTGAACTAATCCCAAGTGTCATCCCTCTACATAATACAAAGCTTTTGATGGTCAGCTCAGCCCAAGGTGGAGAGCCAATGGCATGAACAGAAGGCAGAAAGACTAATCCTGGGGAAGAACATTGACTACCCCAGGTGTCACAGGGCAGACTACCCAGGACTACGTGTGAAACTCCTGAGAACCACACGCTCCCCCAGCAGAGACATCAGTGTCACATCTCAGGGCCTTGTGTGTACTTGAAGACATGGGTGACATTGGAAGAATTTCATCATGTTCTGTCCTGTCAGAGGACAAGGACCAAAGAACAAAAGTCCCCATTTAATTGCCAGGACAGGGGATGATGCGCGCTCACTAGGACCCCATGCTAAGGATTCCACTGCTACAATGAAATTACAAAGGCACGCTCACAGTTCCTCAGTTCTGGTTTTCCGTGTGCCCTTCGCACCTCAGAGTAGTTATGAGGAAAGAATACACCAGAACTTGCACTTGGCTACATTAAAGCTTTAGTTAATTTTAAATGATCAAACCACTGCACTGTCAAGAGACAAGAAACCATAGGTCTTTCACATGATCCTACAAAGTAGCAGGCAGAAAGAGGTCAGCATATGCACCAGGAAAGACAGTTAAGGAAAGAATTTCACATCAATGGCTGCCGAGCGCTCAGAAGACGGTCCTCGTTAGCATAATTACTCAAATAGTACTTACAAACGTGTAATATCAGTCTATTCCAGAGGATAAAACACCGATAGACAAATTATATTTTCTTAGAGACATCAAAGAATTCAATTTAAAAAAAAGAGAGAGAGATTGAGCATAGGTCATTAATCTCAGCACCGCAACTGATCTTAAGGCATGAGGTCTCTTAAAATGAAGGAGATTTTGCAAGTGCCATGTGGTTACCTGTATTTTTGCTACCACAAGCAACACTGCCTTCACTACATCAGCACAAACAAAAGGTATGTGATTATATATTTGAAATAAATTCTCTACACATTCACCACTACCACACTGAATTCAAGACTCAAAAACATTCGGGATAATCTGGTTATTTCCAACTATCAAAAGAGACCAATCTCATAAGGGAATATTGGCCAATAATTAAGGAGATATCAGTTGCCTTAGCAACAGATTCCTTCCCAAATAAGCACTGTTTTCATTCAGCTGCCTTTAGCCAAAAGGGGAATTAAATCACTGAAATCAACAATTCCTTTGTTTAGCAAACAGAACAGCTTTCCAGGTCTCAAGAAAACAGACCCCTCACAGTTGGTCCAGCACTGCTCAAGGTAGCAGTTTGGCTGAATAAGCCAACCTCTTGAATTACAGGATTTCATCATCAAAACCACTGCTAACAGAATGGCTAGCTTTTGCCAAAGAAATCTAACAAAAGACAGAGCATCTCCTAAGTGCTGCTAATGGCTCTCTTTAGCTATATAGATCTTAACCCTACCCAGAACACATATGGATGCATGTGTGGAGTTATTGTTCTGGATGCCTGACTTAGTGAAGGACTAACTAACCTATCTGGTTAACCAATGGTTAGCTTCTTTTTCTCATGTTTTAGTATATGAGGCTAACTTTACATGACACAATTTTTAAAATACCTTCCATGGGTGATCACCAAAACTGAGAAATAAGTAACCATTTCTAACCATTAGCACAAGCTGGTCTTCTCTACACGCTGAGGTCCTATCACTGTGTTGAAGCTGTCTACAAGCACCAAACTCTGCTCCATCCCCAGGAGTAATAGCAGCTCATAATAGAAGCTCCCTGCAGGTCTATCCCAATGGACCCATACCTGAATTGCAATAGGCTTCTCAGAATCAATTTTTTCTTTAAAAAGTCAAGCCTAAAACTCTTTTGTCACAAGATACTCACTGCTTAACCATATTCCATGACCACTGACATCTTTTCAAGTTTACTCTACCAGACATTCCATTCTGTCACCCTACACATTTCCCACCCAGTGTTACACTTCGCAGATAACCTGGACTCTAGAGTCCCTTCCAGCATGAAGTCCATCCATCTCTTCTCTGTAGACAAGCATCTGACGGTTGGTCTACACCCTCAGATCCAAACCCAATGCCCGAAGCCTTCTTCTCCATCCTCTGTGGTAGTTTATAGTCTTTCACATCTGCCCTCCCTGCTTTCTTAATTTGTTTTCTTATATAGGAATAATACATGGTCCTCAAAATAAATGCAATACTTCCAAGTGAAATGGAGCTGTACAAAATAAATAAAATCGGGGCATGCCATATAGTCAGAGACCCATTCCTCAAAAGCACTACTGATAAACTGATATGCAATTTCCACGGCATATCCTCTTTGTATCTATAAGGACTTTTTTTCATGAGTGGGACTTTAAAAAAAAGTTCATCTGTCTGTCCCTCTATCTTTGTCATGTTTATAAGAAGAAAAAGAATTTTTAAAAGAAAAATGGCAAAGATATGATGGTATAGACTTGTCACCTCAGCACACAGTGGGGCAGAGGCAGAAGGGACAGAAGGTCATCCTCTGCCACAAGGTTAGTTTAAGGCCAACCTCAAATAAATAAATGTATGAATAAAAAGTAAAGCTTACAGAGCAAGCTCGTCCCACCGGCCCTAGTTTGCTTTTTGTTGCTGTGATAAAACACTTATCAAAACCAACTTGGGGAGAAGAAAGGGCTTATTTGACTTACAGGGTACAGTCCATCATCAGAGGAAGTCAGGCAGCTTAAGAAGACCATGGAGGGATGCTGCTTACTAGCTTGTTCTCCATGGCTTGCTCATCTTCCTTTCTTACACAGCCCAGAATCACTTGCCCAGGAACAGCACCACCCACAGTGGGCTGGACCCTCCACATTGGAAATAGCATCACAACCATGTTCACAAGCCAATCTAATGGAGGCCATTCCTCAAGTGAGGTTCCCTCTTTCCAGGTGACGCTAGCTCGTGTCAAGTGGACAAAAACCAGCCGCACTCATACACTGAGCAAACTGCACCCACTTTCGTTGCTTAGTCTAAGCACTATGTTCTGCTGTTGCTAACTCTTACATCAATTCTCTTTTTGCTTATGAAAAATAAGCACTGTCTAGTGTTATGTTATTTACCTTTCTGATATGGAAAACCAAAGTGTTTTCAATGAATTCCCAGTATCAGTTGGAGTGAAGAAATCAGCCAACAAAATTTAAAACTGCCATAGTAAGACATGTATAAAATCAATATTACAATTTCTGTTGGACGCCTTAAAGCTATATTTGGCTTTATATTTTGTCTCATTTTTCAGCAAAGCAATTGATGACAACAAACATGAATACTAGCCGGGCGGTGGTGGCGCAGCCTTTAATCCTAGCACTTGGGAGGCAGAGGCAGGTGGATTTCTGAGTTCGAGGCCAGCCTGGTCTACAGAGCAAGTTCCAGGACAGCCAGGACTATACAGAGAAACCCTGTCTCGGAAAAATCCAAAAAAAAAAAAAATTAATACTAAGTGAGGACATTCCCCCTTTCCTATACCCGAAAAAGGCTAAAATCTCAGATAATGTCAGCCAACTCCTAAGTCCACCATTGAACTAATAATGCAACAATTCGTGCTAAGTCCTGTCCTGGGTTGAAGCAGACAGCAGAGCAAAGCATTTTCCATGAGCACAGGTTACGATCATTTATGCGAATGTCATTTCTCAAGCCCCAAACTGCAACTCCATTCAAATGTATCTATGAAGAAGAGAATTCAGTCATATTCCCTTAGGGATGTAGAAGACCACCAGTTACTGCTCTTCCCAGAAGGCTTGGTTATCTCATGCACAGAACCGAGAAGGGTGGCTATTCATCTTGGCAACAGCTAGCCTTTACTGAGAGCCCGCAGGGCCTGCGGCAGAAGTCAGGAAGGAGGATGGTGCCAGCAGCCACTCTGGTTCAAGTTGGAAGACTGTCGCTACTCTAGAAAATACACATGAAACCTAGCCAACAGTTTGTACCGAGCCATACTTGCTTGCACATAAACCAAGTCGGGGAGCTGTGCTCCTCTGAGTCAGTGGGGAGCACTTACCTTTCACCTTACCCACTAGACTACAGCTGTTCTTCTCTGCAAGTATTGACAATGCCGCACGATGGTATCTGAAAACTATAGCTGCTGAATCTGCTGTATTGTTACAGGACAGTAAGGGATCAATTCACTTTAAAAGCCTCGATTTAGTCTACAGGAAAAGTGTAATAATGCTGGTTAAATTAATAGTTAAATCTTTACCTCAGTCGATACAAGAGACAGCATAAAATTGTACTGAGAACTCTAGCAACAGATATCTGGAAAACCTCAAATGTTTTGGCATTAAAAACAATTAGAGCTCAGGGAAAGTCCCGTGTGATGGTCCCATGTGACCACAGCCTTCCTCTGAACACAGGAGCAGAAAAGTAGGCTGAATTTAAAGTGCAGAGGGATTTTCAGTTGTTGACTTTGAGGGACAAGACATTAGAGTTCTCAAGAAAAGAGATCTGCCTAAGACAGATGAGTGGAGGAAACCACCTTCATCGGTGATGAAATGAAACCAGACCCACTCAATGGCAGCCAATGGCAGAGAATAGAATGTCCATAGATGCTATCCAGTGGTGGCTTTCTTGTGGCATCACAATTAATGAGAGACAATAACGTACACACTCCTGCTTGAAGAACACTGTCACAACTGAAAGAAAGGAAACTAGCCAGACATTTCAGCCTAACTCCAAATCTCTCTTGTTCGTGTAACTGGCCAATAATTAAGAGCAAGTTGGAACTAATTCTCACTGGATTCTTTGTACACCGATTAAGGACAATACTGAAATTAACACAAACCTTTTAAAAAATGTAAAGCCAACTTAAGTTATATAAATGAAATGACAATATAGTAATATATTTTGCCACTTTTCACACATTCTAAGACCATGTTTATTTTAAAACTTTGTATACACATACTTTTCTAATCAGTCTTCCAAAATAATAAACATCAATTTGTTTGTACATGTGCATGTGTGTTTGTGTGTGCGTGTGACATTATGGCGTGTGCATTAAAGTCAGAGAAAAACCCAAAGGGCCTGGACCTCTCCTTCTTCCATGTGTGTTTCTGGGACCGAATACTGGTCTGTCACACATGGTGACAGTGGCTTTATCCAGTGATTCACCTCCCCAGCCACACCTCAATTTTTACTGAAGAATGCAGAGACCTCCTGTGAGTGAGAAGGTAGTGACAACGTTTCCAAGGCTAACATGTACTGTCATTTTGATTTTCCATGGCTATGCACATAGTCAGGATCTATCCACCAAGACTCCACACTGGGCACTCTCATCAGGTCATCTCTCTGGCATCAACTCCAGTACGACATGGATAAGAAAACCAAGTAAGGGGACAGCCCCTACCTGCAAGGACCCAAGGCCTAGTGACAAAGAGCTGAATACAATGGCAGTCCAAGTTCTGATTACAAGAGCCTCAGAACAGAAAGCAGCCCAGCAAGGGTGGGAGGTGAGGTAGTCTATAGGAAGTTTTTCAATTTTCTAATACAGTAATTATAAATTGACTTAAATCTTTCTTCTACAATGAAGCCTCTTCCTCTTTAAGTAATCAGTGCCATGGTTCTCTCTACCTGTAGGTCATGACCCCTTTGGGGTTTGAATAATTTTTTATAGGGGTTGCATATTAAATATTCTGCATATCAGATATTTATATTATGATTCATAAGAGTAGCAAAATTACAGTTATGAAGTAGCAACGAAGTAATTTTATGGTTGGGGGATGCCCACAACATGAGCTGTATTAAAGGGTCACAGCACTGGGAAGGTTAAGAACCACTGAATTAGTGCTACGTTTTAAGAAACCCAAATCTCTCTTCTTTCAAAGAACACATTCCCTGTACAAGTTAAAATGCTATAGGAACAAAGACTTCTCAAAATACTTCTCTGGTTCAAGAAGTGACCCTTCCTAAGCTTTCAGGGGTACACTGTTGTCATAGACCACAAAGAGCACCACCCCCAGAAGAGTTCTCTGCAAGTCCCCGGTGTTATCCATCCTATGACTCAGTCACCTTAATACAGGAGGCAGGCAGACACACAGTGTGTACTGTGAACTGGAAAACTAGCTACTCAGATGACAGAGAATCCCCCACTTCACCAGATAAGGGTTCCCTCTACAGTCTCTAGGAAAAAAGAAAAAGCTTTAATCATTCCTCAACAAAACTTTAAAAGTACAGGGAAATAGACTACCATAAAAAATATAGTGGTGTAGCCACTAGTGAAACAGCTGTCATTTGTCGGGGAAAATTATGAACCAACCTTTTATTGATGTTTGTGAAATTGAACATATAGTTCAATGTGAAAAAAAGATGAAGCACCCATGTCATAAACTGCTTTTAATAACCTGAGCTAGTACTTCCATGTGCATCCTGAGCTGAGACACACCGCCCTGGAGTGGCTCCAATGTCACATCTACACTGAAACTTTGTGGTGATAGAAAAGTTGGGCCTCAGATGGTAAACAGCCCCCCCACCCAGGTCACATAGCTAATTCTAGACAAAACTGGTACAGTACCTATGTCTGCTAAGGCCTTTATCCTCAAAATGGTCAACCAAAAAGAACTGCCCCTACTCCCCAAAGAACAAAAACATAACACATTCAATTGCTCTGAAATTCTCTAACATGCTTATTAATTCAAAACAATCCACCGATTTGAATCACATCTTAAGGATGAAAAGCTTCCATTTTTCTGTCCTGATCTTTAACATTATTAACAATTCATGCAGGGGCTAGAGAGAAGGCTCAGCGGTTAAGAGAAATGACTGCTCTTCCGAAGGTCCTGAGTTCAAATCCCAGTAACCACATGTGGCTCATAACCATCCCTAATGAGATCTGACATAATGAGATCTGATGCCCTCTTCTGGTGTGTCTGAAGACAGCTACAGTGTACTTACATATAACAATTCATGCTCTACATGATCGCTATCATTTAGTAATACATAATCTAAAACTTTGAATGGGGGGTAGGGTAGGCAGGGTTTCCTGAAGAAATGGCTCAGCAGCTAAGAGCACTGACTTCTCTCTAGAGGACTGGGGTTCAAGGCCCAGCACCCACAAGATGACTTACAACTATCTGTAACTCCAGTCCACAGATGGAACAACTTCTTCTGTTCTCTTGGGCACTTCACAAACATGGGTCACATAAATACAGACAACTCACTCAAACACATAAAAATGAAAATTTTAGAATAAAAAAAATATTGAACCTTAGGTAAGTAAAATGGTGGTAAAGGAACTTGCCATAAAACCTTGGAAAACTGAGTTTGCATCCCAGAACCCGCATAAGGGTAAAAGAAGAGAAATAACACCACAAAGTTGTTCTCTCTGTCTTTTGACCTCCACATGTATATGCATATATATCAGTGTGCAAGTGCACACACACACACACACACACACTAATAATATATTTTTAATTTGGACCAAATCCTAGAGACTGAGAATATTTAAATTTTTATATAAAAGAGAAAAGAAAAATGGTGAAGTGGTTTTTCTCCTCTCTCTCTCTCTCTCTCTCTCTCTCTCTCTCTCTCTGACAGCTATGCATAAAAGAAATATATTAAAATACTCCTCGCAGAATTTCAGGCAGACACAATTCAAAGGACAATACTAAATGCAAGTCACCAGGACTTGGCACTCCCATGACCCAAGCCTGGGGTATATTATACCTCCTCTCCTCATGCCTCCTGACATCCAGGAGTAAACCCTAAGGGAGTTGTTTTGAGTGAGGGTTTCTGTATGTCTCTTTGAATAGGAATACAAAGTGACAGAAAAATAACTCAAAATTGCTATAAAATGAATGGTATTTCCAAATGCGCAAGCAAACAACATGCACTTTAATGTAACACATTTCTTCTTATTTGGCAGTAAGTTAAAACATATGTTGTTTGAAGTTTATATAAAATGGATGAAAAGGTGTTATTTGTGTTAAAAATGAAACCAAATTACTAAGTGGTTTAAAATCCATGGCTTTTATTATCCAAATGTAGCCAGTTAAAAGTAATGTCACTTGAAGAGTAAAAATGAATCAGGGTTAACAGTTCCTGGTTTGTTTGGTTTTTGCTGTTGTTGTTGGTTTTTTTTTTTCTTTTTGCTTTGTTTTGTTTTGTTTTTATGAAGGCAATAAACAAAGTAAAGACCTTCAAAACTATGCACTTAGTCATTACAATTTCACAATTTTCTTTAATACAAGTCCAAAAAACAAACAGCAAAGAAATTTAGTTGCCTCTTAAACATCAAGTACATGTCTTTTCCTCCCTGAAGCCTTTTCCTTCTGTGAATTAGCAAAGAAAGGGTTGTCAAAAGCTTAGTCTCTCTTCAAAAGCATGAAGTCAATGGGGCAGGTAAATCAAGTGATCAAAAAAAATTCTCATCAACTCCCCGTGTGTGAGGGGGTGCACATGGAGAACAGCAGATGGTAGCCACAGTTATCAAGGCACTCCCTGTCCGTCCATCGGCACACTGCAAAACAAAAAGAACAAGACTTCTGCACTGTCAAGCTGTTTAGACTCAAAGAGAGAGAGTTTTCAAATGGTTTGGAAGAATAGAAGTTGGGAACTAAAACTTCACAGCAAAAGTTTTGAACAGTGTGTCCAAGGTGTTTGTTGCATAGTTCTAAAGAGCCTGACATGGAAGGCTTTCTACTAAGAGAATTGTGAACTATTTAGGACTCGAAGGAAAATCTCTTTTTTTTCTGTTGACCATTGCTTACAAGGGCAAAACTACAAAGTTGTCTCTGATCTTCGAGTGGCCATACATACACATCACACACATGCATGCATAGAATACTTTTTAAGAAATTGGACCAAATCCTAGAGAATTTATCAGTATGTCTTCGTTTTTACATAAAAAGATGAAAGAAAAGAAAAAGGCATAAAAGCAGAGTTACAACATTCTTTTAATATTTTGAATGTTTTAATTGTTTTGTTTGTATTTTCTGAAAACTAAGGTTCATTGTAGCCCAGGCTGTCCCAGACTAGCCATCCCTGTAAGATCACTCAATTCTTAAGAAATAAAATCAACAAATTGTGACAATAAACCCTTAAAGGAATTACTAATGCCTGGAAGCAAGGCTTCTTCTTGATGCACTCTTTAGGGCACTGTACCCTACTGTGCCCAGTACTGAATATTAAATATATCTTTCATGAATTGCATCTTTATCGCTGGTGCAGAGACAGAGGTCCAGTAGAGATCCCGCGAGGAAAGCCACCAGAGTACTGCCCGGGATGCTGGCCATGTGCACTAGTGCGCTCTCGGATCCATGAAACCTCAGTAACGCAGTTATCGTAATTGCTAAAAGAACTCTAGGACATACTCATTATCCAGGAGAGAGAACAGTTCTTAAAAAAATCATCTTGGAATTCTTTAGAAGCGCTATAGTCTAATAGTGTCCAAGTTGGAATAATTATTAGCCATCAAGAAACAGTAAAACCAATATAATTTATGTTTATAGAAGTTGATAACAATTTTAAGGGTAGATGAGTTACTAATCATGGGCTGAATTTCATTTTCAAATATGATTTGCCGCTGCAAACTTTGTATTTCTCACATCTGCACCTGCACTGAAAGAAAACTCAATGCTCTATAAGCGATCCAGGCATCGTCAAGCCATCACTCCAAATTTATGTCCACCGTTCCCTCTCTCCCTCTGCCCTTCAAACTTAAATGAACAATAAATCATATTTAAGATCTAGATGGGGCAGCCGCCGAATCCAAAGTAATACAGTACATTTTAAAAACTTCAGTCAGCTAGAATCTGGATTTAAGGTAGATCGATAATGTTACTAGAACTCTAACCACTTAATTTAAAAGACAGACAGAAGGGGGAGGGAGGGAAGGAGGGAGAGAGAGGGAGGGAGGGGGAGAGAGGGAGAGGAGGAGGGAGAGAGAGGGAGAGAGAATTTCTAAATCTCATTCTGTAAAGCTCAGGCTTTTGTTAAGATTTAGTAATGATTTCAAGAAATGGTTTCTTCTCAAGGTTTCCTTAGAAGGCAATTAGCTACTCATTAAACAGTAAATAATGAGATGGAGCCAATCAGCGCACAGTAGGTAAAGTAATACTGGGGGACGGGGGTACAAACTGGTCCGAACCTTCCAGTCACGTGTACAGTCACAGGAGAAACACTGACAAGGTGGCAATCCTTGTCACCTATCACAGAGCTCTGGAAATTAATAAGTTTATAAACTGCAATTATGCTATTAATAGCTCAATCAAATTGCTTTTTGGACTAAAAGAAATAACGTATTAGACTTTTTCTTCAGAGCTGAGTACAGCAGTACAGGAGTTTAATCCTAGCATGTGGGAGGAAGCGAGGAGGCCTAAGGATGGTGAGTCTGAAGCTACCCTAGGCTATGGAGAGCTACCCTGGGCTTCCGAGAGCAACTGAGTTCACAAAAGTACAAAGTAATAAAAGCATTCAAAATATTTAAAAAACTTTTAGGACTCTAGGGTTTTGTTTTGTTTTTGTACCTTTTTATTTAGAAAAATATGCTAGAATAAAACGGAATACCCAATCTCAGGGCATAGTGGGAGTGGTCTACCCAGGCAGGACAGAGTATCTGGCATGCAATGGTTGCTGGCATCTGGTGATAAAGAAACAAATCAGTGCTCAACTGTGCTCATTTTGCTGGGTTGGTTTCAGGTTTACCTGATTCTCTAACATGCCTTATATGACCTAGACTGGTTCACTCTCCACATCCCCACACGCTGTCAGCAGGTTCCCACTAGAGTCTCCAAAGCCCTCGCCCTGTCCCCTGCAGGCTCCCTATTTACTTACAATCCCAGCATCACCATCACTGCTGTGTCTCCCTTCCTGCTACTCATGCTTTCTGACTGTTTGCGTAAATATGTCATAAGGAAGAAAAGGCTGGGGTGTAGCCCAGGTGGTAGAGGGCCAGTTTTGCATGGACTAAGCCCCGAGTTCAATCCTCAGCATGGCACAAAGCTGATGTGGGGGCTGCTCATGCCTGCAATCCCAGCGCATGAAGGGAAGAGTGAGAAGTTCAAAGTCATCCTTGGCTACATAGCAAGAAACCCTGTCCTGAAAGAAGGAGGAGGGGCTAGGGAGGGGGCAAAAGAGGAGGAGGAGGAGCACCACCACCACCACCACCACCACTACCACCACAACCATGACCCCAGTAAAAACTGAATTTGGATTTCACTGAAATGTAGGCTGAAGTTGGGAGAAATGAAGCTAAAATACTGCTCATCTAGTAAAATAATACAGTCTGAACACAAACTCATGCACTCAAAACTAGAAGTAGTTCAACATGAAGATAAACATTCAGAGCTTTGGTTTCTAGAAAAATCAGTAAGCTACTAAAGTTAAAAATTAAAGGAGTGGTTTGGGAACAGTCTGAGCAGGATGACCAGCTGGAGAGTCTGCCTTCTCCCTCATATTGTTTGGATGAATTGGAAGCTCACGTTTCTGTGCACTGAAAACAAACTAACTCTACAACCGGACATTGCATGTGGTATTAAGAACTAACCATGAAACACTCGTCTGCTCTTCATGGACACACAGAGAGGCAAAAATCCACCATTAGCCTTGAATAGCTTTTGAAACTTCATTTTTAGTTGAATTTTTCTTGTTCTTTTCCCAGTAATCCAGTCTGTCTAATATTTTACCTTTTTATCCCGTTCTGTTACTCAGTTTTCAAAGCATAGAAGCCACAATTGCAGCTTCTCATTCGGAGTAGTTTTTCAAGTTTTCTTTCCCTGTCAGTTTTAATCAGAGTATTATAACCCACTATTGCATCTCATGAATTCATTTTGGAGGTCTGCCACAATGTCATAAAGTGAAAAGCATTCCATGGATTAATAAATCTGAAACCCTTAAAACTACAGGAAGGATAAGAGCCTTCCCCGGGCTGGGGAGACAACTCAGTGCGGACCGGCCTTGCACCATGAGCGCCTGAGTTCAGTCCCAGACCCCGGGGAGACAGCAGGTGGATCCTAGGGGCTCCCTGTCCAGCCAATTCAGCTTCCTTAAGGGGTCTATGTCAGTGAGAGATCCTTCTCAGAAGTCAGAGAGGATGGCTCCTGAGGAATGACACCCAAGGTTGCTTTCTGGCCTCCACAATGCACTCATAATCTGCACACATGCAACTTTACAAAATAAAGTTGTACCAAGAGGGGACCATGGGGGGAGGCATGCCTGTTGACACCAGTTTAAATTTGGAAAAATAAAGCATATTATATGATTTTTAAAATATTTGAAATTTGCTTAATAAAACTAATAATTTTCTAATTTATATCTTGAGTTAGAAAAATGAGTCTAGATTTCATAATAACACAAACAATACACATAAGTTATTAGTAATAGGCTCAAATATTACTGAATAACAGACTGGCAATCTACATGCACTATAGCCCTAAAGGCAGACGTGAGACTTGGGGCCTGGGAGACCTGCTACCAATAGGACTGTATGAGAACTATGTTCTGTGCTATTCTTCCCTGTGTGTAAAAGACTTCTCTACAATTACAGATGAAAAAGCTCAATCTTAGGATTCCCTTACATGCTAAAGAAAACTACAAACCTATGGAACTATGAAGCAGAAACTAAAGCCAAGAGAGCACTGGAGTCTGGCCTGTAGGCAGATAGGAATACTTCTGTGGGAAGAGAAGTCCTTCCCCGAGGAAGACGTGGTACCTGAGCCTTTAGGAAAGATGACAACTGAGGCCAGAGAAGCTGCTGTCCTGGGAATGACGAGGTTTCAGATTAAGGGGCCCTGTGGCCTCTGTCTACCCACCGGAAAGCACAGGAGGGTAAAATTTGAGGACTTGAATCATTTCACACACTTAGTTCAGAGACTTAGGATTGTATCCATGATTTGCCTTCATACAGAAGCCAAGAGATGAGAAAGAATTGCCTTGGTCTCCACTCCGGCTTCTGGGCTGAGCACTGCCATTAAATTGAACGTTTTATATCTATGGTAGAATAGAAACATCAACGTGGAAACAGTTCCTTTGATAGAAGGCATACCAACGTAAAAATATGACATTACAGCCCTCCTTCTCTATTTGATTATGACTGTCACTGCTGTCTAGATTCAACGTTGTAGAATAAGGAAGTATCAAAAACTAAAACATTCATAAACTATTATCTATAATGGCTTTGCTCTAAAGTTCTTTCTTGGTTGTAAATGACTCAAGAGTGATTTCAGATAACCACCAAGCCTCAGGTTGTCAGAAAGGGGCCTGACCCCAGGGTCCGGTATGGTAGCCTCAAGGCAAATACACCCTTGCTTTGAGAAAAGTGACATGTTCCACTCCCAGGAGGTCGGGCCTTACGTGTGTGTCCACTGTGAACTTCATGGCAGCAGCGGATGGCAGGCAGACACTTATGAGAGCCTCACGCCCCTCATCCTCATCCCCAGGACAAACAAGCACTCGTTATTTTGAAATGAGTAACTAAACACAAGTACCCCGTGTATTCTGAACATCTGACTTAGAAACACTTATCTGTATCCTCGCTTCATTCAGCACCAGACATTATACTAGACACTGGAGTCTGAATTACAAATAAGACAATGCCACTCTTTAAGAGCTCATAGTGACTTAGGGAGCCCATCGAGGATTCTCAAGAAGAGCTCTGAGGGCTCAGGAAAGGCTTTCTGGGAAAAGTGGCAGCCACAATCAAGGTCCTGTGTGCTAGCCACATAAGTATGGAACCACAGTCCAGAGACAACGCAGGCCCGTGGCAGCGTCCCACTAACAATATCAGGAACTATGAGGGGTGTGTAGCGAAGTCAGAAGAAGCCCCCACAACCCCTTGCCACATTCTGACCTGATTTCCATGCACTGTACTCAAAATGCTTGGGAGCTAGGGGGAGTTCCTTCCCATAACCTTTTTTCTTGAAAATCTTTTTTATATTTCTATCTTTGTTTATTCTATCACATGTATGGGTGTTTGTCCTACATTTTGTATGTGCACCACGTGTGTGCAGGGCCTTCAAGGACCACAGAGGGCATCAGATCCCCTTGGAACTGATGAGTTGTGAACTCTGTGGGTGCTGGGAACCTAACTTGGGTCCTCTGCAAGAGCATCCAAGTGCTTTTAACTATTGAGCCATCTCTCCAGCCCCACCCTCTTCCTTGTTGTTACCGTTGTTGTAGCAGTGGGTGTGTGTGTGTGTGTGTGTGTGTGTGTGTGTGTGTGTGTGCATGGAATCAACTTATGGAAGTTGATTCTCTCCATTTATCATGTGATTTCCAGGTCTGAAACTTTGGAGCCAGGCCTCCTGGAGCTTCTCATCAGGTCAACATATTTCTCTTCTTTACCTTTTCTCTTCCTCCTCCTCCTCATCCTCCTCCTCCTCCTGTCTTGTTTTTACTAACCACTTTTGCTGAAGTACAGCACACATGGAAAAGTGAAGAAATAAAATCCCGGCTGAGTGTCCCATCACACGGTAAGCCCTAACCCAGGCAAGCTTAAGAAATGAACTGTGACTAGCACATCTGAAGCCTCCCTCATGTGCTTTCTCTCAGCCCCAAAATGTTACAACACAGATTAGTTTTGCCAACCTTGGAACTTGATATGAATGAAATCATAAACACTGTACTATTCAGGGCCTGTTCTCTATTCTTCAAAAGGACACTGTAAGATTTATCCAGTATCTCTCTCTATCTCTGTCTCTCTCTGTCTCTGTCTCTGTGTGTCTCTCTCTGTCTGTCTCTGTCTCTCTGTCTCTGTCTGTCTCTCTCTCTGTCTCTCTCTCTGTCTCTCTCTCTGTTTCTCTCTGTCTCTGTCTCTCTCTGTCTGTCTCTCTGTCTCTGTCTCTCTGTCTCTCTCTCTGTCTCTCTGTCTCTCTCTCTGTTTCTCTCTCTCTCTGTCTCTCTCTCTCTCTCTGTCTGTCTCTGTCTCTCTCTCTCTGTCTCTCTCTGTCTCTCTGTCTCTCTCTGTCTCTCTCTCTCTGTCTCTCTGTCTCTCTCTCTCTGTCTGTCTCTCTCTGTCTCTGTCTCTGTCTCTCTGTCTCTCTCTCTGTCTCTCTCTCTGTCTGTCTCTCTCTCTGTCTCTCTTTCTCTCTCTCTGTCTCTCTCTCTCTGTCTCTCTTTCTCTCTGTCTCTCTCTCTCTTGTATTGTATTGTATTATACAAATAAACCATAATGTGTCTATTCTAGCGCTGCTGATCATTTGAAGGTTATTTGAGTTATTTCTACTACCCAGATACTAAGAATATTATTATGAACACTCTTGCATATGTCTCTCGCTACACACACACACACACACACACACTCCTTCCATAGGGCCTCCTACCTTTGATAATGAACCTTCTAGAGCACATGCATATGTAGCGTTGGCAGATCCCTCTGATCACTTTTCTGAGCTGGCTTTGCCGCTCATGGAATGGCGCGTCTGAGTTGTTACTGCTGGGTGTTTTCAACATGTGGTTCGGTCAGTCATGTTCGTGTCAGTTATCTGTTGGGAGCGTGCTGGTGTCTCGTGGCATTTCCCTGCCACCCTCTAGCTTACTAAATGTTGACAGTCATTTGTATATCCTGAATCTTATTAAGGTGAGTGTGGTCCCACGCACCTCCAATCTCGGTACTTAGGAAGCTAAGGCAGGAGAATCACAACTTCAAGACCAACTTAGGCTACACAGTGAGTCCTTGTCTCAAAAAGAAAAATAAACATGAAAACAAAACAAACAAGCAAATAAGCAATGTCTTGTAAATCCCTCTCAACTCCATAGCTCTATAGTGAGACCTACATTACAAAATAAGTCTCCAAATACGTCAAGTCTGTTTGGGGAACCTCATACTATGTTTTTAAGAGTCTTGATAACTGCCTTAATCACTGCAGCTCTATAATAAACCTTAATATTGGTATCGTTTAATTATATCGGTATATATCTTAGCTATATCTGTATATCTGACATTGTGTAGTAAGTCCTGTAAGTTTCTCTGTGATTAACTTTACTATTTTTTGCTCTTTAGCATTTTCATGTAATTATGTAATTATTAGGATCATTAATCAGTCCTCAGACATTTAAAAACCCTTCAGTGCTATCCATCTCAATCCAGTTCTGCTCTGCTGGCTTGCACCCTGTGTCTCCTTTCCAGTGCCCTCAGATCATGGACCACGGTTCTCCACTTAGAATCATTTCTCAGAGAAAATAGGCATTCGGTATGAGATGTTTCTGAGCCTCACAGGGCTGCTGCAGGAGCAACTTCCTGTTCTTAGGAACTTGCCTCACATTCCTAAAGATTCTGAAAGGGAACTTCTGTGAATGTGCGTGTGCAACTAGGGATTACATCCAAGGCCTCACACATGCTAAGTACACACTCTGCCACTGAGGGATAAACCCTACCCCACAGAAAATATACTTTGTAAAATAGCAAGTACCCAGACTTCTGAAATATATTTTGTTGTAATTAAATCATATACTCCCAAAATATCAGGGGATACTAACAAATTCTGTTTCTATCATCCTTTAAAGTCACTGGGACAGCAGATAAGATGGCCCAGCAGGTGGGGGGAGGAGGTGCCACCAAGTCCAATCACCTGAATTTGAACCCTGGGACCCACACGATGATAGGACAGAAGATAGTCCCACAAGTTATCCTCTGGTAACTTACAACATGGTACATACACACTAAATCAATCAATCATCAATTTCATTAAAATCAACAGGAATCATACCATAGCTAAAATTTCATGATACAAAGTTTTCAAGGGCTGCTCCTTTTTTATTAAGTTCTGTATCGTCCTCTCTCTTTTTTTGCTACCAAATCAGAACAGAGAAATTTATAATGACATTGACTTGGCTCGTAGTTCTGGAGGCTAAAGAGCCAGAATCAAGGGACCACATCTAGTGAAGAACTTTCTTGCTGGTTTATAACACAGCAGTAGAAACACATGGGGAAGAGAGCAAGTGGTCAAACTGACAGCCTTCAGTCCTCTCAGAATGGACATTAACCCATTTGTGAGGTCACAGCCCTCAGATTAAACTCTTCCCATTAGGTCCCACCTCCTGGTGCTGTTGAGCTGAAAATTAAGTTCCTAACACATGAGGTTGAGGGAAGCACCTTCAAACCACAGCACCCAGCTTTATGTATCACTGAAAATAAATAACTTGTCGTGTGGTCTGACAAGGGTGATAATGATGCCATTTTCCTTGGACTTTCAGGCATGTAACAGCTTTCATATAGATTCTTATGTTTGGGAGTCACCAACTTATAACCAAAGTTTATACTTACAGTAATATAAATTAGAGGTCAAGAATTAGGTGTTCAGAATGTATATTTACATCAAGAATTTATAGTTACTCATAAACAGACTTTCTAAGCATAAGAAAGCAGTGATGTTGCATGTGTTTAATATAGACTACAAATTAGATGTTGAGTTAAGGGCTACCATAGCTCATTCCAAATGGAAGCTGCTGAATCCCTATACCTTAAAAAAATTAATGCTGGGCACTCAAGATGGCTCAGCAGAGCACTTGTCACGCAAGCCTGGCTACCTGAGTTCAATCCCCCAGCCCAGAGCGCAAGAAGAGAGGAGGCTCTTAGAAAGCGGTCTCCAACCTTCATCTGTGTACTGCGGCACAAGCTCGCTCACATGCGCAAACGCGCGTGCGCGCTCACGCAAACGCGCATGCGCGCACCCACACCACGTGCATCAGAATAATAACAAAAGCTAAACATAATTTAAGAGAAATAGTAATGTGTAAGGCTGGGGAGATGGCTCAATCGGCAAAGCGCCCCCACCCGCCACCACTGTGCAATCATACAGACCTGAGTTCACATCTCCTGTACCCATGTAAAAGCCAGGAATGGTGGCCCATGGCCATCACAGCACCAGTGTAGCCAATGGATGAGCTCCAGATTCAGTGAGACACTGTCGATAATAATAGTAATAATAACAACAGAGAGCAATAGAAGAAGACACACGATGTGGTCCTCTGGCCTCCACATCCACGCGCACACAGAACATACACACTCTCACACACATATGTATACACACACATGCATATACACTGTACAACATGAACACGCACACACAAGTAATGCTCAGATGTTACTGGCTGAGTTCATGAGTAAGCAATGCATGCTGATTTCGCTTTTGTTTACCCTGTAAGTAGCTTGGCCCAACCACAGTGCCAACTACATGGGACATGAGGACAGGAACCACATGAGCCCGGGAGTCTGAGACTAGAGCAGACATAGCAAGTCTGGGAAAGAAGACACTGGAGAGGAAAGGGGGAAGAGCTGTTGCTTCTCTGAAAGGCTGTTTGAGCACCTAAGGAAAAACACTTAAGTAGACTGGAAAATGGAGTTTTCAGCGCTAACCAAAAGACCCACAAATTCTGTATCAGCTGTTTTCTCTGCTCACTGAGGGTGGCGTGTCCATTTACGTGAGTGAGCAGATGGAGCTGGTCAGGAGCCTTGCCTGCATTCTCACGCTGCCCAGGTACAGGTCTTGCTGGCACTGCATGCTACACACCTGGCCAGCAGTTACAAAGCCACAGCATTGGCAACACAGTTCCTTCTGACACAGCTGACAACTTGGCTGGAAACACTAAATTAAAACAGACCTGGATTATATGTACCATGGTTCAGATCATGCAACCAGACATATATGAAGAGGTGTTGATGTGGGCCAAAGGGAGAAAATGATCCCATGTGGGAAAACACGTGACATGCCCATGATGTGAATTAACCTTTCCAAACTTCACTTCCCTCTCTAAAGAAATTTGCATGTTCATCAGTAACACCCAGTTCAGATCCTACAGAGTTCAGGTGTGTACAAAAGAGGGTTCTTTTAGGATGAACTATTTCTAGAGCTCAGAAATGTGTAGAAGGCCATCCATAGTAAAATACAACAGAGGCATTGGTGCCTTACACTGAACTACTTGGAACAGAAAGATGCTTGTAAAATAGTATTTTAGTAAATGTCTGTAAATACGCAGAATTAATATAACAAAACTCTTTAGATTACACAAGTAATCTGAAAGCTCAATTATCACTGAGCCCCTAGCCTTTGCC
Organism: Tokudaia tokunoshimensis; assembly: GCA_036184795.1. Taxonomy (NCBI): domain Eukaryota; kingdom Metazoa; phylum Chordata; class Mammalia; order Rodentia; family Muridae; genus Tokudaia; species Tokudaia tokunoshimensis. The sequence continues at coordinate 8,099,402 of BTHU01000012.1, forward strand.
CATAAGCTGGACTCTAAAACAGAAACAGAAACGCTTGGTGACCGTTTGGATTACAGACTCAACAAGCAAGCTAAGTAATGTTTTGAAGCAATTATTTTCAGTGTACAGTTGGCTGTATCTTTGCACTCCACATATTGAAAATATTCAGAGGAAACGCTGTCTGTGTTGAACACAAACAGACTATTTTTCTTGTCATTATTCCCTAAATAATACAGTCTAACAAATACATTAGGCAAGATTGAACATATTCAAGGCAGTGCAGTAACAGGCCACTTATATTAAATATCATAAACAATCTAGAAATAACTTGGCATATGTGAAAGGATGTATATATGTTGTGGGGAAAATACTGTGCTACCAATCAGACACTTGAGCATCTGAAGTTTGGTGTGGAGTTGGGGTGAGTGGGACTCAGAACCAATCTCATATTGATCTGCAGGGACCAGTGGAAATTCAAGACAACACCCATCTTACTATATGCTAAGGCTTGACAAGTTGTGTCATGCCCACAATACACATAGACACATACAGATAACATTCAAATACAGAAATGCAATTAGTGAGGAAGTCCATTCCCCACCCAATCCTTGGAGTCGTGTCCTCCTTGGACCCGGGCCATCACATACTGTATGTACCTTCCCTTGGCTCTCTCCTAATCAGTTTACCACACATCATCTCAGCTGGCTGATTCTCCTCAAAGTTGCTCATCCTAACATGGCCGCTCAAACACCAACATTTTCTGTGAACATTTTTTTTTACATAATACTTTATTAAGACTTTAGGATTGTTAAATTTGGGGAAATGACATGCAAACTCACTTTTAAATAGACCAGCAAAAAATTTTAATTACAAAGAATGGCAGTTTCTAGGATGGATTTAAATAAGGCTAAATTAGTCAAATATCTTGATTTCTTTTTCAATCCTTATGATACATTGTACTTTAATTTTTAAATGTCTACACAAGTGTCAAGATCAACTCCAGGCTCTCGGAGGTTATAAGACTCATTGAAAGCCTTTCATTCATCAAAATGATTTTACTTTCAAAGATAAATATCATCTTAACCATTAGGGAATAGCTGTTAAATAGTCATGGAGGCTCACCAAAGGACATTTAGCATTTTTCTAAAAATACTTCTAAATATTACATGCTAGAACAAAATGGTCACCTGAATATGCTCACAATTTAACAGGAACTGAAATTACTTTAACATAATGTTCTAAAAGAACCCCACAAAAAAGGAACCATGGGGTTGTGCTGTGGCAGGTGGGGTCTCGGGTGACTGGAATGTCTTTAAAGCTCAGAGGAACAGTTGCAAATAACCTAAGGAGCCCAGCTGCCAAAGACAAGCTTGGTGTTTAGCTATTTAAATACGGCATCCCAACCCCTGCCCCAAATTCATCAAGGATAAAAAAATCTCATATCATTAAATTGTCATTATTCCTTCAAAAACATTTTTATGAGTATTTACCATGAAAAGTATTCAAGTAAAAAGAAATTTACTTATACTCTTGCTCATAGTAGTTCCTTTAAAACTACCATTTTTCAAGTAGCAGACAATGCTATTTAATAACTATTTAGATATAACTGTTTAGAGAATATAAGATTTGTAGAAAACGTCTTTGCTGTTATTACCATCGTTTTATACACACCGGATGGCTAGGGAAGTATACCCTTATTCTGACTGGAATATCACCTATGCTATTCTGACCAGGTGACTAACTGCTGTGATCTCTAGATGATAGGCAAGTTTAGGCGTGTACCTTGTTCTTAAGGGATAAAAATGTTTTACAACCTAAAACCCTACATTTCCTTTATCTATCAGAACTAAACATATGCATTTCTGTGCATATGAAAATGCTCAGGAAAATGTATGTTTTCATTTCAAATAGTTCAATGCTACACTTACTTAATAGAAATAGATTCGTTCTAAAAACCTATAATTCCACAAAGTTCAAAAAAATGTGACAGATAAAAATCGATGAGCTCCAAACAGTAACAGCTCAAGATATTCCCTGAAAACACACAGAATGCTCACGCACCACACCCAACGTACCACTGTAGCTACCTCAGCATGACAGACAGACAGACAGACAGACAGTGCCTAGTCGTCTCTAAATTAAAAAAAAAAATAAGATCTTCAGATTTACTTATTAACTTGAATAAATTATCATGCTAAGGTTTCTGGATGATTAATTTGAATAATAAGACAGTGGTTGCTACAGAATTTCTGGAAAAAACATTTTCAAAGGTAGGCTTAATTCTATTTTGAATTGAATTAAAAAAAAGAGTTCACTTAAGAATGTACCTCTATGAATTAAAACAATTATCTGGGAATACATTTTAGGTAGTCACTTTTACCATTAAAATGGACAAGCAGCCCACACTCCCCACATCTACAAGGTATTTTGGGCAGGGGAAGGGTTTGTGTGTAGGCACATGTTAGAACCCAAAAGGTATGCTGCTCTGGGGGCCAGAAGCCACCCACGGCATTATTCAAAACCCCTTCTTATTACAGACAGTTGCAAAATCAGTCTTTCAGAGGTGCTACGATTTGGTTCAAAGCCTCCTAGAAGGTGAATGGCGCTGTTAAACCATTAACCACTCAGCTCCTGAGCACAGGGAAATTAGGCTCACACAGACAGCAGCTAGGATTTCCTTCTCAAGACCGCAGCAGCAGTCAAAATTAACAATGGATTATTCTTGTAATTAGGGCACAGGGAGGGGGGAAGAAAAGGGAGAAAGAAGTTAGCAGCATAGCTTTCCCTTAGATAACCCAAAGACTCAGACTTTATAATACAATACCACAAAAAAAAAAAAAGAAAGAAAAAGAAAGCAGTGCTGTTAACACTTGTTTGGGGGCACGATTTCAAACACAAAATGGAACTTACAGGAAAAAAAGATAAGCTACTTAAATCTTAAAAGGGGAACTAAAAACTAATGGTAATTTTCTCATGTATCACATTTCAAAGAAGAGCCCTTACTGTATAAAGATCCCATGAGTTCATGACAGCTTTATTCTTGAAGCCACAGAGCCAGCTATTGTTATGCTCTGAAACCGTGGGAAGTGCTGCCACCTGTCGGGGAGGAGCTGCAATGGCCGTGTGTTACTCGGCGAGCTCCTCTATGGAGGACAGAAATGTCCTGAGCGTGTAAGCACTTTTCTAAACAGCAGGTGGCCTCACTTTGGCTACAGATTTACCTCAAAGACGTTGGTTTAAAAGCTTTTTCGTGTTTTGTAAAATAAACTCCAACTTCTGCTTGAATCTAGCTGCTAGGTGATTTGTGAGAGGGTGGATTTAAAAAAAAAAAACACCTCCTTGAACTCTGCAAAATTCATGATGATATCTATCTCAAGGCGCTAATCTGCTCTCACTCAGCCGTTCTGCACCAACCAGACCAGAAAAGATAGGCAAGGGGCACGGGCGGGAGCGGAGGCGGGGCCTGGTGGTGGGGAAGGTTTAGGAAAACGTTTATTGGGTACAAAATGCCAGTTACCCAAATTACCGCCTCTTTTCTAGAATTCATTACTCTGTGATGAGGACAGAGTTGGCCTTTTCATGAGCCTTCTTTAGCAAAACAAAGTAACTTTATACATCCTAAAAAAAAAAAAGTATATATTCTTACTACACAGAACCATAAACTCAAACCTTGAATAGTGGCAACACATGCAGGCATAATTTTCTTTAAAAAGAAAAGAAGTTCACTTCTATATTTTCATCTTAACCATCAAATGACAGTTCCCTTTGACTGTCTCCTATGTCTACAAAAATAGCCAACAGTTTTGTAATTGTCAAAGATATAAAGCATTTTAAATGTTGGCTATACAGTGTGATAAGTAAAGACAGAAACAAAGGGTTTCACTATCTCCAAAAGAAAACATTATAAAGATTATAAACAAAGCAGAAACCATTGTAACAGGTAGCCATTCATTCTGCCTGTATCAGAAATAAATACTGCCCATTGTGCCATTAGAAACACCATCCACACTGAGTACTATAAACCATTACCCATAATTACAGAAAATGGCAAAAGCAAGTAACCAGCAAACACCATGCACACACACACACAATGCATGCATGCATGCACATATATACACACTCATACACAAGCACAAACACAAACACCACACACACACACACACACACACACACACAGCCGACCTATAGATTTAAGATAGAGCAAGGAAAGAAAATAATATCTCATCCTGATTATGAAAAAGCAAATACAATTATTTAGAAATGTTAACTGTTCCTGAAATATTAGGTAAAAACTGAAAAATTTGCTGAACATGGTGGTTTACATCTGTAATCTCAGCACTTAGAGGAGGTTGAGGCTCCTAGCTGTGCATTTGAGGTCATAGGGGCTACATAGTCAGTTGCAAGCTAGCCAGGGCTAATGTATGAGGCACTGTTTGGATGGAGTAGGAGAAAGAGAGGGTTGAGAGATTTAGCCAACAATCCAATTGTTTATCATCTTTCTATAGAAGAAATTTAGGATATATTTTCAAGCAGTATTCAGATTTTTGATTGGGAAATCACAGGTTCTAAAAATATTTAACATCACAATTTATTACTTTGCATGTTAAATCTGTGGTGTACGTGTGTATACTTTTAAGCCCACTGTCACTGAAATAAATTATCGCTACAACATTATATGGGTTGTTTGATATCAAGGACAGTGTGTGCAGAAAATACTCTTGGTTCCTATGTGTGAGGTAACTGTTGTGAGCAGGTTTAGCCCAGACCTCATGTCAATAAGATAATATTTAGGCTTCTCATCTTAAATGTTTTTTCTTTACACGTTTAGCCCGGCACAGTCTTCAAATGACTGTTTTGTGCTCTGGTTTGCATTAAACACCTTTTGTTGTTAAGAAATGGTACCTAGGGACTGGAGAGATGGCTTAGTGGGTGAAGGAGCTCTCTGCACCTGAGTTCAGTACCCAGAGTCCATGGTAGAAGGAGAACCAAGCCCTGCAAGTTGTCCTCAGACCCCCACGCGTGTGCTATGTCATGTATACACTTAGACCCCCTTTGATATAACTGCATAAAAACTTGCTAGGTAGCAGGTCCCTCAGACGATAATCACTCTGCTATAGTTAATACCCATCCTAAGCCCTATGCTATGTGCTTTCTATGCATACGCAGTGATCCCTCACACACTGTAGGAAGCATTACCTCCATTTTACAGATGAGGTAAAGGACAGGGAGAGACCTGTCCAAAGCCACCAGCTCTGTGGATTACAAACTGAGAGCTCTAGTAAGCACTGGATCGGTGAGATGGTTCACTGGGAAAAGGTGCTAGCCACCAAGCCTAACAGTCCAATTCAATCCCATGTAGCAGGAAAGAGAATCAATTCCCTCAAGTAATTCTCTGACTTTCCCATGCCTGCACCCCTCAACATACACACACACACACACACACCATGCACACATACGCACATGTGCACACTCACACAACACACACAACACGCATACACATGCACACACACTAAATGAAAATGTTTTAAACATTTAAAGGAGACATTGATGACCTGCTACGTGGAACACAGGCTTTCAAGCATCTTTTCACAAAATAATTTCTTTTTAAAATTAAGTTACTTGAAAGTCTTTAAAATGGACAAGGCATGTTTAAAACCTGAATGAAACACGATTTAACATTTCAGTTAGAGCCTTTGTATGCATTTATATTATCACAATAAAATGAACATATTTCACAGCAAGAAAGGGATTCAGCAGCTACGAAATATAAATAGTCGATCTACAAAGTCATTATGTGTCCCATTTTAAGAACATATTATAATATGCAAACCTGTAGAGAGACCCCATGTTGATAATGAGTGGGATCGTTTGAATTTGCAATATGCTTGATCTTTAAGGAATTAATAATCTTCTACTTCATTTTTTTCTACAGCACACTTTTACCACTTTTGTAGTGTCTTCATTTTGAAAGCACTTGGAATAAACAGTTTAAAAACTGTAATTTTCTTTGTAGGTGCAGTATTAAATTGCAATATCGACTCAAGCACCGAACTGCAGAGCTGTTCCAAGGACAAAAGGCATCTTCGATGTCTTAAACATATTACCCAGAAGGCTTTTCCTTAAATCAAGCAAGGTAACCCCATTCTTTTCTCTCAAATAGTGATTTGGTCTTGTTTCACATCAAAATCCAAAGCAATAGCATTTCAGGTGCTACATGCTATATAATAATAAGAAAGGTTTCAAAGGACATGCTAGCTTTGATTTGAAGGGACACACAGGAAAATGAGCAGGTGGATCTCTAAAGACAGCCACACATTATCTCTCTCCAGAACATTCTTAAGTGATGAACCAATGAGATAGGACAGGGTTTTGTTTTGTTTTGTCTTAATGAAGTTCCCTTTTCTAATGGTACCTGGCTGGTCTCTTCCTCTGGGGGAGGTCTGCCTGTAATATATGGCGGTCACTAGCTTTTTTGGGGGGTATACCAGTTGTTCCTTTCAGATTTCTACCTACTCTTACCTAGATGTAAAAACTACTACTTTTTCAAATAAGACCCACTCTATACTTTTCCCTCAAGTTGATATGTTCTAATGTTTACTAACATTTACCTTTTAAGCAGCCTTCATTTTCTTTAAAATGTAAACAATATTTTAATAAGATTTATTAATTCTTTAAGTGAATACAGCATGGGAGTGTTACGCTAATGCTATATACTATTAAATGCTAATGCTATAAAAGGGTTACATTTTTATTCAACTATATTATTTTGGGAAACGCTAAAGTTTATTAAAATACCAATTATATATTCCTGGAGTGCACCTACCACCCTACCTCATGTCTTTTTTCTTAATATCTAAACTAATATTCACTGTATTAGGTTTCATTGCGCCTTCTCAAATAAAGTATTTTGTTGGTTGTCCTGCCCTCCCTGGCCCTCGTACCCTTCCAGCAACCACCACCACCTCCCAGAACTCAGACCCTCCTGCTCTGCTTCCCTGTGATGCGTGCCCTGCTGCCCCACCCCACCCCTCACGACTCTCCTTCTCGTGCACGGCCTCACTTCTAATTCCATACTCAAGGCTTTTCCTGTCATTCTTGTGCCTGGTCAGTCTCTCCACCTGGGATGGCAGAAGCATGACTTGTTGCCAACTACGTCAAGTCATCTGTGTGTGAACAGGCATTGAATAAGGAAGAGTTATGGGCATGACTCCCCCTTACATTTCAGCAGAGTGAGGAGCAAATGGGAAAGCATGGAGCGGATACTTCAGCACAGTGCAGCAGTTGTGGGTGTGGTTAACAGAGGTCCTGTCCAATGTTGTTTGGATTTGGGAGAACTGGATCCAACATGAGGTGGGGGAGGGTCAAGAAAGACATCAGATGCACAGTTGTTACAGAATCACCTGCCAGCCCCTTCCTCCCTCCCCCTGAGTTCTCTCTTAAATTCAAGGACTAATCACGACTCTAAAGCCCTGTGATATTTACGAGAGCATCTGTATCATGTGTTTGTTGGCTAGGGCTACACATTGGATCCTGTGCCTTTTCTGCAGCTTGTGCATGCTACAAGAAGTGGGATGGGCTAGGCTAGAACTCAAGGAGTAAGTGTAACACTGCGCTTAGATGGGCCATGTGTCACGTCTAAGGACTCTGCCAGGATGGAGGACCATTTTGTACCTTCATAAACTCTGAGTACTTACAAAAGAAACCTCCGCAAAGAGAAGACAAAACTGTTAATGTTCATATATCTTATATGGGAGATATAGAATTTTGCTAAATCTACACTTTAAAATCTTAAACAGTTTAAAGGGATTAAAATATACTAAATACAATGATCTCGTTTATAAAATGTCCTGGCCCAGCCGGGTGCGGGGCTGATACGCTGTTGTCTACTTGGGTCAGTGGTGAGGGTGGTTGGTCACTGGAGCCCAGCAGTCTGATATCAACCAGTGCAACAGGAAAACCCCTATTAAAAGCACTTGATGTAACAGTACCAACCCACCACTGTAATCCCCCACTAATGGCCAAATTCTTAAATTTGGGGGAACCATGCCACACCACACGGGTGGAGGTCAGAGGACAGCATGGTTGTGTTTTCTGGGACTTGAACTCAGGCTGTCAGGCTTGGCAGCAAGCACACCTTCCCGCTAAGCCATCTTGCTGGCCCAATGAAAGAACTATTTACACAAAAGCTGTCAGTGTTTCTTTCATTGTTTACATTTTAAAGTAGAGATTACGTGCATTTTGATGAATAAAACAGTAATGAGGTTCTAACTGTTAATTATTACTATATCTTTTCTTAATACAATGTTTATTGTTTTCACAAAGCATAACAAAAATGAAATGCCCACCCAAAGGGCGAGTTCAACAGTAACAACTCACATCTCTGATGTTCTTTAAGTAGTTTTGATGACACTTGGCAGTTCAAGCCCTTCATCACAAAACCATTCCTCTGCCCCTCCCCAAATGCAGCCAATAGCCTGATCACTACCCACGTGCACTCACAGTGCTGGGTGAGTGCACTGAGCGGCTGTCTTCTCATCTCTCCATCGCTAGTGGGAATCTCAGCAGTTAGGATCTCTGCAGATTTAACTGTACCCACAGCCCAGCTTCAGCCCCACCTCAGTCACTCACCAGCTATGTACTTCAACTACCACTTGGCACACGTTGCTTACCTGAAAGTAATGCCTCCTATAGAGAATTTCTTTTAAAGGACCCACTAAAGAAAACCTTGCATAGAAGAGAGCTGGGATTAAACATATGTCCTGAAACCTTTTTATACAGAATTTACATTAGATTTTTCGTAGCAACTTCAGTATAGAATCCGACAAGATACACAGAAGCATTTACTACTTAATTTTTTTTCTTCAACAGAAAGTATAGGGCTGGGTAGGTGAGTAAGAGTGCTCACTGTGCAACCATGAAGAGCTGGGTCCAAATCCCACGTGAAATGGGAGACAGAACTCCCCTTGTCTGTGAGCTCAGGATTATGTGGAGACAGGCAGATTTCAGGAGTGACCCAGGTATCCAACAGCAAGTTCAAGATCAGGGAGAGACCTTGTCTCAGGGGATGGGGTGGGAAGCACCACAGGAAGACATCCAGCATGCTGCTCTGGCTTCCGGAGGCCATGGCATGGGGTGATACAGGGCAGTCACATGCCGGACCACACTCACGACACATCCATAGACACAAAACATAATTTTCTTTACAATCAGACTTCAACACAAAATTCTTGCTCTGTAGCCCAGACTGCCCTCGAGCCTGTCATCACCTGCCTCAGACTACAAGTGTGAATAACTAGACCCAGCTGCCCCTAAGCCCAGTCACTCCAGGAACTTCCTTAGGACCTCCTGTATACGTGAGGAAGAAGAGCCTACAAGACAGGCCTCGGCCAAGACCACGGCAGAAGTAGGAGTGCTCAAACGAGGGCTCTATGAGAGTGAGTACAAAGGGCCGTAAAACACCTGAATGCGAATCCAATAGTTCTGATGAGCTAGCTAGTGATGCCAGATTCCCAAGTAAAAAGTGGAATTTGGAAATTATGTGAGGAAATGCTTGACCTACCAGCGTTACCCACCACAGCTGTGAGACAGGAAGATAGTGGTGATGGGGGATGTGCCACTTTGTGTGCCAGAGGCCTCCCAGTGCTGAGCCTGGGAAGGGGAACTCTTGTTCCTACACTGTTTTCTTTCTCTCGTTGTTCATTTTAATTTTTGGGTTTTTTTTGTTTTTTTTTGGTTTTTTGAGACAGGGTTTCTCTGTGTAGACCAGGCTGGCCTCGAACTCAGAACTCCTCCTGCCTCTGCCTCCCAAGTGCTGGGATTAAAGGCGTGCGCCACCACCGCCCGGCCATTTTAATTTTACTATGAACTTTTCCATCTCTCTGCTTGGAGGGAAAATAAATGACCAAGGTTTTTGGTCACTTCAATAATTTGCAACTTTTTTTTTCAAATCCTGTACACTAAAAGCAATCTGGCTTAGCACAGCAAAGTTTTGCATGTGAGTCAAATCACTACAAAAATTCATAATTCCAAAAAGGAGAAAAACTTAGTTTCATTTCTTAACCCTCAAGATCCTTAGGACCCAAGCCCTCTACCTGTGTCTACAATTTAATCCCAAAGAAACAGCACAGAAAAACCTTTCAATTACAGTTTTCTTTTTTGAAACAAGTTATTTACATTTTTATGGAAATTATTTGCTGAGATTCAAGATTAACAGCATAATGGAAGTGGCCGCTGTGGTGTCCCCCCCCCCCATATTATCTATAGGTGGAAAAATGAGAAGCTTTGATTATGCAAATTAAAGCAGAATCTATTATCTTCTTCCTGATCTCTGTCCTGATCATGGAGAATTTTTAAGCAGTGTTATTCCTGCACATTAAGAATCACCGACAGTTAACCACTGCTGCTAAACGATGAGCTGTATTTGCCGAGACTCTATCAGTTTGACCAGCTTCCAGGGCTTAATGGTCCTCCAGGCTAAAAGAGGAAGCTGATCCACCAGGCCTGCATTAACATAGACTCACACTCGACTTACTGATGTGCACCCTGCCATCCCCAGCACCCAGCTCAGACCATTATTTTCATTTTATCTCAAGTCTGGTTGTCTGCTCCAGTTAAAGCTGCAGCAAGACTAGTACTTAAATGAATTCACGAGGAAGGAAACAGATGCTCCCTGAACTTTCAGCACTTTGCGTGGAGGCTTGCTGACGTAAAATATACTGGTGCGCTCAGACCCACTTAGTGGGCATAGCAAGAGCAGCCTACTGCAAGAGAAAAAGTCACTTACTACCCTATTAGCCAACAGGACGTGTGATGATTAAATGATTTTTTTAACTGTAATTTTAAAGCACTGCTCTGGTTTTGGCTGAAAGCTATTTATAAAAGTAAATTTCATAACAGCTACGTCTTTGCTGCTTAAATACCTTTCTCTTTTAAACTACAGAATGCACACTCAAATAAATGTTCCCAATAATAACACATTTCATCACCTAGGAAAATGTTACATTTAATGGTAACAAGAAAAACAACAATCTACAACAACCAGGCATTTAATGTGCACAAAACCCCATAATAAGAAGGGATTTAATGTGTGCATAAACCCTGTAATGGGTTTGTATATAATCAAGCATTTGAGGTATACCTAAATCACTTTAATTGTAAATTTTTAAAATGAAAATAGAGTGCTTCTATGGCTGTTTTGAATATACAATAACTACTGAAATTCTAAAGCTAGCTTCAACACTCTTTTTGTAGGTTTATACAGCCCTTATGTATGATGCTGAGGGAAACTGAAGAGTGTGCTGTTCCTAAACACGGCCTGGGTGCTTATTTCCTCTCACCTCGAAGAAATCTAAAGCAGTGATGCAAAACATAACAACTAGCCAGACACCACCGTGCGACTAAAGCTACACAAGTCTTTGTTTATCTGTCGCTTAACATTCAAAATGTGACATTTTTGCCTAAATTATTTTTATACTGGGTAAATTAAGATCTAACCTAAGTAACTGTCTCCCAGAGACTTCCTCTCTATTCCACATTTAGAGCCCTCGTATTATTTATCTTCAACTAGGGAAAAGAAAGGAAACTTTGGGGGAGGGGATTAGAAACTGAACCCAATTTTTTTTTCATGTGACGTATTTTTTATTAGATATTTTATTTATTTACATTTCAAATGTTATCCCCTTTCCACGTTTCCCCTCCACAAGCCCCCTATCCCATCTCCATCCCCCTTAAACCCAATATTTTGTGTATGAATTCACAGAGCTCCACACACAGACAAGCAGGTACTCTACCTCTGAGCTGCGTCCCCAACCTTAGCAACACTTAAATAAGTTCATCTAGCAACATTGTTTCAGAAGTATTTGTCTCTAATTGCCTCTCATCCATTTTCTCAGTTCCCTTGAGGAGAGAATGCAAAGTTAACTTTTGAATGCTGTAAAAGCATTGCACAAAATCTGTTGTTAGGTGGAAAATGATTCCAACTCTGGCATCCCCACAAGATGAATGGTTGCTTGAAAACTCTCCAAACATACATTCTATTCAAACAGCACGTCAAGACCAAAAACACCACAAGCCCTGAAAACAGACTGTTCCATTAAAAAATTTTAAACCCTTGGCAGGTCAATGATGAAGCCAAAGTTTCTGAGGACCTACTTTGCGTCATACACTATTCACTTACATGAATTAATTTCATCCTCTGAATAGGTCACAAGGTTTGATAGTTTCCTATTGACAGACTCTCAGGAGGCAACTCAGACAGTAGCTAAAGGTCACAAGGCTGGTCTCTAAACCCAGATCAATCTGACCCCAAATGGAGCGTACTTTCTTTACCTCACAGTTGCTGCTGCTCTATGTGACAGGAGTAGGACCCTGCACTGCAGCATGGGCAACCTCTTGGGAGCTGCATCCTCGATGAGAACTGACTCTCTCACACAGTCACCATCCATAGCCAGCAGCTTCCCGGCTAGGGTGGGACTCTGTGGGTCTCTCCCTCTGCTGGGATCTCGGTTGACTTGATCTTATTCAGGGCTTGTGCATGCAGTCACAGCACTGTGACCTCGTGTATGTGATGGTTGCTTGCAGCAGCATTTGCTAACTCTGGCTTTCAATCTTCTCAGCTACCCCTCTTCCACAATTACCTCTAGAGGGTAGGGAAAAAGCCTCTAACACAAACCATTACAGTTCTAGTGAATCCTGAAAATCTCTTTTAAATTACAAACTTGTAAATATAAGTAGAAAGTTAATTTAGAAATAATATTAGTAGCTTGAATGTGCCTAGTTCTTTTTACATGCCAGGTATTATTCTAATAATATAAAACGTTTAACTCATTTGATCCTATATTGATCCTGGCAATTAAATGTAATTTTGAGGGTCCTTTTATAAAGAACAAAACAGTTAAATAATTTGTTCAAAATGGCATAGCTAGTAAGGCATAGGTTTCAAGCCCAAGCCGTCAGATCAGGTCTTAACCATCCATCACACAAGTTCAAAAGGTGCTGGGTTAAAGACTTTGGTGATTGTGTCCTAGACCATATCCCATCAAGTTATCCCACCTGCCACAGAGCTCGCTTGGCGTGGAAACCCGAGCATCTTGTAATCCACTTCCCCATCATGGTTTCCCCAAGCTCATCACAGCATACCATGGAAAAACAGTTTTCTCTCCTTTTCCTGAATTATTCAAACCTTAGAACGCAGTGTGAAAACCGGAGCCAGAGCACACAGAGAGCTTTGCTATGGTCACCAGTGACTTTCTCCATTTTGTCTGTCTTCCCAACTAAGTCCTCACCTCGTGGGGCCACCATCCCTGTTTGCATTTTGTCAGTGTTTCTCTTGCCATGAGTAATACCGGCTAACATCACCTGGGATTCCTTCTCAAAATTTCTACAGTTTAAAAAAGTGAAAATATCCTTGAGGGATTCACCTTAACACTCCTTGATGTACAGAGAAGCGTGGGGGGGGTGTGATATGCAATGACCCCTCACTCTGTCAGGGGGTTAACCAGGATTCATGAGGGTCATGACACAAGAAAACCAAGAGCTCAAAGGTCAGGTTACAAACTCACACAGCATTGTTACAGGGAATATCTTAGACTGTGTCAGATGAACAATGGCCTCTCTAGCTTTAAATAAAATCTTTATAGTGACACAATTCTCTCATGTCAAGAAATCCCTTTGCTATCATGATAAAACACAATTGTTAAGTGCACAGCACTGACCTAACACGATGACAGTCTCTCCAGAAGCGCTTGACTTGTCTACTGTTCCACTGCTATGTTATGTTCGAGGCCGGTACGTCTTTCCAGAGACAAATAAATGGAGAATTGGGTCAGGAGCAGAACTGCCTGCTGTCTTTTGAACATGACTAGCTCTGTTACCGTGTTTTACATTATCCCTTCTAGGCAAAGCTATCCACTCAACTGGTCAGCCCCAGGGAACTCAGAGAAGGTACTGGAAGGAAGGCAGTATGCTGATGACCTCAAGTCACTGGGAAACATGACTCTGATGCCTTTTACTTTCCTGAGACTGCAGTTGGTTGGAGGAATAGCTCCAGATGTTGGGTAGCACAGCTGGATGTGTCTAACAAGAACTAACTGGATATTGTAAATATCTAATAGGACTTGGAACGCTCCCATCACAAACAAGCGATAGGTGTCAGGTAGCCATGACACTGGAAATTAGGCATCACACATTGTATCTATACACCGAAATGTCATCGGTAACCACATACATATGTGCCATCCCAGCACTTGAGATGCACAGGCAGGCAGTCTCTGTGGGTTCCAGCCCAGCCTGGTCTATGTAGAGAGCTCCAGCACAGCCTGGTCTATGTAGAGAGTTCCTGCCTAGCCTGGTCTAAGTAGTAAGTTTCAGGCCAGCCTGGTCTATGTAGAGAGTTCCAGCCCAGCCTTGTCTATGTAATAAGTTTCAGCCCAGCCTGGTCTATGTAGAGAATTCCTGCCCAGTCTGGTCTATGAAGAGAGCTCCAGCCCAGCCTGGTCTATGTAGTAAGTTTCAGGTCAGCCTGGTCTATGTAGAGAGTTTCAGGCCAGCTTGAGATTCTCAAAGTGAGGGGCCCTGTCTTAAAACAAAAACAAACAAAACTAATAAAAATTCTGCTACTTTATATCTTCTTAGTTTTACTGGTTAAATCAGAAACATGATTAGATATTGAGGAAAGCATTCAAAACATTAATTTACTTGTATGACTTGCCCACAGATCATTCAGTAAATTATAGCACTGCTTTTTCAAAACACATTGAGCAAAATTTTCAGTGGTAAACTTAAAATCTCTCAAAAGCTCTTGAAACTAACCTCACTTAGAAAAACAAAGTTTGGGCTGGAGAGATGGCTCAGTGGTTAAGAGCACTGGTTGCTCTTCCAGAGGTCCTGAGTTCAATTCCTAGCAATGACATGGTGGCTCACAACCATCTGTAATGAGATCCGATGCCCTCTTCTGCTGTGTCTGAAGACAGCGACGGTGTACGTATCATTTTTGTTATGGTTTATACATATTTAATTCTGCTTTTGTTTTTGCTTCCTTTTTCAACACAGCATTTCTCTTAGTAGTACTGGCTGTCCCAGAACTTGCTCTGTAGATCAAGCTGGCCTCAAGCTCACAGAGATATGTCTGCCTCTGTCTCCCAGGCATTAAAATCAAAGGCATGCACCACCACTGCCTGGCTTACATAATTTTTTATTAGGAATGAGGAACATGTTTTTCCAAAGCTATCAAGATCAGATGTTAAGACCTCCTTATTCCTGACGAGTTTCTCTCCAGGACCCAGGCGGACGCTTCCTTTCTCCCTGCTGCAATTCTACCCTGTACTCTCAACCGAGACAGGATGCCCCCACACTTTACATCCCTACGCAGGGATTTAAAAAACCTCCTAATTTTAAACTGCGAAAGACTGAAGAGCATCATGGGATAGGCCTCCAGTACTTGAGTTCCCCTCACGGTTGTCTTATTAGATTATCTCACCTTTAGCAGAAGAGAAAAATAAGGAATTCTATTTAATTCTGGGTTTTAGAGAAATTTCAGTAATGCATTAGAAGCTGATTCCATACTTTGCCAGTAACATCTGCCCTTCAAAATGGACAACCAAATTTTCTTTTAATAAAAATGTTTTCCCCATAGACTATAGGACAGAAATTTCCTTAAACCTAACTGATTCCATTCTCTATACTAAAGATGACAAAAATTATCCCACTAGCTGAATTTCACCGCCAAGCTGTCAACTTGAATTTCTTCTGTTTAAAAATAGCTGTTCATTACGTGCCGTGATGGGCTGTGAAAGCAAGCGTTCCAGCAATGAACCTGGATCGCACGCAGAAGCAACCAGGCGATGTGTGCTCTTAGGTTTAGATTACGGGCATTTGTTACAAGACCCTGCGCTAATTTTAAATGAGATGGTTAACTTGAGACAAATCAAAGCCCATTTTGTTTTACGTTAAAACTAACAGCTGTTTCCCATTTGTGACCCTCGAGCTGCAGGCATTAATGACAACAAACAAACAAACCTTATTGAACATATACATGTAAGTAAAGAAGCATGTATGTATGTCAGTGTGTGTATGTCTATGGGTGTATACGTGTGCTAGCTCCCTATAGTCTTAGCTATTGTTAATGGCTGATCGAATATTATAGGGCACCGCAAATTAGATAATACTGCCAATACATGAGCAAGCTCTGCTGTATTCAGGGACACACAGTAGGCTGTCAGCTGAAAGCACGGCTCCAGAAACATATGGTCTTTCATAGTTTAGTGAAATGTATCATTAGGTATCGTTTACCTACCCAACATACAAGTCACTTTAGCATGGATCATCTGAGCAATGATAAAAAGGTGCATGGAGCGTGCAGCTGAGCCACCCTGCCCCAGCATGATATCATAACACAAAAGCTTGTGATAAAAGAGATGGTGACTGGACTGATGACAGATGATTTGCAAACACAGCTAATGAATGCAAGGACCAACTTGATGGGGTTCCCCCACTTGTCACCGTTTTAACACGGGCTAGTCTGGGGTAACGTAAGAGGGTGGAACACTCAGGTTAAAAATAAATCCTACTTTAACAATTCCTACCTTAGATCATTGGACGTAAAATGACTTGTGAGTTTATGGATTCTGATGATGCTACCCTGTGAGATACGCATCAGCCTTGGAACAAGGTGATAACCCAGTTGAGTCTGCCAAGAAGTATTTCTGGGTAGATACACTAGTTATGGTGAATTTGTATCTGTTTAAAGTATGTCTCAAAAATGAGATGTGAGCATACATACATTACTGGTCCACAGTAGTGCACATGCGGCAAGCTCCAGGGGGAGGTAATGAGAAGAACACCCTAAAGGCAGCTGGTGTCTTAATTTACAGACAAACAGTTTCTTCTCTGATATGTAAGATCAGCAGCAGTGTGCTTTAGCCTAATAAACAAGCATTCTTTACAATGTTTATCACATTCCAAAGTGCACCAATACTGACGAGAAAGAAACTGTACACCATGTCACAGGAGCTCAGGTCGTTACGTACACACACACACACATTTTATTCTGAACACTTTCTAAACACTTCATCACAGCCCCTCCAACAAAACTGAAAAATTGTCTTAAAACTGATTCAAGTAATCACCTCAACTGGAGTTTTAAAAATGACTAAACCAGCTATTGAAACAACCATCAACCAAAAAGTGTATGGTAAAGAGTATAGAAATTTATAATTTAAAATTAGTTTTGTCTCTAAGTGGTTAAACATGTAAGGTTATCAATATACAATATACAAATTCTATTAGATCTACATATCATACTTACATAATTAAAACATCTATTTTGCTTTTGCAAAAGCCAAAGAGGTTCTTTTGTTGAGACATGGAGTCACTCAGGAAGAACACTATGGAGAAGATCCATGCGTGCTCCCGTGGCCCCTCACTAATGTTTTACGATGCTTGCTTGATCACATATCTAGCCATCTACATCAGAGAGTTTCACATTTCATAATAACAAATGGGCTAAAGAACAGCACAAAGAAGGCAATAATGCTTCCCTTAATAATGAACCTATGGTGCTGATAGTTCAGCTTTTAACTGCAGCCAAATTCCCATAAATGATCATTTCCACCTTTAAAATACCTCTTTGTCTTAATAGAGACAATTGAATCTAAATTAACTCTATATTAGATTCTGGGTGATTATTATATCTTAATTTGAAAGGCAAGATTATGACAGTAACAGTAGAACATATTTTATCAGCCATGTGGAAGGAACACTTGGTTTTGTATTAGAGTCATGTGACGGAATTTTTTGAATCACTAATGTATGACAGCACAACTATTCTGATTTGACATGGCATCTACTGTAATCATACACATCATGAGAAACAACCATCCCATTTCAAATCTGTGCCTCAGCAAAAGGATGCCACCCATTTTACTCTCTTCAGGGACTGAATGCATTTGCTTTGGTACGGTAAAAAATAAATAAATAAACAAAAACATTAATAAACACATTTAGGATTCTTGAAGATCCAGGGAATTTGAATCCTTTCTGCTTTTCCTTTTATTTATAGGAGAAATGAGTTTGGAAATCTGTGTTGTGATTCTCATCCTTAACTTGCATCTCAGATGAATACTCGGGGCTGGCTCAGTGCTTCCTGACATCCTTTGACTGGGTACTTCCTGCCAAACTTCTTCAGGTCAGAGAGCACAGGGGGCTGCAAACAGTAGGCAAAGCACATCTTAAATACTCAAAGAATCTTTGTTAAGTTCAAACCTGACTGAAAGAAATATTCACATTTCAAAGCCCACTATAATACTTAAATTAATTTTTGAAGCATTTCTTAGAGCTATCCATGGCAGTTTTGTTTTGTTGAAATGTTTTTCACATCACTCTGGATTCCACACAGAAATAATGAATTGCGCTTTTCATTCTTCTTAATTCAACTCATAAGAAAGCACACATTAATTAAAAGTAAGCTTTTTAATACTCCAAAATACAAATGAGCTTTTAATGTGAATATTCCATTTTGAAACAATGCATGAAAATGCATGGGGAACAATGTACCTCAGAAACGTTAGTGTATACAAGACGTTCTTAATCACCATAAAGTATGTATAAGCAGGTCTGGAATGCCTGGCACCCCTTTTTAACATTTTTATTTGCTGATGAACCAACAATGTTTGGCATAATTAACACTAAGATCTTCAAAACTCAATGACTGAAAATAATTGCCTCTCTCTTTTCTTTCCTGAGTACTCAGAAGCCCAACCTAAAGATTTAGAGCTGGCTGGACAAACATAAAGGATGTCAGAAGCGGGGACACTGACAAGCCATTCAAGGCGCAGGGAGGGCTCAGGCGTGAATGCCTCTAAACGGCTCACTGGTAAGATCAGCTATCGGCGAGATGCAGCGCAAGTCAGCACTATTCACTGAGCCTGCTATGACCTTAAAATCAGGGCTCCTGAGGCATGTTCAACCACCAATTAGTTTCTGTGCTCACTGGACATCACCGCTCAGTAAATGCACCGGTCCCTCATTCCACAGTGTTGATGAAGTGTATGTGACGGCTTTCTCTTCATGGCTTCCTTCCTGAACCTGCTCCATCTTCAGCTGATGCTTTCCAGTCACTTGGACACCTCTTCAGTTATCACGGAGTTTTATACTTCACTTGGACACCCCTTCAGTTATCACGGAGTTTTATACTTCACTTGGACACCCCTTCAGTTATCACGGAGTTTTATACTTCACTTGGACACCCCTTCAGTTATCACGGAGTTTTATACTTCACTTGGACACCTATTCAGTTATCATGGAGTTTTATACTTCACTTTAAAACCACCATAGTTTAATTGGCTAAACATGAATTTTATTGTGACCATCAAAGTACATATGTAGAACAAGGTTAAAAAAAATCAGAATTTAATGTTCTAGTATATTAACTATAGTCTAAGATAGTTAAACATAAAAAGATCAGAATCCCTTTTATTCAAAAGGGTTATTTTATCAGTCATTTGTTACCATTCTTCAGAGAGGAAAATGTCTCTGCTGTTTTAAAGCTATCATTAATTAGCACAAATGTACCATTCCTATTGTTTTTAAGAAAGCTATAAAAATTGTTTTCTCCTTTGGACAGACAAAAGTATTACATATAAGGGAATATATTTGAAAATAACTTTAAGATAATATCGCACCGTGATAAAAGAATGAAAAATACATCCACAGTTTCTACTTGGAAAGATATAAAAAGCCCAGGGCATAACTGAAACTGGATATTTGGGAAAGAGATTACTGACTGTTATATAAGTAAAACTGAGGATGACTAGCTGGAGGACCAGGACAGGGTGCAGGTTTGCTGGCCGAGACTGTTAGCTGAAATAATAATCTGCATGGCTTCTCTCCAAGGAACCGGAGGAGAGACCTTGGGACTGGAATTCTAAGTCTTCCCTTCCAGTTATTCCGAAGGTAGAAAATCCTCCCCCGAAGCTGGGGGGTCAGCCTTTAAATCGCACCAGCCTCCTGAAAATGATCTGATGACAGTTTTGTTTGGCCTTCTGAAGAGAGCTTTATTAATATAGAATTACCATGCTTTAGACTTCTCCCATTTAAAGAGAGCAACAAGCCAACAGTTCTTCACAGACTTAGAGTTCTAAAGACATAGCTTCAATTACATTTCGAGCATTTTCATATTGGGGGCGGGGGATTCCCTTCCTCCTTTGTAGTTGCCTTCCTGAAGTAACTGCTTGACTACTTTCTGTCTCTATAGATTTAGCTGCTCCAAACAGTTCATACAGGTAGGATTTTAAAATATTTTTTTTGCGACTGATTCCTTATATTTAATATGATGTCTTATGAGGCACTTCCACATTTTAGTGTATGTCAATAACTCATTCTTTCTTATTGATAAAATGTCATTGAATGAATTAATGTTGCTCACCCATTCCCTGACTTTACAACACCAATCCATGCCTGAGAAGAACAGTTCATAGCCCATGCTTAGATGCACTGGTGAAGAATCTCCTTCCTGATTTGCAGTCTATGTCATGTTAGATGTGCTATATAAATTGGGTAAGTGTGGGAATTTGAATGAGAATGGCCCCCATAGGCTCATATGTTTGAATTCTTAGCCCCCAGTTGGTGAGCTATTTGGAAAGCATTAAGAGGCATGGCCTTGATGGAGGAGGTATGTCACTGGGTTTGGGCTTTGGCATTTCAAAAGCTCACGCCAGCCCCACCCAGTCTTTCTCTTTTTCTGCATCCTGCCTATGGATCAGTAAGGTCTCAGCTACTGCTCAAAGCCTGCCTGCCTGTGTGCCTGCCTGCCTGCCTGCCTGCCTGCCTGCCTGTGTGCCTGCCTGCCTGTGTGCCTGCCTGCCTGCCTGCCTGTGTGCCTGCCTGCCTGCCTGCCTGCCTGCCTGCCTGCGTGCCTGCCTGTGTGCCTGCCAGCCTGCCTGCCTGCCTGCCTGTGTGCCTGCCTGCCTGCCTGCCTTCCTGTGTGCCTGCCTGCCTGCCTGCCTGCCTGTGTGCCTGCCTGCCTGCCTGCCTGCCTGCCTGCCTGTGTGCCTGCCTGCCTGCCTGCCTGCCTGTGGCCACCATGCTCCCTGACCTGATGATTATGGATCAACCCTTTGAAACTATAAGAAAGCCCCCAATTAAATACTTCCTTTAATAAATTGTCTTGGTCACACTGTTTCTTTACAGCACTACAGTAACTAAAACATGAACTTAACTGATTTACACAGCATCATTTATGGCGGTGAACTGATAGGAATCCAGAGGAATTAATAAGGTATAGTGGATGTTTATCATGAGCTGTTTGCTAAGTGTTGGGCAGATACAACCATCAGAAGTATGCAACAAAATAGACAACCTAGCAATGAAACATTGAGTGGAAAAGAAAGAATCTGGAAACAATACAACCTCTATTGTAACAGTATAATACAAACTTAAAATACATACCTCAAACAGTAACACACATCTAGACGAACACAATAAGACAAATGAATGAATATGGAAAGAAGGAGTAACTCAACACTATAGAGCCACAGATTTGAAATTGGAGGCATATTAGTTTCAGAATCGTTTCCTCTACTTGAGGAAAGATTATACTTTGCTGCCCTATTGGCAGTCATTTGGAACATGTACACAACTCTGACCAATAAGAAGCTACTCCATGGCACTAATGTTATGTATATTTGGGGAAAGGTTACAGTAGAATATACAGTTCCTACCTTTAGGAATACCTGTAAAGATTTACACAAAATGAGACGGGAAGACAAAGAATCAATTACTCTGCTACAGTGGTTCTCAGCCTTCGTAACGCTGCAACTTTTTTTAACACACTTCCTCATATTGTGGGGATCTTCAACCAGAAAATTATTTTCACTGCAACTTCATAACTGTAATTTTGCTACCATTATAGACTAATGTAAATATCTGTGTTTTCTGATGGTCTTAAGCAGTTCTTGAGAAAGGGCTATTTGACCCTCAAGGGGATTGCGACCCACAGGTTAAGAACTGTTGTTGCTCTAGTAGAATGTCCATGCCAAGATGAGCAGCAAAATGTGGACTTTAATCCTAGTCTTCCTGTTTATTAGTTCAATGCCCTCAAGTCTCTCAACCACTAAGAAACTCCATTTCTGCATCTGCACACTAGCCAAGGGCATTGTTGTCTAAGTTCTAAGTTCTTCTAACCCTGAGCTTTTCTGTTTCTGTAACAAAGTAGCATGTTGATGTGTCATATAGATAGATAGATAGATAGATAGATAGATAGATAGATAGATAGATAGATAGATAGATAGATAGATAGATTTATATATACACATACATACATATATATATACCATGTTGATGTATCATATATATAATAAAAATACAATTCCAAACAAAGATAAAATATACTTGTCTTAAATGATTACACCAATTTTATGCACATAAACATTTGTATTAAATACAGAACATATGGGTAATTGAGTACAAAAGGTCTTCACCAACACTAAAGTGGTAAAGGAAATAGCAGAATGTGTACTATGTATGGCAGTGAAGGCAAAGAGAGATGTGCCTATAACCTGTGGTTATAATTATGGAGACCAACTTATCATTCAACCAGATGGTCAAAACTGTTGCTTCAGGTGAACAGCTCACGTGAGATGAAGAACTCTAAGGCTATTTTGATTTAGGCTTTCCCGACCAGCAGGCACATAATGTACTCAAGAATAAGCTATATGACAGTTGGGTTTCACATGCCTCTGTGCCCTGTTGCTTGTGACACATGCCATCCTCAAACGTAGTTCACACTATAAAGCTGATTCCATGTCATGGTTAGTATCCTCTTGAAATGAGCTGTCTCTCCAGCACCTACCCTATACTATATATTGTCTATTTGTTTTAAGTCAAACTTAAGTTAGTATAAAATGGCTGATTAGTCAGAAACTAGAATGTTTTATCAGAAAGATCACAACGCACGCACGCACACACACACACAAACACACACACACACACACACGTTTTTACTCATTCTTTGTAATTTCATATATGTGCAAATGTATGTGGATAATATCAAACCCTACTTCTGGTATAGCTCTCCCAGATTCCCCGAACATCCCCATCCAAACTGCATGTCCTTTTTTCACAGGCCCTGAGTGCAGAGCTGTCTGAATGTGCATAGGTGTAAGGTTATCCATGGAGGCAAGGATAACCCATCAGGGACCACACTACGAAAGAACTAACCCTTTCAACCACAGGCACCTTCAACTGCCAAACCCCTCAGCTAGGTGTACAGCTAGCTGTGTACAGCTCACCTCGTGAGCTCCTCCCCTGGACCATGCTGGAATTTTGGCTGGTTTTCTTAGGCATCCCTCCTGCGGGAGGCAACCAGAGCCACTGTGAGCTCATGAGTTGCAACTGTTGTTTCATAGAAGCCATCCCTTAATCTCTTACCCCCTCTCCATCCCTTCTTCAGCAATATTCCCTCAGTCATGAGTAAGGGGTGTGGTGATTTGAATATGCTTAGCCCATAGGAAGTGTCACATTTGAAGGAGGTGTGGCCTTGTTGGAGGAAGTGAGTCATTGTGTGGGTGGGCTTTGATGTCTCCTATGCTCAGGCTCCACATGTGGAAGACACCCTACTCCTGGCTGTCAGCAGAAGACAGTCTCTTCCTGCTGCCTTTGGATCAAGATGTAGAACTCTGTGCTCCTCCAACACCATGTCTGCCGCATGCTGCCATGCTTCCCACCATGAAGACAATGGACTGAACCTCTGAGACTGTAAGCCAGCCCAATTAATGTTTTCATCTATAAGAGTTGCTTGGTCATGGTGTCTCTTCACAGCAATTAAACCCTAAGATAGAGGGTAATCACAAAAGTTTTATAGAAGAAAGCAAGTTGTAAGAGTGATGGAGAATTCAAACTATCCCAATATTTTTTTTTAATTGGAGAAACCAATGAATGATACTATCAACACAGACTAGTTCTATTCTGCATCTTAAAGTTCACAGTAGCCAAAGCCCTGTAATAGTGCTTTGCACACAACACCTGTGGCTGCCTGGGAGAAACTATCACCATTACCATTATGACACTTATTTAAGGGAAACAATAACAGGTCATGTTTAAAAGATTCTCCTCATGAATCTTTAAGATAACTACAAGGCATCCTAAAATCTTGACTGTGACTCCATGAGAAAGCCAGAGCTCCAAACTGCACAGCACAGTGTGTATGTTACGAACTCAAAATTGTGTGGAATGATACATGCTTATTGTTTTAAGACATTAGGGTTTGTGATATTTTGTTACACAACATCAGATAACTTACAGACTATATCTAGAAACTTTCCCTAATACCTCATTGGCCAAAATGCCTCAGTGAGGTCACCCACAACTCCAAGAGTCTAGAGAATGTTTTCACTGGGTGTGTTCTTGCTGTAAATAAGCCCTGAGTTCTGGTTCTTCTGCTTAGGAAAACCATTAAGAAGTGGCTGGCAGCTATGTAAGCGCACCATTTCTATTTCAATTCAGTTTTCTCCAGAAAGAAAAGAGATCTTCAGACAAGAAGAGAAAGATAAACAATACAGAGAGCATGTAGCCCACAGTGAATAAGGAAATGACCTATGATCTAGTAGTTGTTCTAAGAGGGTTTGAATCTGTAGACAGGGAAATTTGCATTCCACCATGCCAACTGAATTTGGCTTGTATCTATGGTCTCCTGTCAGTAATCACACTGAAGAATCCTGACAAATAGAGAAAAACAAACAGGCTTATGAAAATGCTTTCTTGATATTTTAGAAAAAGGAAGCAAGTATATAAGAAACAAAAATGACGACACCCATGATAAAGCTGGGTGGCAGATCACTAGCTGATTGATGCATAGCTAGAAATGAAGCAGTGTTCGAGAACAGACAAAAGGTGTGCGTTAGGAGCAGCGTGGGAAGCATCAGAAAGTTCCTTCTTGCCTTTACCCTTGGCCTTGACTTGTCAGTGTTTCTAGCCGTGACTTAAGGACATAAAGGGTATGCCTATCAAGTGCTCATGTGACGCATCTAGGAACGGTACATATAATAAGAGAATCAATTTTTATGATCTTGACAGCTTACAACACTGTAACTCACACATCGAACAGTTCAAAGGAATCATTTCTGTCTCTACCAGAATGCCAAGTTCTTCAGGGCTGGACTCGATCTCATACTCCTTTAGAATCTCTGCCAGTATCTAATGGAGTACTGGGAACACAGCACTTCATTAATAGTCAAAGAACTGAAATGAACCATATTAAGTGTACAGAAGTTCTGAATAAATCCATCACCTATGCATCGTAATATTCTTTAGCTTTCCCACCAGACCATATCACTTACTTACTTCCAAGAAGCTATAAATGAAATTTTCTACCATATCACACTTCCCAAACTACCACAGGCCCTGTGAAGACAGATTACAATGCGTCAAGTTTTAGAGGGTACTCGAAAGCCTTCGCACTTTTTATTTACATATCTCATTTCAATATTATGCCCAGTTCTATGACTTTAGACTGAGTCCACTAGGCAGCATACAGAGCTCTTACCATCCACACTGAGTGAGAACAGACGCACACCTCCTTGCAGGGCTGCACAACATAACATTTTCTTGTTACAATTCAATATCATTGCAGGAAGATGAGCACACCCCACAGTCTAACTTAATAGACACGAAGAAGTCAAGCGCTATTGTTCAGCATCCCAGCCAGCCACCCCACATGATCAACCTTTATTCTTTTCTGGTTTCATTATGAAGATGATGCCTTTCAACTGTGGTGACTAAGCCACAGAGCAGGAAATGTATAGAACCTTTATGAGGATGCGTGACAAGAAAAAAATAATACTGAACAGCTTAAATGTAAAACCTGCAATTAAATTCCAAAACTAAGCACTTCACCCTCAAGAAAACGCTAAGCAGCCCCTCAGCTGCACCCCTGATTTACATTCCCCCAAGACAGTTGGGACCTATGTACCCCTGTGCTGCGCTGATACTTGCAGGAACTTTTCAAGTACTGTCCAAGGAAAACATAGTTATATTTATCCACACTTCACAAAACTAACAAATTTCAACTTGGCATGCCAGGGACAGGAACCTCTTCATTTTCAAAAAGCCATCTTCTGTCACATGAAAAGCCCCAAGAGTAAAATATTTCAGGATAGCTCAGTGTTAACAATGGATATGCCATCAGATTACCATACACGTGGATAAAGCACCAAATGATACGAACCTTTTTTCCACACTTTGGATTCTGATGTGAAATGAGTCTAATTATTTATTCATAGCCTTTTCCTCTAAGGAGTTCAAAGCACTATATTTTAAATCTTCAAACGTAGATTTCCTGAACTCTAACATCTACTGAAGGGGACAGAAGAATGTGTGACAAGAAAAAAAAAGATTAAATAGCACAAAAGAAAAGGTGGGCTGGAAGGACCCAGCACGCTTCAAACACGAAGCGGGATGGAAGGACCCAAGCACGCTTCAAACACAAGGCGGGATGTTTTTTTCATTCATTTATTCTTTCAGTCATCCAAGCATTTATTACACATCTCCCAGAAGGAAAGAGCCATGCCAGATGTTAGCGATGTGAAAACCACCCCAGTTCCAGCCGCTCTTCAGATGGGGGTGTGACTGACATCAAGAATAATTGTGTGCTCCAAATGCTATAGCACAAGGAACCACTGGATGAGGGGAGGCTTCAGCAGGAAGGGAAGATTTCAGTTATATTTAGAAGCTGGCAGAAGTTTGCCAGAGAGTTCTGAGACAACCTGGAGACAGAGGTTGACATTACGCTACAGTGCAAGGAAGTGTCAAAAGCTTTGACCTGGTCAAGGAACATGAGAAAGACAAGACTTCGTAGCAAGAGATTATAATGAGTGGGCAGAAATTATGGGTTTCAAGTCTGTTTTGTGAAAAGACTTCAAAGTTGTCAAAAATCATGATAATGTTAAACTAATAAATACACGATAAGCAAATATAAAATGATATTTAATTTATATGTACATGTACATTTTGTTTTTATGTATGTAGTTTTGCTTTGCACATGCATACAGAGACAGACAGACAGACAGACAGACAGAGGGACAGAGAAAGAAAGACAGAGCAAGCAAGCTCTATGAGACATTACACCTGATGTCTTTTTAGCCTGATGAGCCCTCTTCCCTTCTGGCCACTGAGGATGTTGACAGAGCAGGTGACAGGGCCCAGTCACACAGCTTCCTTCTCCCTATATCTGTATAGTTCCTTATTTCAGGTGGAGGCTCATTTAGGAAAAGTTAAACCCTTGCTTGATGCTATGTATTTCCCAAGCTTGCTACCAGCGCGCCCATTCAACAAGGGAGCAGGTGTTTCTTTCTCTTAAGGACTACACATGGGGCAGCTTCTTCTGTATCATTCCTGTGTGTACCTGCATACAATAGACACTGCAGGAAAGAAAAGGGAAAAAATGTAGCTTAAGTCTCAGAAGTGCAGATGAAAGAGAATATTTCCTTGCTTTTATATTATTTCAAGTATAAAAGCTCCTGTGTCAAAATACTCAGAAAACTGTGGCTCAAAATAGAAAAGATAGAAGCCAATTATCAGACTGATTTGTAGTTCCAAGTCTTCAAATCACCTTCTACAGAGGCACTTACTAATTGATATCGACAGAAGGATATGGCAGAAAACTGAAACCTTTCTCGTCTATAGATATATAGAGATGATATAGACATGGATGATAGATAGATAGCTAGACAGACAGATGTTAGATAGATAGATGTTACATAGATAGATAGATAGATAGATAGATAGATAGATAGATAGATAGATAGATAGATAGATAGATGATAGATTATAAATAGATAAAATAGATATATGATAGATACATAGAGATATAAGAAGCAGGAGAGAAATTCAACAAGTTAGAGGGTATTATTTATTCTGTGTTGGGTTAAGAAATTATAACTGCTTTTTTAAAACAGCTAATCACGTGTATTTAATGACCCCATAAAACACTACATTTAGTCGGGCAGTAGTGGTGCACACCTTTAATCCCAGTATTCAAGGGGCACAGGCTGTTTGGATCTCTGAGTTCAAGGCCAACCTGGTCTATAGAGAGAGTTCCAGGACGGCCAGAGCTATATAGAGAAACCCTATTTCAAGAAAGAAAGAAAGAGAGAGGGGGAGGGAGGAAGGAAGGAAGGAAGAAGGAAGGAAGGAAGGGACAGATGGATGGACAGATGAACTCACTGTGCTGGATACTCTGCCCTAGAACATGCTAGAACACAATACAGTACCAAGTAAGTTAAGAGCCACAGTCTTAGCTACAAGAGCTACTCTATGAGAACAGAGGGGATTCAGCCTGGAGAGTCTGCACTCTGACCTTGTAGTTCACTTGCAGTTTAGTCTGGATCTTCTCACCTTCCAGCGATGATTGCAGCAGATAGTTAGTCATAGTTTAAAGGTCAAAGAGTTTTATAATCCTGAAAACTCATGATGTGGGCAAAGGATAACTATTTTCTAGCAAGTCAAATCAAAAGCCATGAAGAGTATGAAGATGTCTCAAACAGAAAAAGAGACTTGAATATAAATATGTATTGAGTCACAGGAAAAGTGTTCTGACATTTAAACAGAGAGCAAGTGAGCAGGAAAAGTTACCAGGGAAGCAGAGCCTGGAGACAATGACAGGGTAGGGTGTAACCTGGGTGGGGACGGGCACAGCACTGAACATGCACATTCCTCTCACGGTGTGGAATTCAGGCAGCAAGGCTGATGTAACACAAGCTATTTTGAGAAAAAGCAGAAATATAAATACATATATAAAAGGGGAATTCTGACCCTTCCAACTTAAAAAGAGTTCACTGGGAAAAGAATGCCAATGTTTTTAAATGGTCAATGAGAAAAAACAAGGGACAAAGGTTCTATGGTTTAGGATCAGCAACCAACCACAGCACAGAACGGTGAGAGTGAGGGTCTGTGGAATGCATTGGCTGGGCTGGCAAAGGCGAGGCCAGAAGCAAGTTCAAGGCCAACCTGGACTATAATGACATCCAATCTCAAAAAACAACAAAGAAAGAAGGGGGAAGGGGACAGAAGGGGAAGGGAGGACAGAGAGAGGAAGGGAATGAATTTACTGATTAAGAGATTGTGACATTCTGTAGATGTCTCTGAGGCCTTGTCCCAGAAGTGTCCTGAGGTTTTTGAGTGGGAGACCCAGAGTTCTCTGGATGTCATAATTCAGCCTCCAAAGGCTGTCTGGGAACCATTTGTCATATTATAAATGCATCTCTGGTGTGAGCCAGGATAAATGGTACACACCTGCAGATCCAGAACCTAGAGAGAAGGGGCTAGCTTGGGCTGAGTAAGGCAGTGGTCTTAAACCTCAGCCTGCCTAAGACTCCCTTCAACTTTCTTTCTGGTTGTTTTTGCCCTAGGAATTGGGAAGAACGGAGTAGAGCTGCTTTTGTTTCCTCCTTGTGTTAAATGTTTGCAAACACAATTTAAAGTATTCTAATAAAAAAGAATTGCATTCCCGAAGAGAGAGAGAGAAAGAGAGAGAGAGAGAGAGAGAGAGAGAGAGAGAGAGAGAGAGAGAGAGAGAGAGAGAGAGATTGTGACATACAACTTTAGTCTCAGTTCCTCAGGAGACTTGTTGCAGAGGGATCACATGACTCCACGAGCTTGAGTTTACACCAACATGGGAGATTGCACCTCAGGGAAAAAGATAAAGCAAATGTGTACTGTTCCTATGCCCCTTTCTGATAGAGATGACCTATGCCCTGTGACCCTAAAGGAACTGACCTAAAAAGACCCAGAGGTCAGCAAAACTAGAAATGAGGAGGAGTAGCTTTGAGTCCTACTCAATTACCTCATAACTGTATCGCCTGATCGTGGGAGAGTGGGTAAAGGTAGTTTAAGTAGTTTCAGGGTTGCACATCACATGCTGAGCTACACACACACACACACACACACACACACACACACACACACAATCAGCAAGTGTGCATTTCCAACCGTCAGTCATTTTCCTAGCGTAACAAGATGCAAAAAATGCTTTAACATTCCAAATGGGACTCCGTTCTTGTAAAGTTTTTAAATTATTGGTACATAAAAGCTATAAAATAAATGTTAAAATATTCCAAAAGGGAGCTGCTGAAAAGATGGTTCAGCGGTTAAGAACACTCACTGCTCTTCCAGAGGCCCTGAGTTCAATACCCAGCAACCACATGGTGGCTCACAACCATCTATAATGGGATCCGATGTCCTCTTCTGATGTCTCTGAAGACAGCTACAGTGTACTCATGTAAATGAAATAAATAAATCTTTTTTAGAAGTTACAAAATATTAACATCATAAAAAAATCATCATAAAACTTAGTTGGGTGCCACAGAATACTGGAAACAGTACCCAGTGACTGGGTGCTACCAACAATTCAATTACACTGAGCACGGACCTTGTGACAGCCTATATTTAACTAAACTACTAATAATCAATCAGTATCTCTTCTACCATCTATCTATCTGTCTGTCTGTCTGTCTATCTATCTATCAGCCATCCATCCATCCATCCATCCATCCATCCATCCATCCATCCATCCATCCATCTTACCATTTGTGATGCTAGCAATTGACTCCTTGGCCTCACATGCATTGGACAGGCGCATTGCTGCTGAACTACAGCCCCCACTCTCTCACACCTAAAGTCTGCAGAGGAGTCTTTCAATTCCCCTTTTGGGAATCCATTTCTGTGTCCCGGATGACAGCTTCACCCCACAGCTAGAGAGAAAACATTTCCTAAGCATAGATTTGATCATACTTTCATTAGCTCCTACTGCTTTGGGGAGTGATTGCAAAAGGTCTTTCACAACCTGGGCCTTGTAATCCCTGTAGCCTTCCCTCATTTCCTGTCCCACAGGCTCTGACTCAAGCCTCACTAAATATTAGATTTAGGGTCAGCCAGGAAAATTAGCCCAATGGTAGAATGTGTGCTTATGATGTGCAGTAACATGAGTTCAGTCCCCACCTCTACCAAAAGACCGGAGACAAAACAGGAGCTCTCGAACATTAAGGGAGAGAGTTTTTAAACGCAGTGCTACTCAAGCTCTCTTCCTCCCGAGCTTTGATTGCTGAGGTGCCTCCAACAAACTCACACCTGCCCCATCCTTGGGTTAATTTCTGCCTTAACAGATTTAAACTGCTTTTCTTTACAATGCCCTCCCTGAGTCCTGTGAGGTGACTCAGGAGCGGGGAGAGAAGGGCACTAGAGACACTTGCAAGCAGGCTGAGGGCCTGGGGTCCCATAGGGCGGCAAGAGAGAACCAATTCCAGAGAGTCATTTTCTGACCTCCACACACATATACATGCTATCACATAAACATGTACAAACACACATATGCACCACAGACACAGTAGACAGACAGATGATGATAATGATGATGATGATGAAGATAGAAGATAGATAGATAGATAGATAGATAGATAGATAGATAGATAGATAGATGATAGATAGATAGATAGATAGATAGATAGAGTAGAGAGAGAGAGTGGAGAGAGAGAAAGATTGGAGAGAGAGATTGGAGAGAGAGAAAGAGAGAGAGAGAGATGGATGATAGAAGAAAACTTTTAGGGGGCTGGAGAGATGGCTCAGCAGTTAAGAGAGCACTGACTGCTCTTCCAAAGGTCCTGAGCTCAATTCCCAGCAACCATACGGTGACTTACAGCCATCTGTAAAGGGACCTGATTCCCTCTTCTGGTGTGTCTGGAAACAGCTACAGTGTACTCATATAAATAAAATAAATCTTAAAAAAAAAAAAAAGAAAAGAAAACTTTTAGGCTTAGGACACACTGTATGAGCCATGTAGACATTTCAAATATACTGAAATTGACTCATATTTTATTCCCTTCCTCTCTTATTTGACCTTAATTAGCCCATAGACATTGGCCAGTATACAATTCCTTTCATACAATATGCATTCAAGCAAGTAGAGACTAAACTAATTTATTTACTTTGCACTTGGCTAACAGTTCCTAAAATATAATTCTCAAATGAACAAAAAGTATCACATGTAAACTAAGGGGACTCTGATCATACCGAATAGAATGGATTTAGGTCATAGACTCTGTGCTTTAATGTCAGAAACCTTGTGGGGCAGTGCGTGGACTGAACTCCACAGTCTGTAGGTGCTCTACCACCGATATCCAGGTACAGCTTCTAACCTCAGATTTTCATCTAATTTTATTTTGTTTTTATTGAAATGCTCCACAGAGTTCACCTCTTGGTTTGGGTTTATAGTCTCCTCATGGAGCTATAATATCATCTTTTCAGTTCTGCTCTACTCAGATGACTTATAAAAAGATAAAACATTTTATCGATTTTTTTAAAGTTTTTTTTAATGTGTTTTGCCTGCACGCATCTCTGCGCACCACCAGTGCCGGGTGTCTGTGGAAGCCAGAGGAAATCATCAGATTCCCTAAAATTGGAGTTACAGACTGCAGTGAACTGCCATGCCAGTGCTAGGAATTGAACCTTGGTACTTAGGAAGAGCAGCCAGTGCTTTTAACTGCTGAGCCAACCCTCCAGCCCTGACTAAAACACTTTAGACCCATAAGACCCTGTTTTTCTGTGTGAGCAAACAGGTTTGCTGGCATATCACCTAGGTTTGGACTCTGTCATTGTGTCATTGTGAGGAGCTAACCAATCCATCTGAAGGCTTTTTCTTTGGGGCAGCTGTAAAGATTAGGGGAAAGGGTTAGGGAGTTTTAGATGAAACGGCACACATCAGCACCTAGGTGTCACCTAAAAACTGCCTGTCCAGTAGACTTCAGCAGTTTGCTTGAGCGACTGAGCTATAGATGACTCAGTTTTCCACTCTAATAGGACTGTGTGGTCCTCTAGATATGGCCTGAGAGTCAAGGGAAGCAGATTTGAACAGGCAGCATCGCTACCTAAACAATGACCCTGACCTCATGTTACAGATGCAAGGCTCACCCTGTCTTACTTATTTGTGTGCTTTTGCAAAGTCATTTTGAGGCTCTACAAGACTCAGGTTTGCCCTTGCATCCACCTTGAGGGCTGGAAGAAGAGTGTGTGGAAGATTATACGCCAAGAAAGGGCTGGCAGCTTCTGGTGTGGCCCTGTTCAGCTGTGCATTTTCCCCAGAGCATGCGGGGTGCCTCTTACGAGTGACCAGAGAAACAGATATGCCACAACCAAAAGTACACTGAGTATTGCAAAAGAGATATTATTAATGACCTGAAGACAATAAAGATATTAGAGACATATAGACAGGAAAGAGTGGGGAGTCCTCAATTATTAATATAATAGCTTGGCCCCACCATGCCTGTCTCCCATCATATCCTTCCCAGGAATCCTACCGTCAGAACTGGAGCACCAGCCTGATTCTCTTTAGCCTGCTGAAGAACGCGGTAAGTTCCGGTGGTGGATAAATGTTAACTATCGACAGAAGCTTTGGTTCCTGCTGTCTACTATAATAAAGTGCTATTTCTCTTTTAAGCTGGGACTTGAACCCAGGAATCCATGTATGCTAAATACATTCTGCATCTTTCCTAAAGAAAAGATTCACCTTCTCAGCTTCTTCTTAGGAAATTCTTCAATAAAATATATGTGATGGCTAGGAGGAACCAATGGCCTCCAACGTCAAAAGTTTAGGATGGGTGCTGGAGAGACACCTCAGTGGGTAAGAGCACTGACTGCGCTTGCCAGCACACACAGGACAGCTCACAGCCATCTCTACCCACAGGTCTGGAGATCTGATGCCCGCTCCCGGCTTCCTCCAGCAGGGCACGCATATAGTATACGTTAATGCAGATGAAACACCCATACACATAAAGTAATTAAAAAGAAAATTAGGGGGAGCCTGAAAATTTGGGTTAGTGGAAGACTGCACATGAGATCTGCAAGGGCGTGGGTTCAATCCCCAGCACTGCCTACAGACTAGGCACAGAACACTAAGCACTGAAATAGCAAAAAGGTTTTAAAAACAATGACACTAAACAGATATGAACATAAAATGGTTTAGGAAATCCACTTGTAAAATAACCTTTCATTTTATCTATTATGAAATGAAGGGTTTCAAAACTTGTTAAAAAATCTAAGACATGATATCTTATGCCTTCTTTAAATGAATACCATTGGGCTGGAAAGATAGTTCAGCAGTTAAGAGCACTGACTGCTCTTTCAGAGGTCCTGAGTTCAATTCCCAGCAACCACATGGTAGCTCACAACCATCTGTAACAGAATCCAATGCCCTCTTCTGGTGTGTCTGAAGAGAGCAACAATGTACTCACATACATAAAAGAAATCTATAAAAAAATCATTATTCTTTTTCTGGATATAAAGTCATTATTATGGGTATAAATTATTTTCATTGTTTACTATAATTACATAGTCCCAAGATTTACTGTCACTGCCACGAAAAGGTTGGCAACTAAGGACAAGTCCATCCCTCAGTCTGTTCTCAGGCTCAGATGGGTTTTTAATACCTTTGAAGCCTTGTTGAAAGTCAGATTGCATGGTAGCACATGCCTGTTTCCCAGCACTTAAGAGACAGAGGAAAGAAAGTAACCTCAAGTTCAAGCCAGTCTACATAATAAGGTCCAGGCCTGGGCTACATGGTGACACTAACATCTCAAAAACTAAATTTTTAATTAGAAAAAGACTATGAAATAAGTATTTTATGTGGTCCTTGGAGCCTTTAATATTTACTCTTCGGCCTTTTATAGTAAGGGGGAAAAAAGAAAAGAAAAGAAAAAAACTGCCAGTCCCTCTTCAAAATGATCTCAGTCTAGCAGGTCCCTTTCTGTCTCTCCCCTGTCTAAGGGGGAAGAGGCTTTAGCGTAAGAAATCAGGTTGGAAGATATACAAAGAACTCAAGAAGTTAAACTCCAGAGAGGCAAGTAACCCTATTAAAAAATGGGGTACAGAGCTAAACAAAGAGTTCTCACCTGAAGAATATCTAATGGCTGAGAAGCACCTAAAGAGATGTTCATCATCCTTAGTCATTAGGGAAATGCAAATCAAAACAACCCTGAGATTCCATCTCACACCAGTCAGGATGGCTAAGATCAAAAACACAGGAGACAGCAGTTGTTGGCGAGGATGTGGAGAAAGAGGAACACTCCTCCACTGCTGGTGGAATTGCAGGCTGGTACAACCACTCTGGAAAGCAGTCTGGCGGCTCCTCAGAAAACTGGGCATGACACTTCCGGAGGATCCGGCTATACCACTCCTGGGCATATACCCAGAGACTTTACCTGCATGCAATAAGGACACATGCTCCACTATATTCATAGCAGCCTTATTTATAATAGCCAGAAGCTGGAAAGAACCCAGATGTCCCTCAACGGAGGAATGGATTCAGAAGATGTGGTATATTTACACAATGGAATACTACTCTGCAATTAAAAACAATGAATTCACGAAATTCCTAGGCAAATGGTC
Source organism: Tokudaia tokunoshimensis (assembly GCA_036184795.1). Taxonomy (NCBI): domain Eukaryota; kingdom Metazoa; phylum Chordata; class Mammalia; order Rodentia; family Muridae; genus Tokudaia; species Tokudaia tokunoshimensis. The sequence goes on from BTHU01000012.1 coordinate 8,134,802, forward strand.
AGAACTTGAAAATATCATCCTTAGTGAGGTAACCCAATCACAAAAGATCACACATGGTATGAAGTCACTGATAAGGGGATATTGACCCAGAATCTCAGAATACCCTAGACACAATCAGCATATCAATAGATTTCTAAAAAGATGGAAGGAGAGACCCCTGGTCCTGGAAAGACTGGATGTAGGGGAACGCCAGGACAGAGTAATGAGAGGGGGTTGAACGGAGAAAAGAGGGAGGGAAGGGGGCTTATGGGACTTTCGGGGAGGGAGGAAACGGGAAAGGGGAAGTGATTTGGAATGTAAATTAAAAAAATAAAATAAAATAAAATTAAAAAAAAAAAAAAAAAAAAAAAAAAAAAAAAAAAGAAATCAGGTTGGTTCCTAGAGTGGGTCTAGCTAGCCTCTGAGTCTGTGTGTAGTTAACTGTCACGTGGGAACAAACAAACCATCCCCACAGGACAGGTGAATGATGGGTGCCATGGAGACATGCAGTAAAGCAAAGCATTATGGGATCCTGCTTCATTAATAAAATCCACTTCCATAAACTGTGGACTATGTAGGCAGGACTCAGATCATTACATTCTGATTTTTCATTAAAGATTCATCTGCTATATGAATAAAACATTTAATCTTAATATATAATATTTTTTAGTTCTTTTGAGTTTTTTGTTTAATAATTTTTTATTGGATATATTCTTTATTTACATTTCAAATGTTATCTCCTTTCCCAGTTTCCCCCCCCTCCCTGAAAGCCCCTATCCCATCCTCTCTCCTCCTGCTTCTATGAGGGTGTTCCTCCACCCACCCCACTCCCACCTCCCTGTCCTTGATTCCCCTACACTGGGGCATCTATCAAGCCTTCATAGGACCAAGGGCCTCTCCTCCCATTGATGCCTGACAAGGGCATCCTCTGCTACATATGCAGCTGGAGCCATGGGTCCCTCCATGTGTACTCTTTGATTGGTGGTTTATACCCTGGGAGCTCTGGGGGGGGGGGGGGGGGAGTCTGGTTGGTTGATATTGTTGTTCTTCCTATGAGGTTGCAAACCCCTTCAGCTCCATTAGTCATTTCTCTAAATACTCCACTGGGGACCCCACACTTTTTAGTTCTTAAGTAGTAAGCCTGTCTAAAAGCTAAAGACACACCAAATAATCACCATGCAGTAAAGCGACTTGGGAATGGTGACTGAGTCACCACCAAGCCACCACAGCAAAGCCTGGAATCTCATCTGGATTCCCGAGGACCACCTTTATCCAGTGACCCACCCACCCATAGCATCAAAGCGCTGTGAGTGGCATTCTTTCAGGCACTGTGCCATCATCAGACTGAGTTGCAATTAGGGGTGAGGGCATCATTAAATTTGGGATGATGCTTGCAAATTCAAAGGAAGCGGTGCCTTTCTGCTCCTCTGGAAAACATGGTTTAGGGGGTTTCAACGATTCTCCTGAACCTAGACTCCAGTACCATGCTTGAATTTTTCTTTTGGATACATGCCCAACAATAAATGATCCACAATGATCTGAGGACAGCACTCCCATCCAAGAACTTAATCAGATTAATGATGTATTTGTTTTATAAAAATGAAGTACATTAAGCCTGAGAATGCCTAATTTACATACTAAATGGTTGCTAGGGACCAAAAATACTAGTGGATTTTACAAAACGGAGGTTACAAAATTGACTATTGTCTTGAAATCTGGTAGTAAATAGCAGTGAAATGCAAAATAATAAACAAATGTTAATTAGAAGTATTTATGCATGTAAATTCATTAGATGGTGTACAGTTGTTCAAAAGAACCTAACGATGCTCACATCCCAAACATGTAAGCCCCAGAGTTAACATGGTATCATTATTGACATTGGAAATGACAGTAAACTTATTTACCGTGTTTTCTAGTTGATTCGACCTCAAATCATGCTCTACATCCCACTGTTCTATTTTCTCTTGAGATCCTAGCTTAATACATGCAAATATAAACAGGAAATTAGCAGTTTAGGTATCTGCCATTTTCCTTGGGAACAGCTTCATATAAAAAGAGGAAGAAGAGCTTTCAGGAAGCTGCTGAATTTCCCCAACTACATAACCAACAAGAGTGAACAGCCTTCCTGGATGGCCTCTTGAATTTTCAGCCACAAGATGCCTACATCATTGGACAGTCTGGTGTCTCTTCACCTCGGTGAGGCAACAAAGAGAACACAAAGTTGCTGCTCTGTCTGCTGAGAACACTAGCTAGCAAGCAAGCAGATAACCACAATTCAAAGAAGCAGCTTCTCAATTCTGTTTTAAAAGGGAGCTCTGGAAACAAAGAAAAGCCAGTCACCGACTTAGCTAGAGTTAAAAGTAAACTCACAGAGGACGCAGCCAGGTGCCCGCCCCTTCCACCAGACAGGACAGACCACCTTCTGCCATGGCCAGAGTGAGAATGGAGAGACCTGAAGCAACTGACATCTCAGTCTGTCTGTAGTCACATACGTAGTCCCCGGTGTGAGAAAACTGGTGTAAGTCAAATTTCATTTAAATGAGACAAAACTTAAGGCTGCCTTGCTTTAAGTATTTATTTCATTAAATTGTATTTGTATTCAGTGACTACAGAAGACAAAGAGTTTTTAAAATTTGAATAAAAATGACTAGATAAAAACTTTCTTTCATTAAACATGAAGTTTTACCTTTTTTAAATAATTGAGTTCAATTTTAGATATAAACTTACACACAGGCCTTGAAAGTATGTATGGAAAAGCACAATTTTGGCTATCTCTAGATAAATGTAAATGAATCTAGAAATGTCAAATAAAGAATTTAAGCATGATGTTTCTTGTTTTAATTTTTTCAGAAATCTCTGTTCATGAATTAAATCATTACACTCTATGCCATGAAATATATGCTAACCAAAAAATAATTTAAATTTTTTAATTAAAAATGAGACAAAGGAATGATGGGAGAAACAGGGATGTCTTAGTGAAGGTTTCTATTCCTGCATAAAACATCATGACCAAGTTGGGGAGGAAAGGGTTTATTCAGCTTACACTTCCACACTGCTGTTCATCACCAAAGGAAGTCAGGACTGGAACTCAAGCAGGTCAGGAAGCAGGAGCTGATGCAGAGGCCATGGAGGGATGTTTCTTACTGGCTTGCTTCCCCTGGCTTGCTCAGCCTGCTCTCTTATAGAACCAGCCCAGGGATGGCACCACCCACATGGGTCCTTCCCCCTTGATCACTAATTGAGAAAATGTCCCACAGCTGGATCTCACGGAGGCATTTCCTCACCTGAAGCTCCTTTCTCTGTGATAACTCCAGCCTGTGTCAAGTTGACACACAAAACCAGCCAGTACAAAGCGTAAAAGGAATTAACCTGTACATTCAAAAGTCTGTCCACCAAGTTTACAGAATCAACGGCTCGGAAGCAGGCATATGATCATAGCTAATGACATCACCACCAGAAGGCAGAGCTCACTGACCATCCAGCTGTGTGTGGGAGCCTGGGAAAGGATTCCCACTTCTCACAGTGTTTGGAACATTGGCAGCCATTTTGAGACATTGTACTTACCAGAGAGCATGAGCCCACCTTTGAGGGGACAGTGTTGCCATGTTCTCATGCTCATCCAGTAGGACACATTACCCACATGGCCTCTCTTCTTTCACACAGGGAAGTAGATTCAGGGATGAATCATTCTGTCATCTTTCTCTTCTTGTGTATATTATAAATTCTTCTTGTATCTATTCCTACAATAGTAATAGGGGAACTCTTGGGGACAAACAACAACCAGTTCCCACACCCTTAACCCATGAAGGCTGTAACTCTCCATACTGGTTAGCAATGTGATATATGGAGGTTGTTTGTTTCTTTATATCACAAGAGAAAAATACCAGCATGTGCAGGATAATACCAGTCATCTCCAAGGATAAACTGTATGCTCACTTGTATGTATGGGAAAAATCCCCTTAAACCCTGGGGGAGAGACTTCAGGTCAGGGGCAAGGGGGTGGGGAGTAACAGTCTCTCTCTCTCTTTTTTTTAGGTTGTAATTTCTGTTTTATTTTTATTTTTATTTTTTAAGTAACAGTCTCTTAAACCTATTTAAGAACTTTTAAAAAAAAATCTGTTATCAGTAGACAGGCCTCTGGATTTCCCATAATCCAATGTTGTCTCCTTTTTCTAATTCCCCTTTTCCCTCTCCCACTAATGATTTATTTTGTAACCACTGTGGCAAGTTCTCATGTACCTATCTTAAATAGAAGAGATATTCTTAAATAGCTTTAAAATAAGGAAAGGAGCAAGCAGGGCACCAGCCTTAGAGTCGTTAGGTTTTGTTGCTATTGCTCTTGGTTTTGTTTGGTTTTGAAACAGGGTCTCATTAAGAAAACCTGGCTGGCTCCAAACTCACGGGGATCTGCCTACTTCTGCTTTGTGAGTGCTGGGATTAAAGCTGTGTGCCAGTACACCCAGCAAATGACTTCATTTTGTAAATAGTTTGTATAATCATTAAGATATAGAGTAAACAAATATACCCAGCCTTCAGGTTTGACAGTCTTTGGTATTTACTGTTTTCTGCTAAGGAGTACAGAAAAGACTGGGGTTGGGCAGATGGTTCATGAGGAAAGTGCTTTCTATGCAAGTGTGAGGACTTGGTTTGAGTCCTCAGAACCCGTAAAGAAGTAGCATGTGCTCCAGCATTTCTGGGTAGGAAGGGGGACAGGTAGATCCCATGGGGCTGGCTGATCAGCCAGTATGGCTCAAGCACCAAGCTTCAGGTCCAGAGATCTTGTCTCAAAATGTAGGGTTTGGGGGAAGATACCCCTCACCAACCTCCGGCTTCAACACACACATAGACAATAAGCACATCCACATATACATGTATTCACACACATGAATACAGTACACAGTACACACGCACACACAAAAAAAATCTTGACAAAATCAAACACATCTAACTGAAGTATGAATAACAAGAGAGCCAGTGAATCAAGGCAACAGGAAATATTTTGTAGGCTGATGAAAGATTTGTAGATCAGATTGCCAATGAGAGCATTAGTTTAGAATGAAATTAAACCTCACTCAAAATGTCCTAGGACTGTGTAAATACTGAAAGACAAAGATTTGTTCATTTTGGAAGCAACGAATTCCTACGGAAGGGTAACAGTGTTATGTAGGTCATCTGTTGTTTGAGGTACTCATAATACATACAACAAACAGATCAGTGTCCTGTGCTCTTATAAAGAGATGGGAATTTTTTTATTGGATATTTTTTTTATTTACATTTCAAATGTTTTCCCCTTTCCAGGTCTCCCCCTAACCCATCCCTCCTCCCTCTGCCTCTATGAGGGTGCTCCCCCACCCACCTATTCACTTCCGCCTTCCCACCCTGACATTCCCCTACCCTGGGGCATCAAACACCCTCAGGCCCAAGGGCTGCTCTTCCCACTGATGTCCAACAAGGCCATCCTTTGTCACATATGTGGCAGGAGCCCTGGGTCCCTTCACGTGTACTCTTTGGTTGGTGGTTCTGTCCCCGGGAGCGCCAGGGGTCTGCTTGCTCCTCCCATGGGGCTGCAAACCCCCTCAGCTCCTTCAGTCCCTTCTCCAACTCCTCCATCAAGGACCCTTCGCTCAGTCTAATGGGTGGCTGCATGCTTCCACCTCTGTATTTGTCAGGCTCTGCCAGAGGCTCTCAGGAGACAGCTACATCAGGCTCCTGTCAGCAAGCACTTCCGGGCATCCACAATAGTGTCTGGGTTTGGCGACTGCATATGGGATGGATCCCCAGGTGGGGCAGTCTCTGGATGGCCTTTCCTTCAGCCTCTGCTCCACACTTTGTCTCCATATTTCCTCCTGTGAGTATTTCATTCGAGATGGGAATATTTTTAAGTCTAAAATATCCTTTCAAAGGAGACCTCAACCTCAAAAGGGGGCAGGGTAGGAGAGTGGGGGATCCCTCTCCAGCACACACCCCATGACTGAGTACTTGGGTTTTGTTCCGTAGCCACATAATGAACACAGCACCACAAAACTAGACTACGACCCTCCTGTTAGCATGAGAGCAACCTTAAAACACTTGTAGAGACAAAGGAGGACTACTCAGTTGAACTGGGTACCATCTTGTGTGTCTGGAATGTTAATGTATCTAGTTGGAAGCAGGAGGCAGCCACAGACAAACAGCCTGCCTGCTTCACTCATTCACAAACTGCACACATACAAGTCTACCACCTGACAAAGGAATGCATCCCTTGTGTAAAAGGACAGGGTGTAGCCCTTTTTTGGCAAGATATTTGATTCTATGATAGCTCCCTTAAACTTAGGAAAAACATAGTTTTGAATTAGATATATCCAAAACTTTTAAAATAAAAACCCTCCTCGAAGCAGTTAGATAAGTCATGAACATATTTTAAAATCTAAGTCAATATCAATATTTATAGCATACAACATTCTTCATATAATATTCTCAAGCTTAACAGAATAGTTTTTTTGTTTTTATTTTTGTGGTCCTACAGATCATAGAATTATTTTTTAATGAATAGTCTGGAGTAAAAAAATAAATTATTTTATAAGCAAAATTATTTTATAAATATTTTAAAACTCATTTTATAAGCAAAACCAAAATGGAAACCTAAGATCCTTTTTGTTTATTTGGCTTAAATACAAAGTGTCATCAGTTCTCTTGGGTTTTTCTTAAAAGGAACATCCTGGCTACAGAGCATCTTTTAGTCCAAAATTCTAAGCACATCCCAAGATCACCCAGCACTTTCATATCACTGACCACTTTGATGAGAAAGACTCAGTAAAACAATAGAGGCTCCAGGAATTATTTGCTTAGAACCAATGAATACAGGCATTTACATATGAGATATGCCCCAGGAAACAATATATAATTAGAAATATATTTCAAAGGCATTATATTTAAATATTCCTAACCATTTTAAATTCAGCTAAAATTAGTAAAAAGACACATAAACCAATAGTTGACCAGTTTGAGTAAGATGCAAATGCTGGGCAGACAAGCACACGATGAGATCCCTCTGTGCCAACCAGGCTGCAGCCTTAGAGAGACAGCACAAAAGGAAGTAGAACGGCCACTGTTAGGCTTCACTGCCGAGGTATTTATCATTCGCCAAGTATTAGCACTTGCCACGATTTAACTCATTTAACTCTCATAACAGTAGGAGCGATTAATAGTAACATCTTAGAATGAGATGGTTTTGGAGAGCACGTGATGTTTTCCATTGAGTCTGCCCAGGCACGGCCTCCATGAGTCGCTGGACCACTCACGTAGGAAATCATCTACTACAAGGGGGAGAAGTAAGGTTAAAATTTGAGGCAAATTTGCTCAGCTCCACTAAAGAAAAACTTAGTCTGACCTCTAGCTAAAGTATCAAAGTTTCCGAGAGCTATAAAATAATACACATCAATTAATCACCATCATCCACTGAGCCAAACATTGGAAAATAATGTCAAGAAGTTACCCTGTAATTACTTTGTGGCTCCTTCAAAATCCATTTGACATAATCACTCTCTGACAGCTGCAAGAGGGAAAATGTTCCATTTCTTCTCCCACCAGTCCCCTCTTCTGAGAGCCAGGGGCATCGCTTTCAGCACTTCCTGATCTGCCAACTGTTTATGAGGAAGTGTGTGGGGTGCCTTCCTAATCAGAGCTCCTGAGACCTGTCAGGGGTTGAGAGTTTCCAATCAAAGATGTGGACTCAGGAGAGTCACAGTCAGGGGACGGGCAACCGGCTTATTATTACCAGTGCGCAGGGTGGAAAATTACTCAAGTACGAGAGGAGAGTATCTGGTTTTATCTTAAAGACCACTGGAACACTTCCCTCCCTTCGGCCTGACATTACATTTCCATTTACACAGAGAAGCCCTTGGTGTTCGATGCATTATAATATGCTCAGCATTCGCATTTGCCCGAGTGTGGGGCAAGGGTTATTTTCAACTGACTCCTTCATGTAAACCAGGCATGGTGTTAAAATCCAACAGAACCCTACTGACAAGCAGAGCATCTCATTTCCATCCATGGTTTTCCTTCCCAGGACCACAGCTGGATTTTTTTGCCTACACCTGAGCTGCCTGAGACTAGCCAAGATTTTCTCTGCCAGTGGAGCACAGCCTTTTGACAGCTCATTTCCGAGATGTGAGGTTGGTACTCAAATTCCTCCCAAATACCTACCATGGACCTGACATCATACAGCAGCTCCTGACTTCTTAGGAGAAGAGTTTTCTAGTGTATAACTGTCCTCTTGGTTTTCCCCGGAAGCATCTGCCAGAAGAAAGGCCTAACCCAGCACCACAGTATGTAGAGCCTAAAACCCCAGTATCTCAGCGACAGAGTGAGGGACATGCCTAGACCAAATTTCTTCAAGGCTATCTTACTGTGTGGAATCAAAACTTTATATTGCACAAAGAATACCTGTGTCTGTATCATGGATTTTTCAATTTTTCCCCATTGGAAAGATAAGAGTGTGGTCTGTGATACAGCATGATTTGGAAAGTCTACAGCACTGATGAAAATGTCACTGATGAGAACTCTTTGGCCCCTGGGCAGGGGTGGGGGGAGCCAATAGAACCAGAGAGGCAATATTGTAATAAATAAGATACTGGCAGGTGATTTTGTCCCTCTAACAAGGACAAAAAGAGGAAAGAGCCACTTATACCCGTTGATACCTAGAACTGAATCAAAGTACAAATGGTAATTTTCTCAGTTTGTGAAGTTTTTCCTTAATAATTAATACAAAGTAATATATCCCACTTCTCAAATTAGTATGGAAACTTAAAGTAGGGGAAGAATCACTCAACCCAAAACCCAAAGATGACTTTTGTGGGTGCGGGTGTGCAGCCTGGCTGTGCCAAGGACAGAAGTCAACCTCAGGTGCCATTTCCCGGAGCTGTCCACCTTGTGTTTTGAGGCAGAAACTCTCACTGGCCTGAAGATCACCAAGCTAAACTAGTGCGTCAGCAGCGTCAGAAAGCAGGCTTCTCTCTGTGCCAGCAGCTGGGGAGACCACACCTGGCCTTGTATGTGCCGTCTGGGGTGTGCCTTCGGGCTCCCATCTGTCTCTGCTGAGCTAGCTCACCAACTTCATCCCTCAAAAATGATTTTTATGATCACTTCTAATTAGAAAAAATTATATATATATATATATATATATATATATATATATATATATATATATATATATATATATACACACACACACATATACATATTTTAATGCGGGGTGGGGAGATCTTTCATTAAAAAGGAATAGGTAACCCTGTTGACTGAAGTCATTATCTTTCTCATTCTTGTCCCCAAAAACTCCGCTACATTACTGAAAAATAAATTCGCAGAATATTTCTAATCTGGTGTCTTAAAGTAACTTTTTAATTAATACTGCACTACAACACTGATGATATCATCAAACCTTGTGCTGACGCAGAGGTCACAGTCCTTACACTGCTCTTACTTCACCATTAGCTTGCAACTCTTCTAATCTCCTGTAATTTACCCTGTTCAATGCCTTGCTTCTGGATATGCTACATTTGCCACCCAATGAGTTTATTCCACTGGCCGTTTACTTTTAACTACAGAGCCAATATATTTTGAAGAAAATAATCTCCAAGAAAACCAGCACAGGGGGGAAAAAAGACTTATTTATCCAGCATTTTGTACCATGAATTGAAGCTTTATGGCAAAGAGTAAGCAATAAACAAAAACACCTCAGGGGCCTGGGAGGAGCATTGTAACCAATTACGTTTAATTAAATCAAAGGAAGGGAGCCCCGGGGTTGAATGAGCTGAAGAACAAATTTGCATTAACACCTAGCAGCCAAGCAAGTAGCTCTGGGTCTAGCCTGCAAGTCCAATTGTTGCCAGCTATTCTCTGCGCTGAAGGGGGCCATTAGCTACATTCCTAGGCATTGTTCCTCCACTGATGAGAGACTGTTCTCAACCCCTCACTCCATCACACATGGAAATTGCCCACTAAAATAAACAGCTTCCCTGAAAGCTCAGAAACAAACATTAGCGCCTGACTTCAGTTTGCAATTTAGAACAAACTTCAGGGCCACCATAGGAGACAAAAGGAAATGAACAGTGTGTCTTGAGTTCAAACCACACATGACGGGATCCTCCATGTGCACTGCTTCTGTGGTAGCACTAGGCTACCCCCTGGGTGCCACTGAATCCCTCCCTCTGTTGTAGATAGAATACTTCCATTTCATCCTCATAAAGAGTTACAGCAGAATGAGTCTTCTCTTAGGGTTCTCAATGTCTAGAGCTTTCCCCCTGGTAACCAGCTACTTTTATTACTTAGAGAATTTTGGCTTAATATGTCTACACATATACATAATTCATATAGGGTACCTATTGTAAAACCTATTTAGCAAAACCTTAGTAATGAGAGGCTAATTAATTATGGTAAACTAATGCTTACTCTAATACTGATAACAGTTAGATCTAATTCCTCTGTCTTGGGCACTCTTTTATTCTTATTGAGTCATCACAGTCAAAATTAAAAAAAAAAATTAGAAGGGAAACCAAATAAAACATTAGCATTAGTCCTGAGATTCACCAGAGACAAACCAATTCCATTATTTTGGGCCAAATTTGAAGCAAGTTTTATTAAATATTAAATACTGACCAAGAGATGGACTTTGTTCAGGACCATTCCCTGGAATTTCCCAGCCAAATGGTCCACAGACACAAGTTACAGGGATTACAGGCCACCTACTTTCCCATGATGCTTCATCAGTTTTTAAGAACTACAACTCTCAGCATTCCAGGAAGTTAATGGGTCCTTGGACAGGCTGGGCTTATAGGTTAATTTTTGGGCTTTAAACTAGCTCCACAATAATAAATAATGAGGAACTAAATCCATGTGGTAAAACACAGGCCAAGAAAGGGACAGAGATAATCAAGCTAGCCAAGGCTACTTCACACCAAAAATTTAAAACCACTACCAGACTATAACATGTACCTACGATTATTATTTTTAATCTGAATTAGCATTCTATGATCATTATCTATTCATAAGACACTGAAGAGTTTTTAGTCTTGTTCTTGTTTAATTAAATCTCCCGATTAAGCCAGACATCATGAAATACCGCAATGATCTCAGTATATGGGAGGCTAAGCCAAGTGGATCTTGAGTTTGAACTCCCAACCTGGATTACCCAGTGTGATGGTTTGTATATGCTTGGCCCAGGGAGTGGCACTATTAGGAGATGTAGCCTTGTTGAAGTAGGTGTGTCACTGTGGGCTTGGGTTTAAGACCCTCATCCTAGCCTGGAAGCCAGTATTCTGCTAGCAGCCTTCAGATAAAGATGTAGAACTCTCAGCTCTGCCTGCACCATGTCTGCCTGGATGCTGCCATACTCCCACTTTGATGATAATGGACTGAACCTCTGAACCTGTAAGCCAGCCCCAATTAAATGTTGTCCTTTGTAAGACTTGCATTGGTCATGGTGACTCTTCGCAGCAGTAAAACCCTAACTAAGACACCCAGTATCAACACAAAAACTACAGCTTTCATCTTAAAGGATTTAGAGATAGTAAGTTCCAGAGCCATTTTAAGTGACCATGGTCCTGGGACACAGATTTAGATTACCTGAAAGTCCATGTTCCAATGCAGAAGCAGTTTCACAAAGCTTTTATGGTTTTACAGAACACAGAAAGTTCTAAATCAAGGCAAGTTTAAAATACACTTGTGGGTACAACAGAGAGGCAGAGGCAGCAAGAAAGGGGAAGCTCCTCTATAGGCCCAATACTATCTCATGGCCCTCCTGAAGGGATGCTAACCAGCTCAAGCATCTCAAGCATGGCTCTGGCAAGCCTTCCTCTCTCTCCCATGCCCTCTGCCACTAAACAACATTAGAATACATTCCTAAAGCTAGCCACCAAGGTCTATTCCCTTCTTCGGTCACGTGTTCCTCCTGATGCTGACCACAGAGGTCCAGCTACCAAAGTATTGAAGTCCAGGAATCAAAAGCCCACTTTGGCTCATCTAATTAACATGAATCAAAATGAAACGCCTCATCCTAAGACAGGGTTTCCCCTTTTACCTTTATAAAAAATGCCATTTGCCCACGAGCCACTCTGTTTCCTCTCTATCCAGAAGCAACCTTTTGTCAATACCAGTCCCTTGAATTCATAGCTTTTGGATTGGTAGAAGCTACTTGCTTTTTTTTTTAACAGGTTGTTAAAGTCACAAGATGGTCACTTGTTGACTCAAAGATGGGCAGGAATTGTCTGTTCTAGAAGACAAGAACTTATTCAAAGGCCAAGTAATTAGCTTTGGCAACACTCCAATCTCTGTATAGTACTGAGATTCTAACCAGCCAGTCAGTCTCTGCAGAGTTGAGTTTTTGTTCACACCAGCCAGGTTCAGGCCAGTCTGTATTACACAGCTAAGCCCTGCCTCCACACATGCACCTACAGAGTCACCAGGCTAAGACAACCCACAACACCTCAAAGTCAGCTGCACAGCTTATAGTGTAGGGATACTAGTTTTCGTCTAAGTGGGATGGGACAATTCTGGGCTGATCAAATAAGACTATTCTGGTGTCAGAGCTCAGCTCGTAGGAAGAGTTCTCTCTAACTTGGACTTCCCAATGGAAGAGAACTGGAGAAGTTCTAAAAGGCTTAGTTTAAGAATGGCGCACAACACTTGTACTGGTAGGAACTTCTTCACAGGGCTGCGTCTAGCTACAAAGGAAACTGAAATCGGTGGTCTCAGAAAATGAAAACAAGCATTTCTGAATACAACTTCTGCCACACTGATCAGGGACTAGATCAGAACATTATAAAAACTGGCATAGGGTGACCTCAAGAAACTAAGATATCTAGGACCACATATAAAATATTGAATTTGAAATATCTCCATATAACTTAAAATATTTCCCACACTGTTTTAACTTTTACAGTGCTCATACAGAAAGTAGAGAAAAAGAGAAAGCAACAGAGGAGTCTGGGACATTCAACACTGACCAATGGGAGCTCCAAAGTCAGAGCCGAGGAAAGCAAAAGAAAGAAATTAGAGTAATACAAATTTCTCATACTGAAGAAGGTAGGTCTTCAAATCACACAAGTCATCCGTGCCCAGAAGACGCAATTATAAAAAATGCAGGATGCTGTTTGTCACTGAGAAGTCAAAAGAACACTAGCAAAAAGAACCCTAACGGTTTCTTACCAATAACGAGCCTTTCACCAGCCAGGCTGGATTCCAGAGGTAACACATAGTACCTTCCGGTACTAGAGGCAACTCATTTCCATCTAAAATTAGACTCAGATAAGAAATACAGTTTAAAGATAGACATCTGCAAACATACGAAGAGCTTCCCTCTTTATTAGCAAGCTACTTGAAAGACAAGGAATATAGGTGAGATTCAAAAGAGAAAATCAATCCCAGAACAGGAAAAGGAGATTCTAGCAATGTTGTACATTTTGAGAAGAAAAAAAAAATCCAGTCCAGACTAAAACAGGAAGTCAATGAGGAAGTCATTAAGGAAGCAGTAATAGGAGCTGAAGAGAGGGCTCAGTGGGGAAGAGCACACACTGCTCTTGCAGGAAGCCAGAGTCCCATTCCAGCATCATACCCAACTGCTCACAGCACCTGTACCTCCAGCTCCCAGGGAACGTCTCTGGGCTCTGCTGGCATTCGTATCCACATGTGAGTGTGTACATGCACACATCCACTGTCCCGCCCACTCCACCCCACCCCACTCTGCCCCCCCAAAAATTTTAAGTTTTTAAATCTTTAAAAAAAATAACATCATGATAGAAGACTTAGAAAAAATTAAAAAAAACAAGTACAGTATAGAAATGGTAAAAGCAAGTTGTATAAGAAAGAAAATCTAATTATATGTAGCAAATAATGTGAAAGAATTAGAAAATAAAGTAGTATAAAAGAAATGGAAGTAATTACATCATCTCATTTGGCTTTATAGTAAATATTCCTTAACTGGTCAAGTAATTTCTATGGTAATGATTCATTAAAATATAATTCATTATAATTATATAAGCAATAATCTATCAGAGATCTTGGATAGTAGCCACTCAACTAAAACCAATTAATCAAGAAATGCTAGGTAAGAATATTTTTTTAAGAAATAGGAAAATAATCATCAAAATAAATAATTAAGAAAGCCAAATGAATTTTGACCTCTAAGAAGCAGAAAGAATAAGAAAGGAACTGTTGACTTCAATATAAATCCTTCAAATATTTTATTTTAATCAGTGCTGCTTTATTTTTAAACTAAGATATTACTAAGTTTCAAACACAGAATTGAATGTAAGAAACACAAAGATGAATTAAAATGTTTTAAAATGGTATTTCTGTAACAGCAACAAAAAATCCAGAAGAGGTGACTTGAAACTGGCATTTGAAGTTCTATTTGAATTAAGTGTCTTAGGGGACACATATATGTGCATGTTCATGTGGAAAGTAGAGGTAACACAGGATGTCATTCTAGACTGCTCTCTATATTACTGAACTTGGAGTTTACTGATTGGTTAAGTTGACTAGCCAACGGGTTCCATGGACCCACTTGTCTCCACCCCCAATGATGAAGTTACAGATATCTTACTCAGCCTAGGTGCTGGGGATCCCAACTGAAGACTTCACATTTGTACAGCAGGCACCTTACTGTGCCACCTCGCATCTCCCAGACCCTTGAAGAGTGTGTGTGTGTGTGTGTGTGTGTGTGTGTGTGTCCTGTGTGTATATATGTATATAGGTATGTATGATATGTATATATGTATGTATATATATATATATATATATAATATCTATATGTGTATATACATACATATACATGATTTCTTGTCCACATATAGAGGTTTACTTTTAGGATAATTCTGTTTAAACTAGAATAGTTATTCAGTAGAAGAATATTATCATTCCTCTTCCAGAATATCAAAACACATCACTTATGGCGCTTGCATTATCACTGCAGGTCAAGGATACTGAGTAAAGATGAAAAAGGAGCACTAAATGTATAATGGACATCCTTACATTGTGGTGGTTTCTCACACTGTGGTGGTTTCTCAGTGTGGTGGTTTGCATGTGCATGGCCCAAGGAATGGCTCTATTAGGAGGTGTGGCCTTGTTGGAGGAAGTGTGTCGTTGCCGGGGTGGGCTTTGAGACCCTCCTCCTAGCTATCTGGAAGCTGGTCTTCTCCTGTTTGCCTTCGGAAGAAGATGTAGAACTCTCAGCTTCTCCAGCACCATACCTGCCTGCACACTGCCATGCTTCCCGCCATGATGATACTGGACTGAACCTCTCTGAAACTGTAAGCCAGCCTCAATTAAATGTTGTCCTTTATAAGAGTTGCCTTGGTCATGGTGTCTGATCACAGCAGTAGAAACCCTAACTAAGACACACATCATTGCATGCTGATTCTGAAAACAATGAATTCACTTTACCATGAAAGAAATAAAATAAAGCCATAGACTGACAGGCCAGGAAACAGACAGATGCTAGGTATTCTTCCATCAAAAAAAAAAAAAAAAGAAAGAGTTGACCTCTTACAGAAGTTGAACTGAAGACTCCATTACAGTGTCACCTGGGAAACGATACTTTGTGAGAGTAAAATACTGTCTACCCGCTAAAATCTATGCTGCAGATCAACAACCAACTTAGAGCACTTATTTTCCCACAGCCACAGCCCCTGGTAACCAAGAGATGAATGGCAGGGTAGCTTCCTACAGTATACTGAATGACACCATGCCCCCACCCACAACCCACATCAAACTCTGAGGGCTAGAAATGCATAAGATATCTTAGCACCTTCTAACAAATGAGCACCAGGATTGAGGACCTTGAATCTTGAGGAAGAAAGCCAAAGCAAAAATGAAGTGACAAATGACTGCAGAAACGGGAGCAAGCATCTCAAGGTCAGGGTGAGAGCATGTCCGAGGGCAGCAGTGGGCTGCCCACTAGTCCTGTGCATTTCCTAACCCCACCTCTCCTCTTCCCCATGGATTCAGGAATTGTCCAGTACCCAGTACATTCTATTTTGACTAAAATTAGTATCCATTTCTATTATTTTGTAATCAAAAACTTGACAAGGAATAGAAATGATCAAAAGTCAGAGACAGAAACCTGTAACTCTCCAGAGCATGCTTACCCATTGTCCTATGAACATGCTTTAAGTTGAATCTAGTTTTGTGAGTGGAAGAAAATAAGAACACCTTCAAAGCAAAGAAAAACAAGTGTTTTTACCTTCGATAACAAGAATTCAGTAAGTCTGTTATGCATGCTAAACTACAAAACCTTAATTATAAACAGCAGGATCATTGTTCACCCGTCTTTTGTATCCTTGATCCATTTCAATTGTTTCCTTTTCTTTGTACTGTCTCTTTGAGTAGCAATATCAACTTTTAATTTTTTAAACACCTTCCCAAAAAAATGAAGTTAGAGTTATTAAAAGATAATTATATTTACAAATTTCTAGAGAGGAATTCAGGGTTCAGATGGCATTATCATTTCATAACTGCAATTTTTACATTAAAGGGTTTTTTGTTTATCTCTGAAAAAATCTACATCTTAGCAAACATGTAAATGCAGGGTTGGGTCTGTGACATCTCGGTACTGTGTGAGCTAAGCACAGAGACATGAGGACATGCACAGAGGATTGCTTGTTCTCTCTCATGGGGTTAACCTTAGGATGCTTCCATTCAAACCAGAGCAACCAGGAGTAGAGATGCTGGTCCTGTTGAGGAATATGCACGGGAACCATGTATGGTACATCAATTATTAGTGTAAGTCAGGGACAAAGAGTAAAGAGGCACTTGCCTCTTCTATGTGACATCCTGGGTATCATTGCAACAACTTAAAGCCAACCTACAAAAAGAAATAAAATTTCTTCACATTCATAATTTAGATTTTTAGACAAAGAATTTTCAGTAATTATATAATCAGGAGCCTGTTGTAAATGGTCCTGTAAAGTGCTAGAGGAAGGCCACGTGGCTTCTGTTCTATCCCCCTCCTGTTCGCTTTCTTTCTTTTCGTATTTGGTCTCACAGTGACAGCAGATGAGAAATATTTCCTTAGGCCATTACTGCCCTGCAAGGGTTCAAGGAAACAAACAACAGAAAAAGAAAAACAGTTGATGACTTCCTTTGTGAATAAAGACTTAATGCTCACTGTCTTTGTGGTCCTTTGGACTGCTGTGATGGGCAGTAGTCAAAACCTCTGGAAGTGATTAGCAATGATAATGAGATGACAGTTAATCTCTTAGACAACTAAAGAGAAGAGGAAAGAATGAAAGGGGGAAACTTTACACAAGATACAGGAGGGGTAGAGAAAGCTTACCATAGCAGAATGCAAGCAATACAGTAAATAGCAGTCTGTCCCAAACAGCAGGCCAAAACACAGGCTCCATTGAGCTTGTGTTTTTAAATATATAATTAAGTGATCTGAAGTCCAAATTATACATACTATCCTAGGGACCACCACATACCCTAACTGCTCTCAGATTTTATATATTCAGAGTCCATCTCTTACAACTCTCTCTTACAACTAAGCCTAAAAAAAGAAATAAAATCATGACAACAATAATAATAAGTATAAAACTATCTGAGGCTTTACCACCTAACATATATGAGAATTATACACAAAATAGCATGTCATGCTTTTATTTCGTATAACTGGATAGGAGCTTTGGAAATTTTCAAAACAGATTTTTTTGGGGACTTAAATAACATTGTATCATTATCAAACTCATCTCAGACTTACCATTAATAAGTCTTTATACATGTGCTATGTGTGAGGCCACATACCTTTAGTCCCAGCACTTAAGAGGCAGAAGGCAGGCTGATCTCTGTGAGTTCAAGGCTAGCCTGGTCTATATAGTGAGATCCAAGACAACCAGGACTACATAGAGAGAGCATGTCTTTGGGAAAAAAATAAATTTAAGAACATAAATCTTTAGCCAGACCATGGTGGTGCACACTTTTAATCTCAGCACTCGAGAGGCAGAGGCAGGCATGTCTTGGCCATGCCTGGTCTGCATAGTGAGTTCCAGGACAGCCAAGACTCCACAGAGAAACCCTGTCTCAAAAGCCTAGATAGATAGATAGATAGATAGATAGATAGATAGATAGATAGATAGATAGATAGATAGATAGATAGATAGATACATAGATACATAGATACATAGATAGATACATAGATAGATACATAGATAGATACATAGATAGATACATAGATACATAGATACTCAATTTTTATATGTAATTCCTCAAAATAATTATGTAGTTTTTTTCTCCTGATTTTTCTTCTAACTTTGAGTGAACAATGGCTGTGACTATTTTTTTTATACAGTGGGAAAAAAAAAAGCTCTAAATACTAAAATATCATATCCTAAGGATTGGAAAACAGTTACTACCAAGGGAGGAACATGTTTGAGTTATTCTTGAACATCATAAAACATGAATAACACTGGTGATTTATTGACTCAGTAAGAAAATTAGAACACACACTAGAAGTTGTGTTCACCCACAGATATACTTCATCATCAGATTGACACAAAGTTAAGTGCTAATGAAACTGTCACATAAGATGGCTAAGATGATGCTAAGTGGTAGACTGGAACACTTTTGGAGCTCTGGCTTTCTATTTAGAAAGCTCTATGTTGACCTGACTTGATTCTGTGATATATGACACTCTTTCTTCTGTGTCTTATGACATTATAACTTCCCAGCTATGACAGAAGTTACATCTTCCAAACAAACCTTGGCAAAAGCTAACCAGTTATGTGCTCCCATACTGATGAAGCCTGCACAGGTAACTCCAGTCCCATTCTAGCCTCCTCCTCCTGGGCAGGGGATCTCTGCACTCATTCCACCACTGTGGATATAATACGGTCTTGGTAGAAGAGACTGATCTCCAGCCCTTGGTTCAAATTTGAACAAAGTATCATTGACATGACAAACAGCATTAAAGGTCTTTGATGCAGGTGATATAGACTCAAGGCTTGGGATTGCTTAGGATGTGTTCTGAGAATATCTGAGAACCAAATACTGTGCCAACATGCAAAACAGAACAGTAGAAGTGAACTGAACAGATATCCAAACAAATGGATACAATATATAGCGTGTTTACACTTCTCATGGTTATACTTTAACTGTATTTAATGTGGGATGTGGGTTCATTTGGTTCACTTTGACAGCAAATAACTCCAAAGTAAAACAGGCCTCTATCACCCACTTGAGAAAGACTGGAGTGTTAAAAACAGATTCCAGAAAGATGTTAGGGACAGCAAAGAGGGGTATGCATCTAATAAGACCATTTCGTTCAATTTACAAGACAACTTGTCTGGCTTAATTTCTAGCTCACTATATATACATCTGTGGGACACTTGCATCTTCAGAGGACTCTTTGTTAAGTCTAGGACATTTCCCACATTGAGAATTCCTTCTTTCCAGAATGGAATCAAGAATGCCCAGTCTCAGCCAATCAAATCCTGCAGGTGAGTCATTTATTGCCAAGCAACAGTGAGGCACTTATCCACAGGATGCACTGGTTTTTTGAGGGGAAGTGAAGGACTTCATTCTTTTCGAGGCAGCCATGTGAGAGCATTTAGTACTTACTGAGCACAGACCATGGGTTCAGTGCTGAGCAGAAACAGCAACAAGACCTTTGGCAGAGCTACTTTCCAGATGTTACAGCCATTGTACCTGGTCATCTTCCCTAAGTCTAACTTTGCGGCTCAACAAAGAGTTCAAGAGTCCCAAAACTATAATACATTTCCTTCTGTTAAACAAATTAGAGTATGTGCAGTTGATTATACTAGTGATCCCTAACAGACTCACATAAAAGGAATCTTCCCTGGCTATGGGCAACCTCTATGAACCAAATATATTACTACCTAGCTTTCAGCACACAGCTAGGCCCATACTGTGTTACAGACTATAAAATAGAAATTCCCAGTGCACATTCCAACTTTCTTCTAGGTGAGTGTCTTCTTGTACAGTAGAAGCATGAAAGCTACAGCTACTTTCCCAGGTTGCATTGCAATGCACCTAAGTTTTAGGAGTGAATTAGGCTGCATCCCTCAGATGTACACACATGAGATCTGAGATATAAATAGAAGCCAGCGCTATATCTACTAGAGAACACAGTGATGGATGGATAGCCATGTTAAGGAGTTCTGGGAAAACATCCCAGTGTTCTATCATTAACTTCTCAGGCAAGAAAGGAAAATACAAAAGCAGCTTCTAGACCCTGAAGTCAACATTTTCAGTGGTGCCCTCCTGATTCTTCATTATGAAGATAGAGG
The DNA here is from genome assembly GCA_036184795.1 of Tokudaia tokunoshimensis. Lineage (NCBI taxonomy): Eukaryota > Metazoa > Chordata > Mammalia > Rodentia > Muridae > Tokudaia > Tokudaia tokunoshimensis. The sequence continues at coordinate 8,155,057 of BTHU01000012.1, forward strand.
AGGTTGTAAGGAACCATTGAATGGAGGGAACAGCAGGAAGCTAATTGAGGATGAAAATTATCCTTCCCTAGGGCTCCAAAAATGGATACTAATCTATATACATCTTCATTTCATACCCTTGTGACCTGTGTCAGATTTCTAACTTGGAGAATAATAATGATACATTTATGTCATTTAAAGACACCATTTGTGATAAGTTTTATGTCAGCCATAAAAAATTAGTACAAATATTAATTGTGCAATTGCAGCAATGTTTAGAATACCAGAAAGTCAAAAAAGTTAAATAGCAATCAGAAGGAAGAGAATCTAGGTAAGAAATGGTTGATTACGTAATACTATGCAGCCACTAAAAGGATGAACAAGAAGTGTGATAAGTTGATATGCCAAGACCTTTTAATATGCTAAAGAAAATGTGAGCACAAGCTAATAAATGTATGGCATGACCCACTCTGTTTTTCAATATTATGTTTATATGTTTATATATGTATTTTAAAAGTCTACAAGGAGACTAGTAAGATGGTTCAGTGAATAAAGACACTTACTCCCAAGCCTGATAACCTGAGTTTCATCCCCAGTACCCAAGGATAGAAAGAGAGTTCTAACTCTCACAGTTGTTCCCCAACTCACACACACATGCTGTAACACGCTTGCAGGTCTACTCCTTTGTGGACACACACACACGACAGATAAATAGATGATGGATGGTAAGACTGTAAAGAGAGCTGTGGAGAGAGCTCTGTGGGGACCATGCTTGCCAAGCAAGCACAGGATCTTGAGTTCTAACCCCCAAACTGACACTTAAAAAAGTGCAGAGGCGCTCGCCATGTAATCCCAGTGCTGTAGTGAAGCAGGTGAATCAGGAGGATCAGGAGGTGGAGACAGGGGGATCCCCAGAAGTTCACAGATCAGCTGGGCACATGCAGCAGTGAATTATGGAGATGCTATCCCAAACAAAGTGGGGAGTGAGAACCCACACCTGAGGTTGTGTCTACCCTACACACACACACACACACACACACACACACACACACACACGGCATGACACACCACTGCCCCCACATATATACAAATGTCCACACACATACTCACATATCACACACACACACACACACACACACACACACACACACACACACACACGAGACAAGCCCTTTTCTATCAATTTTCTTCAAAATAACACAACCCACAACGAATGCGGATGTCTGCGGACACATAAATAGATAGGCAAAGGGTATGCCCATGCAGTAATCTCACTGGGGACTTACAAGGAATAAATGCACACATCCCAGCAATATCTCCAGACCACTCCATAAGAAGGAGACAGTGCAGGTAAAAACCTCTGCTTATAAAACACTAGAAAATTCCAGTCAAATCTATAGAGCTCATTAAAAAACTGGGTTAACTTGGAAACAGTGGAACTTCTGAGGGAGATAAGACTGCTCTAGTAAAATACACAAGGGTGTAAAAATGTCAAAACTCATCAAAAGTGACACTTATTTACACAAAGCATTTATCAAATTAACCCTAAACAAATTACATTTTAAAACATATTTTTAAAACTATATCATATATTACACATGTAATTTTTCAGTGGTTTATAATTTGTTCTGTCGAGACAAAAGGCTAAAAATATTGTTCTGTTAAGACAGTAAAGTCCCTCTTTCTTCAAACACATGGGCACTCAAAAGATATCCATTAGCCTTGAATTCTGTAGATGTATGCTTATTATGTTCTAAATAATAAGTGCACTAAAACCCTACTATACTTCACGGATTGATATTATTTGGTAAAGCATTTGGTTAACTGAAACAATTATCAACATCTTGAAAAGACTTTTGAATAATATTAGTTCATATTTAGGCCGACAGGAGAAGAATCAAAGCTACAACCATTTACTAAGCTATTATGTGAAGCTTAGCCAGCACTAGTAGCAATTTCCCTTTAAAAACAATATTTGAATTTAAAACATAAAACAGTATTATGAGTCTCAGCATGAGTCAATGTGTAGGGGTTAGAAATGAAGCACTGAATATATGTATAAGGAGATGCAAAATACTTTGAAAAGGAATACTATGGTTTCTAGCGCACTTCCCTCCCAGGGATTTCAATTTCCATTCTATGGCAGCCACTTGAGGAAATGTGGAATCATTGTTTTCACAGAATTGAAGACTTTAAACATATAATTCCTCCTCTAAACTGTGATTTCATTATAGATTTCATACGTATGCATACACACACAATTTGCTCCCTCTGTTTACATTAGAAATTCATAAAAGTCACACAAAGTTACCAATTTAAAAGGCAAAGAAAAAGACTCAAAGAAAGTATAGCCACTAATTTATTTGTGTGATGCTCTAATCTGTATTAACATCATAATCTGGAAAGAGGAAATTAATTAACAGAGGACTGGGAAGATCCATTTGTAAGTATAAATTGCCATTAAAAAAATCCAATATGTAGTGGGTGTTTTACAAAACAACAAATCTTCTTTATAGAGACTTAACTGTGAGGCTATAGAAAAGAAAATTTAAAATAAAAAGTTTATAGGCTAAATAGATACTTGAGCGGTCAGCAGCACTTGCAGCTCTTGCAGAGGACCCGGGTTCAATTCCCAGCCCCCACGTGACTGCCCACAACCATCTGGAACTCCAGTTCCAGGGGAACTAATGCTCTCCTCTAGCCTCAGACACACAGCCAACGCACATACTCACATGCAGGCAAATGTTCATATATATAAAGTAAAAATAAATCTTTAAAAAGGGTGGGGGAGTTTTAAGCACACTTGGTTATTTTCTTTTTTTTTTTTTTTCTCATAAAACTAGGTACATGGATGCCAATATGAGTGCCCAGGAGTGTTACGTAGAAAGTACTCTCTTCACATCTCAAATTCTATTTTCTCAAATAAAAGAAATATTCTATAAAATTAAGCAATCCAATTCATGCTTCTAGAAACTAATTACTGAGAATAACAGTTAATCTCTGAGATTCAATAATCAAGGTCATGTATTCAAAAATGAGATTTCTATTAGTAAGTTGAATGACTCCAATAGGAAAATCTCAGCCAAATGTTTGCTATTTTAGAATTACCAATTTTTTTTTAAGTTTAATAGGAGCTGAAGAGATAGCTCGGTAGCTAAGAGCACACTTTTGGCTCTTGTTCAATTCCCAGCATGCACATCTGGTGGCTCACAACTACCTGTCACTCCAGTCCCAGGGGACCCTAGGCCCTCTTTGGCCTCTATGAGCACCTGCATGTACACACACATGTCCACACAGAGACACACAGACAGACACATAACTAAAAACAAAATAATTTCTTTTAAAGATTAATATTGTACAGAGTTAGTATAGTTACTTTTCTGTTGCTAACAGCGAACACCATGACCCCAGAGGGTTGGGGTCCATCACGGCAGGAGGCGTGACAGCAAGCAGCAAGTGCCAGGAGTGGGGAGCTAAGACCATCTTCACCCACAAGCACAAAGCAAAGAGAGTGAACTGTTAGCAGTCAAAGATGAGGCTATCCAACCTCAAAGTTGGCTCCCAGGATGCCCTCCCTCCAGCAAGGACGCACATCCCTCCTAACCTCCCCAGACAATCCCACCAACTAGGAACCAAGTATTCAAATATGGAGACATTTCTCATTCAAACTACAAAAGTGTAAACATTTTATTTAAAAAAGTAAGTTTCATTTTCTGGAAATGAGCTAAAAATCACTAGCCCTTAAACACATCTATGGATTTAAAGTTTTATTTTGTTATTTTATTTTTTTGGTTTACATTTAGTGTGTGTGTGTGTGTGTGTGTGTGTGTGTGTGTGTGTAGCCATGTGCTTGCCATAGCACTCCTAAGAAAGCCAGGGAGAAATTTGTGGAGCTGGCTCTCTCCTCTCACCACGTGGACTCTGAGACTTGAACTTAGGAAGTAACCTTGCTGGCAGGCACCTTTACTGATGACCCTGCATGGCGTTTGTCTGCAGTTCTGTGGCTTTTCAGACAAGACTCAACTGGAGCTCACTATCCAACCAAGGATGACCTTGAACTAAATACCCGTCCCTCCCTCCCTCTAAGTCCTGAGAGTCCAGGCAAATGCCACTACACTGGGACACACTTTTAAAACTCTCTTAAATCCTGTGGTTTACCATAACTCACTGGTGATTTTCCTTGGCTCCCCAGTCCCTTTTTTATTCATAAATTTATTTCTCCAAACTTTTGCACTAGTCTTTTGACATATTAAAGAATGTATAACTAATACATTTCTTTGAATAAATTAGAATATTTCATTTAAATGAAACAACAGACATCTAAGTATACCTGTAAACAGACTTGAAACTTCAGAATGATTTTAATTCTCAATTTTAAGACCTCACATATTTCACAGTGGGATAAAAGTATCTCTATATTGCTTTTTTTTATAAAGCCTTTCAAACTCTGAGCTAATACTAGCTTTTAAGAACCATCTTAAAATGGCAGTAAGACAAAAAGGTGAGTTTTCCAAAGGACAAAGTGGTCAGGTTTTTTTAAACGTTTAATGGTTGTGGTATTCGCCGGACCTTGCTTATGTAACATCACCTTTAAGATGCCATACACCTACTTAAAAGACAAAGTATATGCTCTGGGTCAGATAAATAGCAATTTTGCAGCTTTTTTTAAGTCTCAGTTTTCAGTGATCAAGAAATTGCTAAAATGTCAAAATAATTGGGGGTGACTAAGAATTGATTTGCAGGAAAAACCCCCACATGTCTCAGTTCATACTGGAAGGGATGGTGACTCCGGATGAGACTCAGTTCAGACTGGAAGGGATGGTGACTCCGGATGAGACTCAGTTCAGACTGGAAGGGATGGTGACTCCGGATGAGACTAACTCAACATTACCCATCCCATCCCGCAGCTTGTGCTGAGCATCTTTCCCTTCTACTGCTTAAAAAGATTTAAAATTATTTACAGCCTCAAAGTAAAGCCAGCTGGCACCAAAGGCAGATTGAGCTAGGTCCCAATTTATTCAGTAATAATTCAATGGTTGGGCTAAATAAGTCCTAGAGAAGCTGTCTGTAGTCCAAGTCTTTAGGCATATCCAAGCAATCCTGTGAGCTATTTTAGGTTATATTATATAATTCTATGTCTCATCTTCTCTCTTCCTTCTTCCTCTCTATTCTTAAACAGCAATTATTATTATTATTGTGTTTATCTCCTTTATTCATTACATATTAAATTCCACAAAATATAGAAGCTGCCTTTTTACCCATCTCAGTGTGTCCAAATTGGTTCTGTGAAACAAGGGGTTAACAGATACAGGAACTCTAATGGAGTCACATATTTGCTGGGCAGCAGGAGCCATTTTAGACACTGTTTTAAGTGCAGCTCTACGTTTCCTTTAAGCGAAAAACAAAACAAAAAAAAAAAAACAAAAAAACAGGTATTAAACAAGAAAATAACTACAAGGAATAAATGTCATCAAATGGGGCCACCCATCTGAAGAACTTAAAAAAAAGAAACAGCAAATTAAACATCCTGGGCCAGCCATGAACTTGAAAAACAGAGTTTTAAAAAATAGTTCTACATAGCTATGCTTTAATTATAAAAATTTGAAAATGAACAAAGATTTTTATTGCTTTTTTATATAAACTGGTTGCTAGGACTTGAACTCGGGACCTCTGGAAGAACAGTCAGTGCTCTTAACTGCTGAGCCATCTCTCCAGCCCCCTGGGAGAATTCTTTATTCTTTTCCCTGACTTCCAAGATCATAATATATCTGAAGAACAATAGGTCAGTTACTACCCCCATCCTGACCTTCCTTGTGATTTATGCTTTGGGGCAGGGATATCACAAAAGCATTGCCATGCTCCCAGGACAGCATCTATAGAAAGCACAAGATCTTAATTTGAACTACTTTGTAAGTTGCTATCTACTGTGTTTTCTTGTTGTGAAGTTAATCCTAAGTGCATTGTATTTGGGGCTGAAGAGATAACTCCTTTTGCAGAGGTCCTGAGTTTAATTCCCAGGATCCACACAGTGGCTCACAACCATCTGTAATGGGATCCGAAGCCCTCTTCTGGCTTGAGGTATATATGCAGATGGAGCACTCATATACATAAAATAAATAAATAAATCTTTTTTTTAAAAAGGCACATTGTACCAAGTAGTAAGTTGTTAATTAGTATTTTGTGGCTATTTTGAAATTAGTAACCTGCTTCTCATCAAAACTTTCCCGACTGTTTTAGTATTATTGATAGTTCATTCCTCAATCAGCTGTTAATATGATAGTTAGTAAATATACTTTTCTAAAATTATTATTCCTTCTAGACCAGTGGTTCTCAAAGGGAGTTCAGGCAGTTGTGTATCCATTCCCCTCCCAAAGGACATCTGGCAATGTCTGACGACATCTTCAGGGCTCACAAATGGCAGTGAAGGAGGAGATGGAGGGAGGGAGAGACATGCTACTTGTGTTGGCTATGCAGCGGTAGGAACATTGTTACAGTATACAGGCTATGTCCATGACCTCAAGCCCCACTTAGCCTAAAACCATCCTGTCCAAACTAGTGCTAAAGTTCTACTATGTAGAGCCTATTCTTCACTTGATCTTAGCCAAAAGGCCAAGAAGTGATATAGAGCCTATTCTTAATTAAATGACAGTCTATGATACAAAATTTTGTTATATATATATATATATATATAATTACAATTTTATATATATTACAATTTTTCCATCATTTATTTTGATACTCATTTTCTCAACAAGTTGAATTTAGTCAACAGTAACAACTTCAAGACAAGTCTTTTAGGTACATATCCATCACTTTGGGTATATTATTTTATGCCATGTAATGCCCAGTCCCAGAGTTAGCTATTTCTTCAAAGAGCTTTGGTTCTTTTTTTTTTTTAAGCGGAAAACGATATTTAGAATCTAATATCCAGGTCCCCCAACAACGGGAGCAGGGGCTGTCTGTGGATCTTGTTCCCCTAAGTCCCCTTGCCTCAGTCAGAGAGATGTGCCAGGGTGAGGTGATGGGGGGAGGAACTCCCCTTCTCAGAGAAGGAGAGTGGAGTGGGGGAGGGTTTGGGGAGGGGAGGAGATAGGGGCAGATTTTGGGATGTAAAGTGAACAAATTAATGAAGGGAAAAAAAAGAAAACCAGAAAAAAAGAAGAATCCTATCTAGTAGTAGTGTTCACCCCCAAAGAGACCAAGACAGATCTAGAAAATATTCCATTACCATCCTGTCTATCATTCTAACTAGCTGTCTATCTAAAGTGGCATATTGATATCTTCATTTCCAATCCAACATTACAGGGTTTATTTACTCCTTGCTCCTTTCTATGAACGTTACTTCCTTGGTTGACACTGAAACACGCAACTCCCCTTATCCCCAATAAACTCATTCATTTACTGAAATATAACCAAATTCCCTAAGGCGAAGCAGGAAGCTGAGTCCTGAAGGCACCCGCCTCCGCTTCTCAGTCTCTGTCCATAGTTGAGCCTAGACCTTGTTCCAATAAAGAAGGGAAAGCAAGTGAGTAAGTCAGGGGTGCAGCCGCACAGCACTTGCTTAATCTGTCAGGAGCCTTCAGCTGGATTCCCAGCACCACAAGTTCACCATGGATATGCCGCTTATACCCGCTTGCCCTGGTCCCTACCTCCAATCAAACACTTGGCTTTAAAGTGGGAGGAGGAGAACAGGGTAGAATCAATCTTACCCTTTGAGTATAAGTTTTCCTCATCTGTGAGGAAAAAGTATCAGCACTTAAATGAAAACCTTTAAGCTAGTCTTTGTTAAAAAAATGTATATGTAATAAACATGTATTAAATATATGTTTACTTAAAATTGGATTCTGCCTAAGTCTACCATGAAACAGGTAACTATTGAAATGTGTCCCAACTTACAAATTTTCATATACTTTTTGGTTGCACTACATAGGGAAATTAGGCTAGAACTGAGGTAGCAGGTTCCTCCATGTCGACTAACTTGGGAAGGTGCTACACAGGCTAATGGACAAGGAACATCATCAACAGCCTTACCCAGATGCAGGCTACAATAATGACCTGCCTGGCGGGATGCGAGACCATGCGATGACTCATACAGGGTACCTGTGAGTGGCTGACCTTGATGGTCAACTTGACTACATCTGGAATCAACTAAACCTGTGAGGGATTTTCCTAATCAGATTATTAGAGGTGGAAAGCCCACCCTAAATCTTGGCCACATCTTCTGGTGGCAGCCCACATAAAAAGAAAGACTTGGAAAAAGGAAGCACTTGCTTTTTGCTGGTTTGCCCTCTCTCTCACCAGCAAGTTTATCTATCCTGTTACTGAGGCGTTCCTTCACCTATGTGAGAACCTACTTCTTTGGGATTCTAACACAGACTAAAGATCAGCAGCTCTCCAGGAACCCTCTAGGGCTCTAGCACCATATTGGGACAGCTGAGACACCCAGCCTTGTAGACTGAACTTAGACTCTTGGTCTTTCCATTATGAGACAGCCATTATTAAACTATGCTGACCATACAACAGCTTGTAAGTCAGTCTAACAAATTACACACACACACACACACACACACACACACACACAATCAGTTCTGTTCCTTTAGAAAAACCTGACTAATACAGTAACCAACCCCTTTTGTGATTGGATTCATGAGTTCCACAGAAGAGGATTCATGTCTGATATTGTAAACCTGGTCAAGAACACACGGCAGGGAGATCGCAGGCCCGAGGGTTTCCAACCGCTTGTCTCTTACTAAGTGGACATGCTTTAAACTGCCTCCTAAATATTTATATCTACCTCTCTCAGCTGTTATCAGAAGATTCTTTTTGCAATGGTTATGATTAATAGAAAGCCAAATGACTTCTTCTAATCTTCAGTGAGTAATTTCTACTCAAGTTTGGGAACAGTCATAGTCCCCAGAGCATGAATTCTCAAATCATCCACTTTTCATTCTGAAGAGAAACCACGATTTAATTTATCACTTGGGTCACCACGCACATCTGCTTTGCTTAAACTCTTTAGTGAAGAGTTTTTATTATCACAGATGAACTGACACTTGCTTTTGTAAATATTTTATTTTTACATTTAAAAGATTTTTATTACATTTTCCCCAAAGCAACACATATTTGAAAGATCAAACAATACAAAAAGTAATAAATGAGAATGTAATTTTTCTTCTACCCTATCTTTTCAGGAGCCACATTTAAAAAATTACCCAGATAATTTAATATATATAACAAATTTTTCCATATTTACAGTTCCTTTTTATAAAAATAAAATTACATTACCACATTACATTACTCAATTCATCTAGCAGTAATACTTATGTGTCTCTCCAGAATACAACATAAACTTAATTCATGCCTTTAATTGCTACTTAATAATCCACTAATATAGATATACCATAATTTATTCCCATTTGTGATGGAAGTAAAGCAGTGAGAATGTTTCTGGTTATTCTCCTTACTAATCCAAGTAATACTACAATTACCATCTGTGTGTATTACACACTGGAGGACAGACACCAAAGAATGAGCCTGCCAGGCTAACAGGGATGAAAATGATAGTGAGATCTTCTAAACCTTGTATTTGGAAAAATATTTTAGGATATACAAAAATAACCAGGATAGGAAATAATGAACCCTAATTTACTTATCATTCACTCTAACAGCTGCCAATCTTCAAGACTCCCCTTTTCCTCCTATTTAGGAAATTTAAACAAATCTCATTTTAGTTCTCTTTATTAATGCCTTTAAAACTTTATCAAAGGCCTTTTGGAACACGAGTCATATAGTAACTACCTTCATTTTTATGCTCTTAGTGTTTTACAGAGAACCTTTCTAAAGTCGCCCATAGTACTCACTTCCAGCTTCCACTAAGCTCTTTGCAGTGGAGAAAGAGAATCAACGCATCCAAGACAGTAGAAAAAAAGACAAGAAAAAAAAATCCTCCTAAAAGCATAAAGACCTTGAGCGGGAACAATGTCGGGAGAGCACAGAGGTGTATTAAGTGACAGAGTCACAAAGGGAAGAAAGCAGGGACATTAAGTAGACTTTAAAAGCTAGCATTAGCAGGTAGGAGAAGTACTTAAGGGATTGCTGGTGGTCTGAGTGGGAAATTTAAGCAAAGAAAGCAATTCATGAGGAATAGGGCACGCCATTTGAATGTATTTTAGAACCAGTGGCTTAAAATACATTGCACGGATCAAAACTTGGATGAATAGCCACTTAGTGCTCTCCCAGCGAAAGATACTTGGAGGGAAAATATCACCAAGACGTAAGAAAAATGACAATTATTTCTTTTTAAATATGAGTAAACTGCCACTTGAAGAATACAGAATGTGTATAATATACACATAAAATGTGCGTAATATATACATACATGCGAGATGATACAAATGTGTGTTTGTTCCTAGAAAAGGAATGCCATGAAATGAAGCTTCAAATTCACTAGAGACAAAGGCTATTTAAAGGAATTACAAAATAAACTATCGTATATGAACATGTTAGAGATGTGTTAGAGAATCACGGCCTATCACTTCCTGGCCTTTTAGCAAATTTCTTGAGTAAGAAACCATATAATTTAATTATTTAAATATTTTTCCTTTTTTGGATATTAATTTCAATAACCCACAATATTTATTGAGCATTCTCTATATGCTAAGCAATTATGTATACATACATAAACAAAACTGTAAGACTCATATGGTCTGAGTGATTTAAACCCAATTATAATACAATATATTTTGATGAACTTCAATTTTTTACATTTATTTATTTTGAAGGTATGTCTCTGTGTATGCACACATACATGAATATTGTGTATGTGGAGAGGTCAGAGGTCGACTTGCTAGAGTTGGTTCTCTCCTGTCATGTGGATTCCAGAGATTGAAATTAGGTCCTGAGTGCCCAGACTCACCGGCCTGTCTGACCAGCCCCTATCTCAGTGAATTTCAAATTTGAGAAGGTCAACAGGCAGACACAGAACTGTGGGCCTCTACTCAGCGGAGTCAAAAGTAGGTACATGACACTTTAATTGAATCTTGAGAGCTACAGAATTTAGAAATAAACAATTTCTAAAGCCTGTAGATAGCTTTGTTAATACCTTAAAACTGGAAATACTTTTTCTAATAAAGATTTAACAAGAAGACTATGTAGTCCACTTAAAAGTAAATTTAAAATGTCCACTAAATAGCCAACACAGTTTAAAAAATAGAACCAGGTCAGAATTTTAGAACACTGGGGAGAAGATTCTACCAAGTACTGTAGGAGAATTAACAGGTTTCATTTAAAAAAGAGGTAGGGGGCCGGGCAGTGGTGGCACACGCCTTTAATCCCAGCACTTGGGAGGCAGAGGCAGGAGGATTTCTGAGTTCGAGGCCAGCCTGGTCTACAGAGTGAGTTCCAGGACAGCCAGGGCTACACAGAGAAACCCTGTCTCGAAAAACCAAAAGAAAAAAAGAGGTAGGGGGAGAAAAAGAGAATTGGAGAGAATTAAAATAGCATTCAGCTTATCGTGTTCGAGAAAGTACAGTGCAGTTCTGAAGAGAAAATCATTTGCAATGCAATCATTTTATAGCCAATCAAAGTATCAAGATGGGTGCTACATTAAATTATTAGATAATTACATGAGACTGGAATATGTGTACTTACATGTGATAATGATGGTGAACATGAATTTTTTTTTTCGAAACAGGTTTCTCTGTGTAGCCCTGGCTGTCCTGGAACTCACTCTGTAGACCAGGCTGGCTTCGAACTCATAAATCTGCCTGCCTCTGCCTCCCGAGTGCTGGGATTAAAGGTGTGCGCCACCCCTGCCCGGCGAACATGAAATTTCTACATATTAACTATCTAGAAAGCTGAACCAGCTCAGGAGGAACACTCCAGCACATGGACATCAGGGGCTTCCTCAGGAATAGCCCAACCAGATGCTCCCACAGAAACCTACTGTCAACAGATGGAGTCTCACTGGAGTCTCTGGTTTCATACAACTGAAGATGATCATTTTAAAAAGCTTCAATAAGAAAGATGGAAGCCAAAGAAAAAATTTAAAGTAACTTGCAGGGGATGTCTAAACAGACATGCAACCAGGAAACAATGAAAGTAACACTAAGGGGTGGGGACCCTTAGAAAAACAAGACCCAAAAGTGTCACACTTTAGAAGGCACAAAGATAAAAATGAAAAACATTAACTTAACAGTTGGAAGATGAAAAGTTGTGTAAATATCTAAGAGTAAACACGTAGTAGAACGGTTGTCAATCAGAAGATAATTGAAAAATGATCTGTCCTGAGTACGCTATTGAAAAGTAAAAGTTACAAAGACAACAGTGATGAAGACAAAAGAGAAAATCACCAAAGAAACCCTTAAGAACATTTCTCAGAGCTAAAAGCGGTGAGTGTAAAGTCAGTGTCCACTAAGCAGACAACGCAGGGTCTGACACACAACCATGACAGATGCTACACGCAGTTTAGAACACCAGGAGGAGGCTCTATCAGGTCCCACGGGAGAATAAACATATTTCTAGAAAGTACGTGCATTGCTGTGCAGTTCTGAGGAGAAAGTCATTTGAAGTTTGATCGCTTTCTATCCAACCAATGCTATCCCCAAGCCTCAAAAAAATTACCTACTTCCCCTTACATTCATTTATATGAAGCTACTGAAATTTATAATAGTACAAGATGGCAAAGTAAACCTAAGGGAATAATTTATGATTGATACCCAATGCAAAAAGAGATGCAATGAATCCTCAGAGGACAGTAGAGGAATTCAAGATATTCAAGAATTCAAGGTTTGTAACAGCCTATAGACCAGTGGCCAGAGGCTTCAGAAAAAAACCTTCGGTCTGTGAAACGGATGCTCTACCTGGAGATATTTTAACTGAAAATGTATTAGGCCTTCAAATATGCAAATAAGCCCATGCCCTAAGATACTGCATGCATGCTACTGGAACTCTCCCTGCTGTGAGAGTGTGTGTGCTGAGGCACTCTGGCGGTCTCAGCTGGGTGGCTCTTCAGTGCTGAAGCGATGTGGTTATTTTACATGGTTTCTTAAAAGCGGTTTGCTGGTCAGATTTAAACATAGTTCACAGAATTCATCCAAGTACCTGGATGCATCAAATACTGAGACTGATCCAGATTTAATACAGAAGTTTCTTCAACAGATGTAGAAAGAATGTGTTATTCCTTTGCAGCAGCTCAGGCAAAGTGGAGAGATCATGTGAGCACTGAAATGCAGGACAGCACCTGAGAGGACTTAACAAACATCTGCTCTTCCTTTTTCAATCTATAAGTAAGATAAGAAATGGCAAATGAAGACTGAGTTAACTATTTGAAGGATTATATATGATATGTTTATATACATATTCACATATATGCAAGCATGCACACACATACTCACCAAATTTAGGCAAAATTTTCTTTTGTTGCTCTTCTGTAGCTCTATATTAATTTTCAATTTTATTTTAAAATTATGGTTCACAAGTTTAACTCAATCCAGCAAGTTTTAAAAATCATGTTTTCTTTAAAATACTTGGATGTCATGAAATATTTATAATATTAGCTTATATTTTTTAAATAGGATAATATAAATATTTGTTGATAGATCTCGGTAATTTCAGCTAATATATAGAGAATATTTTCCAAAGGTTTGGATATTAACATACCTGGCTAAAAAAGATATCACCAAAATTTATTTACAAAGTATTTTATTTCCTTGACTTCAGTAAATAAAATGACTAATGAAAGTTTACTACTCTTAGGTAGAAAAATAATCTGAAAAATAAACAAAATAGATGTGTCTTAAAGGCTTTCAAATCTATAGGAAATAATGAGGTTGCAAACTCAAATGACTACTGGTCAGAGGAAGAGTAAAAGAAAGAACACGGTCTCTCCAAATAACGCGAATCGTATGTTTAAGCTTAGAACTGGGCCACTAAATTATATGCACTCTCTAAAAGAAACCGAGAACCTACAGCATACGGATTCTCTCTACTTTAACATCTCAGCTATTGCTTTTAATTACTACTTAGTTACACAAAATATATGTTCTAAATTCAGTTTCTATTCATTTAGTTTCTATTCATATTCATACTAATATTTTATAGTATATTTTCTATAAAATTTAGACCTAAACTTACCTACTATATAGAACAATTCAAAAAAGAATTTTCAGAGCTGGAGAGATGGCTCAGTGGTTAAGAGCACTGACTGCTCTTCCAGAGGTCTTGAGTTCAATTCCCAGCAACCACATGGTGGCTCACAACCATCTGTAATGGGATCTGATGCCCTCTTCTGGTGGGTCTGAAGACAGTGATGGTATGCTCACATACATAAAATAAATAAACATTTTTTTTAAAAATGTATTTATTTACATGCAACTAAAGATTCAAACAAATCAACACATACTGAATATCCCCTTCAGCCAGGTCCTCTTCAAGGTACCATGGCGAAATAAAGTTACAAGCCTAGCAATAAATGATAAATGTAACCTTCCAATATTTCTAACCTTGGCTTCTGAATACACACAAAAAATTAACCATCCAAAGTGGGTCCTGCTTTATAATGAGGCACTGTTAATATAATGCTAGGCACAACTGTGACAGTGATAGACTAACGAGGTTGTAGAGTCAGCCTTCATTAAAGAACCTGGGTGGCTTCATCTGTCCTCCGCACTCCAGACAGTCCATCCCAGGCTCCCACCCTCCAGGCCAGATCATCCCTTGGCAGGTTTGCTCCATGTTTTATGACAGAAAACAGAGGGAGGGGGAGTGAAATGACTGAGCTGGAACCATCTAGGGCTTTCCTGCGTGGTCAGTTTATATTTAGCAGGTCCAGGACCAATAGCAACATACGATGGCAGGAGATGGGCAGGCCAAAGGAGAACTGTGCCACCTTTGTGTCACTTGACAATGTTCTCACTGAAAGGACGGCCTCTGAGGCAAAACCACAGGTTTTACACACACTGCACAAAACCCCTGCGATCAGGGACGTTAAACTTTAGTTTTGGAGAAAAATCAGAACTAAGCTAAATATATGGCACATAGTTGAATGCTAAATTGAAAATTACAAATCTGTAGAAAGAGAAAACAGAAAGCTCAAAAATGGATAATAGGACTCAAGGCCTGCCTCCTAGCTACATACTTCACCTCATTCGAATCTCCTTTTAAAGGAGTCAGAGAGGAGAACTTGTGGTTTTCATAACTATTTTGCTTTTTTTAGTTGTGTGTAATAACAATCCATCAACCCCCACTGTTCTAAATATTTAAATAAAAATGACACAGTCCAAGATTAAGCAAAATACTATTGTTCTTAATTCCGAATTCCACCACATCTTTCAGTCAAAAATTAAGTTATATCAACTGTCAGAGATTCTGACGACAATGACACAAAAGCCTGGCCTTCGACATCCTAGAAAACAAAGGCTTCAGACACACCATGTGGCCACGGCCTACAGGGACACTCCAACTGCTCCAGTATACTCCAACAAACAGAGGGAGAGTGCAGACTGTATACAATACACATAACTTATCCACATTTTCAGGCTAAGGCACGCGGACAGCATGATTTGAATCTTCATTCCTTCTCACCTACCCAGGACTCAACTCAAATATTCAGATTAAAGGTTGAGAGACGAGAGCAGAGGGAAGAAAGCAAGGCACATATAACAGTCAGTGCAGTCAACCATTAACTTCTTTGTTCACATCAAGAATTCATAACATGGTACAATATACCCAGGCCATACAAATGCCCACACATGTACAGCAATGGTCTGTGGAAAGGCTGCCCGAGACCGGAACATTGCTGAAGACATGAATATTCTTTTAGTTGCTCTCTGTGTCGTGTTTATGTATGCATTTTAAACTACCACTATGGCCATAAACTTAAGGTGTGCCTTGGAGGAGAGGCTACATCAAAGCACAAGACACAACCGCTACTATGTTATTATCACAAAAAGCAAGGAAGAAAACGTGGACATTTACTTTAAGATTATTAAAAGAAAACATACAGTCTCTCCTTACTGCCCTCACTCCCCAAATCCCTACTCCATTAGAATGTCAGCTACCTCTCAGAAACCCCGGAGAGCCCATTTTCCAGTGACCTTTACTCGGCACCCTCTGAGACAATCCACCACTCACATTTTTATCCCTTTACCGAAGTTATTTTCTGTCCCTCAAGTTAGCACTGCAGTTTTCAGTTCTCATCATGAACTTTAAAACCCACTTCTCACCATGGTAGGGAGAAGAACCCTTGGAGAAATACAGGAGAAGGGCTCTAAGTTCCTGGGTGGTCGCTCGCCAAGCCTTAAGCTACAGGTCTTACTCTGCCCATCAGCTCCCCGCCTCTTAAGAAGGTAAGTTTATCCACTGGGGTAAGATTGACAATGCAGCTGATAAATACTGTAAGGAATGGGAAAAGAAATGGAAGCTACTTAGAAGAGAGGGCAGAAGGAATACTACTCTGCATTTCCTGGGAGAGTGGGACTCTCTCCGATATATCCTGGTGGCATGTGGTGAGAACTATCCCTCCAGACAGGTGACAGACAGGATACCTTTCAGTACTGCCTCACTGACCAGAGTACAAAGGTCTAGGAAGAAGTAAGCTTCATTTAGCTGTAGAACACTGACTTTTATTTTAATTTTTTTTAAAGATTTATTTATTTAATTTATATGAGTACACTGTAGTTGTCTTCAGACACACCAGAAGAGGGCATCAGATCCCATTACAGATGGTTGTGAGTCACCATGTGGTTGCTGGGATTTGAACTCAGGACCTCTGGAAGAGCAGTCAATGCTCTTAACCACTGAGCCATCTCTCTAGCCCCCTGCCTTCTATTTTCAAAGACAAATGCTCTAATTCCATGTTTCAAATAAAAAGAGGGGAAAAATGTTATAAAGAAACATCTAAATGCTTCTTCCAACTCCCTGGCATTTCACATGAAAATGTAAAAAGTTCATTTAAAAAGTGGTATCTCCTAAATGTCCCTTGCCTGGTGAACCCTGACATCAAATGTGAAGGGTTCTGTGTGACTTGGGCCACGCTTACCCAACACTGAGACAAAGAAAAACCCTGTTCCCTGAGCCCTGGAGCCAAGACTATGCTGGGCCCCAGCAGCTCCCCGCTGCCAGCCCCCCACCTCCCAGTCGCTGCCCAGTCATACATCCTAAACAGGAGAGCACAGAAAATCCTACGAATTCAGTTTCCAAAAGAACTTAGAAAGTTTGTCTAAAACTCATCACTGTGTGACTTTAACCCTTTGTACTCCCCACCCTAATGTAAGATTGTTGCTTTGATTTTTGAGTTCTTGAAAATATATTGAGAGATACTGACATCTGGCATACTGTGAGCCTCTCAGAGAAAACAAAGCATTATCTGCTTTTTGACTGGTAAAATGTGTTGCCTCCTTATCCTAAACAATTTGAGATTTTTATCACAGCTTTCAAAGATAAGTACTTCACTTGGAAGTTAAAGAATACTTTTTAAAAATGAAAGCAATGTTCTTTTCTTCCTAGTTGTAAAAGTAATACATATCATAAAAATTCAAACGGTTCTGGAAAGCATAATGAAGAAAATGCAAATTCCTCATAATCTCAACAAAGCACTGAGCAGAGAACACAGCTCTGCGCCAAGCTGCCATCATAGTTACTCAGATGCACTGTAGGTGTGAGGACTTTACAGAAGTACGAGCATATCTGGACTCAGGAGATGCCTCCTGAGCATGGGTTTGATTACAGAACCCGTGTTAAAAGGCCAGATGGAGTAGGACAAACATGATCTTAGCACTGGAAAGGAGGGGACAGGAGGGCTGCTCACACCAGCTAGTCTCGCCTCATTGGTGAGCTCTTAGCCAATGAGAGACAGCTTCAAAAGAGGTGGAAGGTTTTCCTAAGGATGTGGATGGCATCCAAAATTGTCCTCTGTCTTCTCTGCCTGTCTTTTCTCCCTGTCTGATTCCCTGTCTCTCTCTCTCTCTGTCGTCTGTCTCTTTCTCTCTGTCTCTCTGTCTCTGTCTCTCTCTCTCTCTCTCTCTCTCTCTCACACACACACACACACACACACACACACACACACGTAAATAAATTGACCACATCAATTGTACTGTTTTTATCTACTTATTTATGTATATGGGCATTTTGTCTGCATGCACATCTGCACACCAAAGAGGGCATCAGATCCCATGGGACTAGAGTTAAAGACAGTTGTAAGCTGACATAGGTGTTGGGAATTGAACTCAGAACCTCTGGAAGAACAGTCAGTGCTCTTAACCACTGAGCCATCTCTCCAAGCCCTTCTGCATTTCCTTTTAACTCAGGATGTTTCATAGACTGTCAATAACTATACAGTAGCCTACTGTATGGAGGATCCATAATTAACAAGTCCCCTACATTAAATGTCTACACTCATTGTGCTACAGTATATCCCTTTACTAATTGCTTAATATAATAGTTGCACTATTTTTCAGAAAGGGAATAGTCAGAAAGGAAATACTTAAAACTGTTAAAGGCACTTGCCAGACTGCCTCTATAACAGTGAACTGTTGCTTGCTGGCCTGTAGCTGGCCTTTCCGTGGCTGATCTGAAAGCTCTCTAGAGACTACACTTCTGTCAGCATACACTTCACAAATATCAACCTCCAGTGCGTCGCTTACATTCCAGCTTCTTGATGCTGCCTTTTGAAGGAAGTGTCCTAAACTGTTAGTCAACCTATTTATAATCGTGAAATCCCAGGGATTTAGATTACATTTAGAGAGCATCCCTGTCTCGATACAACAAAAGTATTCATCTGCAGTATACAGGAATGTCAGTTTCCAATTAAGCATCTTATCCAACTTAAATTTATGTTGCTATAAAATAAAGGTTTTGTTATTTTTTAACTCCTCATTAAGTATTCTCAAGAGAAAAATCAATCCTTTCCCATCACTGATACTCCACCTTGGTCACATGAGTCCCGGATACAAAGGTCTGTGAGAACTGTCTCTTCTATATTAAAAGACATACTTACTGTGTTAACACACAAATGCCTTACTCTCAGTTGCAAATTATTCAACAGTGCATTGCACAAAACAAGCAATGAGAAATCTTTAGACAGGAAACACACTTCCTTCCTTGTATGATTTTCTAATAACCAGAAAACTAGAAAAGTTCAAGAATGAGAGCCAGGCAGTGGTAGTGCACGACTTCAATCCCAGCACTCAAGAGGCAGAGGCAGGAGGATTTCTGAGTTCAAGGCCAGCCGGGTCTACAGAGTGAGTTCCAGGACAGTCGGGGATACACAGAGAAACTTTGTCTCAAAAGCAAAAAAAAAAAAAAAAGGGTTAGAGAATGAAGCATACAACACCATGAATCAAAAGTGCAGTATTACACCACAAACAGCGGGCAGAACTAACTCAAGGCCCAAGTCTTCTCACTTCTAAATTAAACTAAGAAAATATATGTGTATATTTGCACAGAAATACAAAGTATGGGTGGATATGGGTCACAAGACACACATGTAAACAGATATGCTGGCTATGTAGTTCATGACAGGAATTATATCTGTGTTTACGTATTGTTCATAAGAAGCGCGATCACGATGGCTGTGCCCTCAGTTCTGAGTGGATAGCAAGGAGAAGAGAATAAAACAGCACACACAGACGGCAGACCTTCAGTTCAGGCATTATCGTCCAGCAGAAACTGACTGGAAAGACAGAGGACGGGGTCAACTAGAGTTTCTGATCCAGCTTTTTATTAATGAGCTTCCGGAGCTGACCTTGTGGCTTCCGGTTTCCACTGTAAGCAGCGTATCTGCTGGGATCCACAGCAGCCTCTGTTGGAAACAGCTCACCTTCTAGCTCCTCTCAGGGGCAGTGTTTACTCTTGAGCCGTCTTGCTCTTCTCTTCCCTCACCGCTGGAATTAGGGATCCTGCCCACCCCGGACAATGGGCTTGGGTCTGAAGCAGAGGATCAGCCCGACACACGACAATTTACCAATACGATGTACATTACACGTGCGTGCTTTGTAATGTGTTACAGGCATACAATGCACGTATGTTACCTATGCAGCATTGAGCTCTATAGATCTTCTGTATATAAACATATATAACTATATAAAACACAACTTTATTTGAATGAGAAAACATTTTTTAATTCAACCACACATTCTAAAGCTTTGGAATTCTGCAAATAGTATACACTCTATATGACAGTATAATAATGTAACAGGAAAACTAAAGATTTAGACTGTATTTCCATAATTTTCCCTTTAGTTTCTCTAAGGTAGGTGAAAATAAATATATAAAAATTTTAATAAGAATCTTTCCTCTAGTAATACTTGATTACTGGTCTAAAAGATACCAGTTTTAGGCACATCTTAAAACAGATCCTGCAGTAGACAAGCAGAGAGAACCGGGGACAGACTAGAGCTGTGTGCATTAAAAGCTCAGCTGTGTCCAACAACTCACAGCAGGGGAGATTGCCACTGTCACAGGTGAAGGATGGGAGAAGAGGCTCAAACACATTCAGGAAGCCGTGAGACATCTACCAATCACGGGGTCCTATAGGAGCCCGGACAGAAGAGGCGAAAATGTGAAAGAACAGCAGGAGGGGTTTTACCAATATAGTCTCCAAGTTGAAGCTACAACATTAGCCAAAACTTCTGACTGACACTAAAATATTACAATGACATATAACAACTACTGGCTTATATACATTAGAAATAACAGACATATAATAATATACATATTTTATATATACATTTACATGTCTACATTTATAGAATTGTTTCTGAATTTTCATTATTTCTATATTCCTAGTTAATGCAGTATTATTATTCAATTTTATATATTACCTATGTGGTATATATGTTCTGTGTATATGCAATAAATTATATGAGAAATATTGACGCATCTGTTCAGGATATAAAAACATAGCACACTTCAAAAACATGTAAGGGAAACTATTATATTCCTAAGCACATAGGGGATATTGTAAATACCAAATAACTGTAATAGATGCTATGATATCCAAATTTGTTATCAACTAAGATGAGAAGAATCATATCTTCAAAAACCATTTTGGGCCGTACATGGTGGTGCAGGCCTTTGGTTCCAGAAGTCAGGAGGCAGAAGCAGGAGGCGCTCTGAGAATCAAGGCCAGTATGTTCTACCTGGTGGCTTCCAGGACAGCCGGAACTACAAAGAAACAAAACATCCTGTCTCCAAATAGATCAATAGATAGATAGATAGATAGATAGATAGATAGATAGATAGATAGATAGATATCATTTCAGTAGAAAAAAGAGACAACTTTAGAGAAACAGCATGATGAGCTTCTCTGAGCAGAAGTCAAGGGGGCCTAGCAGGAAAGGGGATTCTTCCCCCAGGGAGAAAGAAAGCAGAAGATCCACTGTAGTGCTGTCATACACGGGGCTCTGCTAACCAGGGAGATTCACTGCAGCGGGGTCTCACACACACACACACACACACAGACACTCACACGGGGCTCTGCTAACCAGGGAAATCTACGCAGCAGAGTCATACATGGGGCTCCGCTAACCAGGGAGATTCACTGCAGCGGGGTCTCACATACACACACACACACACACACACACACACACACAGACACACACACATGGGGCTCCGCTAACCAGGTGACCCTCACTGGAGACGAAGGCTGCTGACTTACACTTTTCCCTAGCTCAGGCAATGGCATCCCTTTCTAGGCACCATGGGTCAGTAGCACACACATTCTCCCTGCAAAGCAGCTTGGGCATCTTAGGAAGGGTGTTCTCAAGAAGTGAGGACCAAACAGGTAAGCCTATCTATGGCAAACTTGATTTTAAACTAGTTAGCTTTCCGCAAAGCAAAATGTGCGTAAATGGTTAATTTTGCATAACACGTTTGTTTCTTTCTGGAACGAACAGTCAAACCTTGGTACTGGTGAAATGTCGGCAAACACTAGGACTAAGCCATCCCATATCCAGCCCATGAAAATATATCTTAATTTCTTCTTATATCATTGAAAAGAAGTCAAGTATTAAAATACATCTCAAGATTGTAAGCCATTTTAAGGTTTATAAACAAAATATAAATAACAAAAGCAAATATAAAAAATATTTTCTTTTCCAATATAAGAGGAAATTAGTAATTAGATATTTCAATTATTTCCCCAAATTAGGAGGACTTTTCCATATAGTTTTGGAAATTCTGGAACTCTCTCAAAGCATGAACGAGCCCAACCATTACTTGATTTTTACAATTAAGATGGACGGCTCCACTGCATGAGGAGTGCACTGACTGAGCGCAACGGCAGAATTTGATGATTCTAAAATGTTTTAGTTATTTTTTCTGTTATTAAGTAACAGTAACCGGAAGGGCCTAAGTGATTGCACTCACCATTTCTACCATCAGGAGCTTCTCTCCTCACTGTAAACATCCCTTGGCATACTATCGCACCAGTTCTATAGGAACCGACATCCCTACCATCTCCTCAAGCCCCATCAGGGTCGGAAGATCAGAACTTTATTTAAGGCTAGAAATAGGAAAACTGACATTTCAGCATTTCAAACAAAAACAAAATAAATTCAGAGATAAAAGCTTTTTATCTTAATGATTGGCAAATATATTGAATATATTAGAAATAAATCAATGGAAGTATATAAACATGTCTTAAATGTTTATACAATGAAATCTTACAGATAATCCTGGCTTTACACTGTGCTTTGAAACAGAATTATGCTTGTAGCGCCCTCTGCTGGGTTTCCCACTCACAAACTCAACCTAGCAACACTAATAAAATCCAATCAAATTTATGTATCAAGTGAAAAATTACTTTTTTGTCTGTGAACATTTTAAAAGCTTAACTAGTAGTTACTTTAATGAGACTTTATATACTTATCTATCAAGTGGAATTTCAATAGCTATTCCTCATAAACTAAAGAGTAAATATAGTCACCTAAACCACATATGTATATATGACATGGAAGTAGAACTGTCTGGGGACAAAGGGAACAAACAGCAGGGAAGAGGGAGAAAGATGGGTGGGAGGATGAAGGACAAGGTACTCCACATATAATATTTGCTCCACAAAGTAGAATGTTGCATATGGAACAGGAAACAATCACCTGGGCTCACATCCCAGGCCATGTAAAGGGCAGGAGTGTGTGGTGCCCATGTCTAACTCTCCCTAGAGCAGCGGGCAGCCAGCCTGGCTACACGGCCAAGATCAAGAGACTTTGCCTCTGTGAATAGGTAGATAACAGAGGAAGGCTGCTGACCTCAGCCTCAGGCCTTCACACACATGCATATACACATACAACCGCCCACATGAACACACCCACATAGCTCCCATACCACCCAGACGCTCACATGCCAAAACAAAAGTCTTAAGCCACCTTGCTTTTGTTACTGCATCTGTCACTTGGTCATATTTTCAGGTTCTTAAGACTATTATAATAAAACATTTTGATAAACTATTTTGTTATATTTTTTCTAATTTTTTCCTGGCTTTTTAGTTCAATCAAAAAAAATTAGTTCATTTTAAAACATCAAAATAATTTTTGGTTTGTCTTTCTAAGTTAAGTTTATTTTACAGTAAGCCTTTACATCATGAATTGTACATACTTATAAGCCCTTATAAACAAGTTTGGAAAGTAGTAAGCACCAGGAGCAATAAATAAGTAGCTTCTACTTACTGAGCATCAACTGTGAGGAACAGAGGGTTCCACGGTGTCCATGAATTATATGTAGTCTTTAAAAACGAATGAAAGTCAAGTTCACAGAGACGACACAAATCACTTAAGGTGAAGCCATATCTTGTTCTGAAGTTCCCTACCAAACGACACAGAGCAGGGAAAGGTGTCCTCCACACACCACACATGGCGCCCTCCACACACACAGAGAGCAGGGAAGGATGTCCTCAACACAGGACAGAGAGGGGTGTCCTCAATACATGACTTGTCCACTTGTCAGTGCAACAGCTAAGTGGTGTGGGTGATGGAGAAGATATTAGAGAAGGACGAGCCAGTTATTCATATGTAAAGTAATACCCTGGACTCTTAAGAGACTGTTTTTATTGTATGCAGTGCTGCCAGCTAGCGGCCCTGTTTCATAGTGAGTCAAGAAAACAATACTTGGTTTATGTTACTGAATTAAAAAGTCTATATTTCACATTCCAGGATCATGCTCTAAACATGTGTGCGCACAGGGCTGACTTAATGATATTTCACATTACTGCAGTGTGATGGAGTGTGTCCTCAACCACCATAGCATCCCTTGGCCAGTCCTTGCCTTGCTCCTAACAAAACTACAATATACACCTAAGTCAGAATTCACTAAAGAACAACATGTATAAGCTAAAAGGTAACCTAATACTGCCCATGCAAACGAGACCTATGCCATTCTAAATATTTTAGGGTAATAGAATAAAACATTTACAGACTCCTTAGTGACAAAATATAACTTTTCTATACAAGCAAGAATCAACAAAAATATGGACATAGAACAAAAATAATATCTATGACTATACATTACTCAAGTAAAATTCATCCATTTGGTAAAACAGTACTATCAGCAAGGTTTATCATTTAAGAATAGACAATAAGAGGACTGGAGAGATGGCTCAGCTGTTAAGAGCACTGACTGCTCTTCCAGAGGTCCTGAGTTCAATTCCCAGCAACCACATGGTGGCTCACAACCATCTGTAATGAGATCTGATGCCCTCTTCTGGCCTGTCTGAAGAAAGTGACAGTATACTCACATATATAGAATAAGTAAGTCTTTTTTTTTTAAAAAAAAAAAAAAGCAACTCTGGTATTTAAAAAAAAAGAATAGACAATAAGTAATTATGTTTCTGCTTAGAAAAAAATTGAGTTATTTTTAAATTTGAAAGGATCACATTTTACTAATGATTCATTATTTTGATAAGTATCCTATGCAACAACTTAGAAGACACACATAGTTCTTATCATGATATGTTATTTAACTGTGATGTGAATATATTCTTAGCTGATTTCTTTCATCATATGGCATTATTTTAGAATTTCTTAAGTGAAGTTCTCAGCAGAAAAATAGATCACCAATTAATCTGAGACTTAGACAAAAATATAACATAGCCTCTCTTGTGTGACTGAAAACCCGCATTGTGAGTATAGTGGCATCATGAAGAACGTGTTGTGGATTTAATCGGCACCAAAAGAGTGAAGAGTAAAGCAGCCAAAGTATGCAGAGGAGAAAGCAGACCGACAGCTGGACTCCGGGGACGCCGCAATGCAAACAAGAAGGAACAGCACCAGGGAGTCCAGACTTCCTTCTCATCTATATTCTGTCTCAAACACACACGTTGCCATAAAGTTTTAGTAAAAACTGCAATACCCCATTTATTATGCATCTCCTATGGAGTACATTCTACAGCTAAGGCACCAGGAATTTCTAATATGCATGTATATATGTATGCATGCATACATATATACAAATATATGTATATATGTGCATACACATATAACATGAGTATAGACACATGGTTAGTATAATATTAGGGGAAACGAAAATTTGCTTTTCAAAGCACTGAATATATTTCATAGTGAGCATATAACTTACAAACATTTCCTGTGTTGTCAAAGCTGGTGAGTACATCTTCAACATTCAAGGATCCACTATTATGCCTGCAAAGGAATAGAACAGTTTATTTAACATTTCTGAAATAACAGCACTTCTAATTGTTTTTTTAAATCTGAGAGTATATTGCGATACACTCAATACTAATGAGCCCTACCAAATTACAGTTTTAAAATACTTTCTGCCCACTAGAGGGAGAAGGAAAAAAAACCCCTCGATCACCAGTGGCCGTCAGAGCATTGCATGTAATGGCATTTCCTAATTAAAATGAACATCTTAAAGTGGTATAATTGGTAAACTCACTGCCTAACCGAAAATAATTTATAGTTACATACAAGCTCTTCCATACAAGTCCTTAAAGATGAAACTTTTAAAAAGAAACAAATCACATGGGGAATTTTAGAATAAAGCAAAAACAAAGCGAATCAGCCTCCAGAGCTACCCACAGTAACGCAGGAACTCTACTAAAGCAGTGTAACAGTTTGCCGACTGGATGCCAAGCCTCATGGACCACCAGCTCTGCAGCCCGCCCACCGCAGTCCTGAACATCAGCAGGCCAAAGCGACTCTCCGCTTTTACTTCTGTCTCTGTCAGCTCAACTCTCTTCACTCAGCCCTCCACATGCTAGGTTTGATTATCTGAATCTTAATAAGGGGGCAAAGTGGTAAAGCTGGAGTTCTAGGGCTACAATCCTCTACATGCTCCCTCAGAATTACAGCTGAACCCACTTTAGGGTGTTTGCATCGTTTAAAATACATTCATCAGTAAATCATTGGACATGCATTTTATCAATACCAACTTAAATTCATCATCAAAGTTTAATACAAATGGGGGCTAGAATGTATATATAATTATATATATTTATATATGTCAATATATATATTAGTTCGCTAGAATATATGTAATTATATAAATATCAATAGAATAGTAATTATTCTTTTCAGAAAAAAAGAGCTTATTTCTCTCCTTTCATTTCTCTGTAAGAAAGACTGAGGTTGCATAAAGTTGTCCTCAATCATAACTAACCAAATAAACACTGGGCACAAAAGTACCATAATCCAAAGAAATAAAGTCACCAACCAGAAATCAAAGCTTCCTTATCATGATGTGATGTTTGTATATCCACCTCAGTGAACATGAGGGTCCAGGAATAGACCTAAGGAAGTCATTCCGATCCCTTCTCTCTCCTCACCCCTCTCTTTCGTCATCCCGATCCCTTCTCTCATTTTTTAATAGGGTTACTTGCCTCTCTGGAGTTTAACTTCTTGAGTTCTTGAATTAATTACACTACCATTACTGAAGCTATAATACATGCAGTTTTAACATCTAAAACGCAGGATGGGGTATGACATGACCCAGAATGTAGCATGTTCCAAAACGTATCAGCAACATATGATTCCTTTGAAAATAACAAAACATCAATATCCTAATGAGCAGAGATAGTCAGTTAATATTTTGGTACACACTCTTCAAATCTGTTCTCTATACTTTGATAAAGATTGTTGTGCAATTTGTGTTTTTTATAATGTATCATAGTTTTCAACATCCAATAATCTCCTGTAACATTGTCTTAATGACTGTTCAAAACTTCAAAGAGCAAATGTGAATGCCTATGACTATCTCCACCACAGTTACACAACACAAATTTCATGTTGGATTTTATCATTTGGATCTATTACACATACTACTGTAGAAATAGTTGTAGAATATCACCAAACTGGTTTCTATCATCAAATCTGTTTCTGTTGACTTCATTACCAAATAACAACAACAAAAAGCTTGTAACCCAGCATTCAGAAAGCAATGTTCAAGGCCTTCTAGGCTACGTGGAGAGGTTGAATCCAGTCTGAGCTAGAGACCCTTTCTCAAAAAAAAAAAAAAAAAGAATTGTAAAAAGAGAATCACTGAATTTCTTTATGGCCTAAGGAAGTCATTCCGATCCCTTCTCTCTCCTCACCCCTCTCTTTCGTCATCCTGATCCCTTCTCTCATTTTTTAATAGGGTTACTTGCCTCTCTGGAGTTTAACTTCTTGAGTTCTTTGTATATATTGGATATTAGCCCTCTGTCAGATATAAGGTTGGTAAAGATCATTTCCCAGTTAGTTGGTTGCCGCTTTGTCTTTTTGACAGTGTCTTTTGCCTTGCAAAAACTTTGTAATTTAATGAGGTCCCATTTGTCTATTCTTGATCTTAGAGCATAAGCTATTGGAGTTCTGTTCAGGAAATTCTCCCCTGTGCCCATATGTTCAAGGTTCTTCCCTAGTTTCCCTTCTATTAGTTTCAGTGTGTCTGGTTTTATGTGGAGATCCTTGATCCACTTAGAATTGAGCTTAGTGCAAGGAGATAAGAATGGGTCAATTTGCATTCTTCTGCATATTGACCTCCAGCTGAGCCAGCACCATTTGTTGAAAAGGCTATCTTTTTTCCACTGGATGGTTTTAGCTCCTTTGTCAAAGATCAAGTGACCATAGGAGTGTGGATTCATTTCTGGGTCTTCAATTCTGTTCCATTGATCTACATGCCTGTCACTGTACCAATACCATGCGGTTTTTAACACTATTGCTCTGTAGTACAGCTTGAGGTCTGGAATACTGATTCCCCCAGAGGTTCTTTTACTCTTGAGAATAGTTTTAGCTATCCTGGGTTTTCTGTTATTCCAGATGAATTCTTGAATTGCTCTTTCTAACTCTATGAAGAATTGAGTTGGGATTTTGATGGGGATTGCATTGAATCTGTATATTACTTTTGGTAAGATGCTCATTTTTACTATATTAATCCTGCCAATCCATGAGCATGGCAGATTTTTCCATCTTCTGAGGTCTTCTTCAATTTCTTTCTTCAGAGACTTGAAGTTCTTGTCATACAGATCTTTCACTTGTTTGGTTAGAGTCACGCCAAGATACTTTATATGGTTTGTGGCTATCGTGAAGGGTATCATTTCTCTTACTTCTTTCTCAGCCTGCTTATCCTTTGAGTATAGGAAGGCTTTTGACTTGCTTGAGTTGATTTTATATCCGGCCACTTTGCTGAAGTCGTTTATCAGCTGTAGGAGTTCTCTGGTGGAGTTCTTTGGGTCGCTTAAGTATACTATCATATCGTCTGCAAATAGTGAAAGGACTTCTTCCTTTCCAATTTGTATCCCTTTGATCTCTTTTTGTTGTCTAATTGCTCTAGCTAGAACTTCAAGTACTATATTGAAAAGATATGGAGAGAGAGGGCAGCCTTGTCTAGTCCCTGATTTTAGTGGGATTGCTTCAAGTTTCTCTCCATTTAGATTGATGCTGGCTACCGGTTTGCTGTAAATTGCTTTTACTATGTTTAGATATGGGCCTTGAATTCCGATCCCTTCTCTCTCCTCACCCCTCTCTTTCGTCATTCCGATCCCTTCTCTCTCCTCACCCCTCTCTTTCGTCATTCCGATCCCTTCTCTCTCCTCATCCCTCTCTCTCCTTTTCCTTTTCTCCTTCCTTCTCACCCAACCCCATTCCTTTGAACAACACAATCAGGATAAAGCATTTGAAATTAAATCTGAGGCAAGAGCGTGTTGCAAGTGGGGGATTGAATGAAAATGGCTCCATAGGCTCATGGGGTATGGCACTTTTAGGTGTGGCCTTGTTGGAGCAGGCCTGGCTTTGTTGAGTAAAGTCTGTCATTGGGGGTGGGCTTTGAGGTGTCAGATGCTCAAGCCAAGCCCAGTGTCACTCTCTCTTCCTGCTGCCTGCAGATCAGAGTGTAGAACTCTCAGACACCTCTCTGCCTGCCTGCCACCATGCTTCCAGCCATGCTGACAACAGACCAAACCTCTGAACTGCCAACCCCAAATAAACACCTTCCAAGAGTTGCCTTGGTCATGGTGTCTCTTCACAGGAATAAAATCCTAAAATGTGGTGTAACAACTTCCTCTGAGATTGAAACATTGGGTTCTGCAAAGTAAACAACCCAAAATAGCTTCTAGAAATTCCTGGAACTGACCAGATTCACTAGGAGTGAGCCAGAAGGAGTTTGCCAGAGTAAGCAAAGAGAAAGAAAGAAAGAAAGAAAGAAAGAAAGAAAGAAAGAAAGAAAGAAAGAAAGAAAGAAAGAAAGAAAGAAAGAAAGAAAGAAAGGAAGGAAGGAAGGAAGGAAGGAAGGAAGGAAGGAAGGAAGGAAGGAAGGAAGGAAAAGAAGAGAAGGAATTAATTAATTAATGTAGATAAAAAGCTGAGTTTCAGAGAAGACTCCCAGACAAGCTACAAAGAAAACTGAAACCAGCCCAGCTGCCTGGAGCACGCACAAAGCAGCTAAGAGGCAGGGAATAGGTTTAGACCAACTTAAGTGCCTGGAACCCACATTCTCCACCTGTCAAGCTTACAGGCTGTAGAGTAGGTTCCAGGCTCCCAGCTTTTGTGAGCTGTCACCCATGCTGGCACAGGCTCTGGTGATGCTGCTGCCTTTACATTTCTGCTCCTATAAGTAACTCCAATAAAAATCACTGGTTCACCAAGTTGGACTGTGGTGGCATCTGTACTTTGGTCTCTCGGGGGCTCTCTATCTTTGGGTGAACAGACATGTGTGCATATCCCCAGAAGAAGTTTTGTCACACAACATAATTGGCACCTGAACAGGGACACCACAGAACTACAGAAGAGCTGGAGAGAAGTGAGTGCATTTGGTCCTTGCTTTAAGTAGCAAGGCCATGTGATTGAGGCTGCGAGAAGCCTGAGTGAGGAGCATCTATGGAGGTCATTCCAGTAGAGTTGTCCTTTCCTGCACAGTGTGTCAGTGTGCCTTTGTGCTATGACAGCAGTTGCTGCTTCTTGCTTTGGGTAGTGAGACAGGAATACGGCTGAGCCATCAGGATTAGGCGTGACCATGAGAAGAATCCCAGGTGGCGGCCATCATCTGTGTGATGAGGTGGTACACCTACTTGATGAATGGAGTCCACCACAGGACAGGGAGTTGCCCTGAAAACAGTTAAAGGTGAGAGGAAGTCTTGCAGTCTTTAAAATAAGCACAGAGTTGAGATTGCCGACAGGCAACAGTTACCTGGCCTATGTTGTACTTAGTTAGAAATGCATTTGACAGCACTTGGGAGGCAGAGGCAGGAGGATTTCTGAGTTCGAGGCCAGCCTGGTCTACAAAGTGAATTCCAGGACAGCCAGGGCTACACAGAGAAACCCTGTCTCGAAAAACAAAAAAAAAAAAAAAAAATGCATTTGAGTCTGAGGTGTTTGTGGAAAGGAACAATTGCAACAAAAGGGGTCTCCGCAGCCTCCTCTGTGTTAGCCTCTACCTAACCTGAAGCTAGTAGGTAAACAAGGGGATGCGAGAGCTGGTGGCTGGCTGCTTCTTAAGATGTGTGGGCAAGAGGGAAAACAAAGCACAAAACAAAACAAAGAACCAGTTAAATTCATCTCAAAAGCCCTTCCTAGGATTCAAGAACTTGGAACACAAGGGAAGATTCAGAGAGTGGGGCAGAGGAGAACATGGCAAACACAATAGAAGATACCCCACAGGTCCAACTTTGATAAGAAAAAAATTGGGGGACAGTCTATAAGACAGGGGCATTAGCAGTGGTATAATGCAAGGAACTGTGGTAATGATGATTCAGCACCTGAGCTGTTGGAGTTACAGAAGACTTTTTTTTAAAGCAAAGGGCCTGTTATAGCCTGGCTTGTGCTTTGCTAGATACTGGAGTTGAATGTACCTTAATTCATGGCAACCTCCAAGTGTCCCAGTGAGGTTAAATGAGTGAAGAAAAGCACCAACACAGTACTGAGGTCAACACAAAGCTCTATTAGAGGCAAAACTTACTAGGCTGTCCCCAAGTGAAGAAAGAACAGCCCCACCAAAAAGGGAGTTTGAGGTCTTATCAGGTCGTTTTAGCTGGGTGGGAAAATAGCCAAAAGAGCATTAAGAAAAAAGGAACTGCCTTAAGCAGCAATCCTTTATGAGGGCACTTCTGCTCAGTAACAGATCAAGATGTTGTGAACACACTGCTCAGCTGAAGTAAGGGTCAGATGACCTCTGACCATTTCCCTGAAGGGGCTGGTTCCCACATGAAATTTAAGATGAATCCAAGTTCATCTTGAACTTAGTTAGGGTTTCCATTGCTATGAAAAGACAACATGACCAAGCCAAGTCTTATAAAGGGAAACATTTAATTAAGTGCCTTACAGTTTCAGAGGTTCAGCCCATTATCATCATGATGCGAAGAATAACAGTGCCCAGGCAGACATGGTGCTGAAGGAGTCAAGAGTTCTACATCTTGACTAGTGGCAGTAGGGACGGAGTTACACTGGGTGCGACTTAAGCATATATGAGACCTCAAAGCCCAGCTCCACAGTGACACACTTCCTCCAACCAGGCCTCACCTATTCCAACAAGGCCATACATACCTCCTAATAATGCCCCTCCCTATGGGCCAAGCATTCAAACACACGAGTCTATGGAGGCCAAACCTATTCAAATCACCACAGTGCCTTAGATGACTCCATCTTGGACCAACATAACACTCCTATCTGGGGTAAGTAGGAAACACTTTGTCATACAACAGAGTATAGAATAGAAAAATGGTGTGCATATTACATAATATTAAATGTTAAAGCCAGGAGCTAGGATAACTTAAGTAAAATGCCTACATTAAAAGTCCATACAATTCAAAGTTACTACAGCAACTTTCAGAGTTAATACTGACACGTAGTTTGTTCTTGTCGAAAGCACTGTCTTAGAGTGCACACTGTGATATTTTTAAGTTGTATAAGGGTGGGGAGACAGGGAGTCAAATCTCACAATTCTAATTATAAAAACAATTAGTCAGGCAGTGGTGCACACTCCTTTAATTCCATCAACCTGGAGGCAGAAGCAAGTGGATCTCTAAGTTAGAGGCCAGCCTGGTCTACAGAGCAAGTACAGGACAGCCAGGGCTATGTAAAGAAACTCTGTTTCAAAAAACAAAAATAAATAAAATTCTTTCAACACAACTGGTGGAGAGGATACTCAATGTTCCCATCACAAAGAAACAACTGATATCTGAGGTGAAGTGTAAGCTAAGTACCCTGGCCTGATCAATGCACACTGCATAAAGACATTAAAATATCACATTGTATTACATAAATATTTATGTCACAGACGCGAGATGGCTCAGCAGTTAAGAACACTTGATGACTACTCTTCCAGACGTCCTGAGTTCAATTCCCAACAATTACATGGTGGCTCACAATCATCTGTAATGGGATTTAGTGACTTCTTCTGGTGTGTCTGGTGAGTATACTCATATAAATAAAATCAATAAATAAATGTTTAAAAATATATTATGTCATACATGTATTAATTGTGAATAAAAAATGTTTTAACTTAAGAACCAAAATATAAATAATCTAATTTACAATGGTTAAAGATTTGAACGCAAAGAAGATGCATGATAAGTACATAGATGATGTTATATGATAAGTACATAGATGATGTTATATGATAAGTACATAGATGATGTTATATGATAAGTACATAGATGATGCTTAGTGTCTTTCATTTTCAACTGGGAAATGACAATCAAAGCCACAGTAAGAGATCATTTCACATCACCTCGACACTATAACTCTGTATAGAAAAAAACAAAACAAAACAAAAAAACCAAAAACAAATGGGGTCTGGAGAGGTACTCAGTGGTTAAGAGCATTGGATGCTCTTGCAGAGGATCTGGGTCCAATTCCCAGTACCCACATGGTGACTCACAACCATCTGTAGTCCCAGGAGATCCAATACCCTCTTCTGGCCTCTTTGGGCACTAGGCACACATACAGTGCACAGGCATGCTTGCAGGTAAACCACCCATACACAAACAAGTTAACTTCCAAACAATAAAACACAAGTGCAGAGGCCCATAGAGGAGACTGAGTTCTCACGCATTCCTAGTAAGAATGTAAAAGAGTCACCATGAAAAGGCCATTCCTCAGAAAAGCTAAACATGTAGCAACTACATTATCTAGCCATTGCATTCCCAGATCCATACCAAGAGAATTAAAAAAAAATATGTACACACATACACACAGAGTGCACATGAATGTCCACAGTAGCATTACATATAATAGCCAAAAAAGTAGAAAAAACCTCAAATTGTCCATTAGTTCAAGAATAATATTAAAAATACATTAGTAACCATATAGTGACATGTTAATTCAATCACAGAAAAATGAATGGCTTTCTGAAACATGGTAGAATTTGGACAATTTTCTTTTTAATTAAAAGTGTACTAAATGAAAAGAGCCAGACATAAAAGCCTACATACTACAGTGCTCCGTCTAGATGTGATGTCTAGAACAGGCAACCCCAAAACAGGAAGCAAGTCAGAGACTCCCAGAGATCAGGGGAAGGGAGGCTGCTGATAGCAGTGTGGCCTTACTTATTGATTAATGATGAGGTTGTGGCAAACACTGACTATACTAAGGAGGGACAGGGGACTGCATTGAAATCCTTTGTACAGCAGTAAAGGGAGGCTGCTGATAGCAGTGTGGCCTTACTTATTGATTAATGATGAGGTTGTGGCAAACACTGACTATACTAAGGAGGGACAGGGGACTGCATTGAAATCCTTTGTACAGCAGTAAATGTTACCTTGATTAACAAAAACTTTGCTTTTAAAAGGCAGAAAAAATAAACTACAAAGTGGAATGTGTCACCAAAGACTTAAAAGAACAAAAAAAGTAGAGATTTTCAAAAGGAAAATTTTCAACAGCAGGCTGTACTTGCAACTCACTTTGAAGCTTTTTTTGTATCTAAATGGCTTTTAAAGTCTTATCTACAGAATAAAAAATTAGTAGATAATATCTAAATGTAATGTAGATAAGTTTGAATAAACATTCCAGGAACCTTTTGAATTTACTGAAACTGAGTATATTTATATGTAAGCAAACAATATAAATAATCACAAGATAAAGTAGAAAATTAAGTCATAATTAGTCAAGATCTGACACATTACATAAAACCATGACTCAATGAACTTGAATTTTCCACACACTGGATATTTTAAAGGTCCTGTTAAGACTTTTCAAAATAAGAAATTAAAAGCTGTTTAGTACCTCTCATTAATTCTATTCCTAATATTAAAACTATATATTTAAGGGCTGGAGAGATGGCTCAGAGGTTAAGAGCACTGACTGCTCTTCCAAAGGTCCTGAGTTCAGTTCCCACCAACCACATGGTAGCTCACAACCATCTATAAGAGGATCTGATGCCCTCTGCTAGTGTGTCTGAAGAGAGCGACAGTGTACTCATACATAAAAGAATAAATAAATCTTTAATTTAAAAAAACAATGTATTTAAATAAATTCAGTAATCATATTTGTTCAGTTGCCAGCCTCACCTTTTAACCATATCATTATTTTTGTAAGATTTATTTGTTTATGTATTTTATGTATATGGATGCCTTGTCTGCATGTACATCTGCAAACCAGAAGAGGGTATCAGACCCTATTATAGAAGGTTTTGAGATAACATTGACTGCTGGGAATAGAACTCAGGCCCTCTGGAAGAGCAGCTGGTGTGTTCTTAGCTTCTGAGACATCTCTCCAGCCCCTGCCTTGTCAGTTTTTAAATTAAATTTTTAGTTAGCTCATAAAATAATGGGTTTCATTATGCAGTATATTAATGTATTTTCTTCATATTCACCATGCCCCAACTTACAGTCTTCTCCTGCCTCTGCTCTCAGCACTGGGTAGAACCCCTGAAATCATCATTGGGAAATGTATATTATAAGCACATTGAAATGTCATTTCACATTCACCAAAATACTACAGTTTTGAAGGGAAATGTTTATTGAAATAGGTACCTATAATATACAGTGTGTACGTACAGATGATCCACCACACATTCAATTTCATGAACACATCGTTCCTGCCACTAGCTCTGACTTAGCACTCAGAAGACACATGCTAATCTCAGTAGTGTAATGGTTTGGTTTGTCTTTTCCTTTCCCTGAGAAGCAATGTATGACTTTGTGTGGTACCCTGATTGTACTCAAAAAGCAACACAGCCAAAGCCACATTCTTGACTTCTTGCCCATCCTACACTTCTAGGACAAGCCAAAAGTCAAGTGCTGGCATTCTAATTCAGCAATTACCATAGCAACAGTAGTCACATTCAACGACAGCCTATCTTTTCTTAAGATTGCATTCATTTATAAATTAGAAACTCTGGTATGTATGGGTCCACATATAATGGGATAAGTATATAATTATAAATTAATAACTCTGGCATGTATGGTTCCATATATAATGGAAGCATTTAAAGCTTCCAAAATATTTCAGTTCGGTCATGGGAAAATTAAGTTAAAAAATAAGGTAGGGAAACAATATCTAGTATATACACAGTAAGTTCCATGCAATAGTAAATCAAAGCTTATAATGCAGAGTGGAGGTAATTTTTAATAAAAGATTTAGTGAAAGCACTTTCTGGTCTACCATGGTTTTCTATGGGTATTTAACTAATAGCAATTGCTAGGTCTGTAAACTTCTAAGAAGGAAAGCACCAGAAAAACAAGACTTTGTAAGCAATAAAGTAGGAATAGTACCCAGACTTTAATTCCTCAGTTTCAAGCATTTTCAAAGAGGGAACCACCTTCAAATACACAAGAATGATGAAAGACCCTGGGGATTTCACAAGCTAAGCTTTGACCTAACAATCTTAAATTTTTCTTTTAATGAAAAGTTACTATGAGTCTCATTATTCCTTCATTTTATGTACAATCACACAAAGCTAAGAGAAAGTAATGGTCAAAGTTTTAATTTTATATAAGTATAATTTTATAATTTATACAGCTTAGTAAAATAAACAGCCATGAGATACTTTTAAATTCACAATCGTTTAGGTACTTTGGGTTATTTATTTTTGAGTCTAATTTCAAAGGGCTAGAAATCAAGATCCAAGAAGGTTTAAGGTGGGGAAAACACATGCCAAGGACTACTAATAAGTAAGAATCACCCCATGTCCTCTGTTGTGCCAGGGACTCTTAGGTGATGGGGAGCAAGACAGAGAAAATGGGTACATGCTTATGGTCTGTAGGAGTGCACAATGTTAAGGCCTGAGTAACTGCTGTCTGTCTAGCCAGCCATTTTATACTGTTACTGCTGTTATAAGGAAACTTTCTCATGCCTGAGTTGATTGCATATTCTGTTATGTTCTGTGCTTTAGTGTTCTTGGAAACCAATCACAATAGAGGCCAGCTAGAACTGCTTTGTACAGTTATCCACAATAAGCTTGGATGGGAACCAACCGCCAGGCAGCACTTCCTGCACCTGTGTATGATCTTTTATGGTTTTTGCCTTTCTAAGCTGCCCCTGGGATGGACCCCAATATAAAAGAGACACCTGTATCATTATAAGAACCCATTTAGAATATGACTTCCATTTTGAGTAGGGGTCGCGTAAAGTTTAAGTTCCCAAGACCTCCCTGGGAACTGACATCCTCCTTGGCAGAAAGAGACACATACTTGGGTAACTGACATCCTGGTTGGTAAGTTAAGACATGGATGTTAGACAAGTCCCATCCTGAAAGACAAGTTAGGACATGAATGCTAGGCAAGGCAAGTCCCTTACCACAGCTGAAACCCCAACCAGTGGGAGCAGGATCAGTGTACAACAAAGACATGTTCCTTAGCAAATGCCTATCCCTAAAGTCTGACTGGTGGAATAACTTGGCACAGATATTTATGGATTTCAGCCTTAAACGCTCTGTAGGATTCTAGCTTGAGGTCACATTCAGCTCCTGAGTCTGTCCTGTAGCCCTAATCAATCAGTCCTGGAGTATATGCTTAATAAATTATTCCCGTGTGATTTAGCATGGTGTTCATGTGGTTTGTGGGACAACTCCTGGACCCCAATGCATAACAACCAAACAGCCTTTAGGACCCTTTCTAGAGATGGAGCTGGCCTTCTCAGTAGCCCCTGACCATTCTGCCTTGCATGTTTTCATGCTATTTCATGATGCCCTTTTCTCATCAGGAATGATTTCTCCCTTTCTCCAGAACCTTCTATTACATCCAGATCCAATCTAAATTCCTGCCCCTCAGTGCTTTCCAAAAGTGCTTCTAAGGTGGTACATGTCAACTTTTTAATTTAATTTAGAAATCAGCCATGTGACACATGGTGAGAGCTCTCAGGTTGCCTACTTAACTTTCCTTCTTTCTTGTTATTGTTTTGTTTCTCATATATTTGCTCCTTGAGGAAAGCATACCTTATATTTATATACAAGATACTAATAAACATTTGTTAGGTTGAATTTACCTAAAATTATTCATCTTTTTTTCCTCCAATCATTCCATAATGTTGTATTTAACAAACTTTAAAAATTCTGGGAGGCAGAATTCTGTAGACGGATCTTTGACTATATGGCCATCCTGGTCTACATAGCTAGTTCCAGGCCAACCAGGGCTACACAGTGAGACCCTCTCTCAAAAAAAAAATTAGATATGATTATCCATATATATGTATGTACTATATTTAAAATTACGTTTGGGCTGTTGCTCTAGAGCAAAGAAACAAAAAATACTTCAGAATATCTATCACTCAATACTGAAGGAAACAGAGAACACTGCTAAGAGATCTCATAGAAACAGGTTGAAGGTGCTAATATAAGATAGAAAATAAGAGTGGGCTGAAGTGGACACTTAAGGGTTCTTTGGAAAGTCACTTGTATTGGATGGTGCTCTGCTGGGACAGACACATGAATGAGTATTTTCCTGAAGTGCACAGCAGTGAAAGAAGGCAGACTCGTAAAGGAATATTTTGCTGAAGCAGACACAGGAGAAAGGATGTTCTGCTAAAGCAAATATGTGAAAGGACACATAATGAAGGATTCTTAACTTAAAACACACATGTATTGATCCGCCTTACATTGCATAGTTGAGTTCCATTTGTCAGGACTCCATAGAGAGAAACACACCAAAAAAATTCTGGTGGTGTGCTGCAGTTTCTTACCACTTCTACAGAGTACAGCTGATTGGCAGAGTGATGTCAGCTGAAACAGAACAGTGCTTGGCAAGACCCGTGGATGTTTGGAGGATATAATTTGGACTCCATGGACAGTGATTAGGGCTGAGCTCAGTTTGCATATACAGCTATATGAGCAATGCTTGTGGGTCTCGTATCTTCACTGATCTTTGCTTCCCTGAGCAAGGCACAACCAAAAGCTTTCCTGGCGTCCCTCCGGGTCCCTCCTGCTGACTCCTGCTGAGGCCGAGGCCTGGCTGTCTCTGCTAGGTCGTGCCACCACTGCTGATTCGTGTTTGCCATCCCGACTCTACAGAACTGAACTGCTGGTGTATCCATAAGGTGTCTGCAAGAAGATCAAGCTGCCACTGCTAACCTGTGAACTGAACTGCTGATTTCCAGACAATACAGACAGGAGTTGTCCAAAGAACCTTCCTAAACAAGTCCACTTCCCCCATATCCTTTCTTCCCTACTACCTCTGATGGATGGTGGGCTAAAAGGGAGGTTAAAACATTTTAGAACCATCATTAAAAATAAGTTTTGAAAAAAAAATTAAAGATACAGTGGGGTTCATATTGAGCAGATAAAGGAAACTAAATAAAAATAGTAAACAGGTGAAAATTGTGAACAAAGAACAAAAATTTTAATGAAAGAGAATGAACTGCTTCTGGCAAAATTCCTCCATCTAGGCTCTTCTGGTAATTTCTGGTAAAATTCGTTAGCACAACAGTTATATATTTTAGTGGGAAACAAAAACCCAGTTATGTGAATATGTTTTTGTTTTAATCCCAGTTGTGGCATAAGAGGCTGCTTCACAGCATGTGATTACGATTTGCCTCATGCACTAGCAGGGGCGTGGTTTTGCCAGCTATAGATAGTTTCTCCAATGTGTGACTTTTGAAATTCTGGGAACTTTTGAGAGGGTATAAATATGAGAGCCCTGAAAGGGGCTATCTGGCGCATTCCTAGGAGACTGCTGCTGCGGTTTGTCAAGTGGTCCTGAGGAAAGAGACAACAATCTGGAATATCCTATTCAGCAGGAATTAGTCTAAAGAGGTCTACGCCCCCTTTCCCCTCTAACCTTTCTGTCCTACCTAGTGTTGGGAGATTGGAAGGGATTAGGGTAGGAAAGGTGGTAGGTATAAGAACCCAATAAAACAGCTTAAAAAAATGCAAATAATATATAAAGCAGGAAGCTGGTGAGCACGATGATCACTGAGGAAATCAATGTACCTAGACTAAGAGGCAGGATCACACAGAAACTAAAAGTACAGACTCTCTGTGTAGTCTAGACAGGTTATCAATAGGGTAGATGACCTGGATTAAATACAGCCACAAATTACTACATGAGCAGCTGTGTGACCTTAACCAGGTTCTTCCTCAATTATGAAATGATGACATCAATAGTATTTACCATTGGCTGTTGTATTATAAGATGTTAATACACAGAAACTACTAAAGACAGTGACATCACCTAGTAGACAAAATCAATTGCCAGCTATTCTTAGTGTTGCTATGATTATCTATTGAAGATCAAGTTCTACTGTAGAATTCGGTGTACTTAGGTATTGTTTTTGCTTGACTAATGTAGAAGGATATAACACAGAATGCAAAACGAGATAAAATTGGCAACCCTCAAGGCCAGAATTTTATCCCAGTCAGGACTCTCTGTCATAGTTCTAGAGACACATCTCTAAAACTGTGAGCAAACCTCCAATTAAGTTTCTTTTATTAGAGTTGCCTTGGTCATGGTGTCTTTTCACAGTAGAACAGACACTAAGATAGCACACAAGCATGTCTTCATTAGATGTTGATGTTTATAATACAGATTTACAGATACTACATATGATAAATACAAAAGGGGTTTTTAGAAATATAGTAGCAACAAGCTACTTTGACAATGAGAGTATCTTCCAGTGAAGTGATTTGGGCCAAATTGCTTGTCTTTTTAGAAATCTTCAAAAGTATTTTAAAGTTGCTGCTTTCATTTGATACTTGTGCTTTTTATGAAATAGAAGCATAGGAGACTCTGTCTAAGGCAGCAGGATTTTCTAACATCAAGTTGCAAAACTGAGTTCCAGTAAAGATTGCTGCAAAGCCATAGTAGGCACGGAGTTCTGAGTGTATGGGTTTCCTTCTACAGACGCAGACAACGCTCACCTTAAGGAGATGCTATATTCAGGATAAAAGATGCTTGTGTACTGGACCCAAACACCAGCCTCTTTTTCGGTTCCCCCTTGTTTGGCTTCTGTGACTGAGAACAGATTAAATGATTCAAATCTTCTCACAGATACATGTCTCAGACCATCATCCAGCTGTTTCTGCTTCAGAACCTTTGAAATAAAACCAAACATTAGGGTTAAATTATATACGTGGTGTAAGTTTGTTTCCACTTTTTAAGTGATAAGGGAACTCTCATTTCCAATAATACTGGATTAGATTACTCAGACTAACTTCCTGCTGAACACACAGAGAAAACATGGACAAAACACTCAAGAGCATACTTGAGTAGTGAAAGTAGTAACAGTTTAATAGTCTGACGCCTTAAGTAGGAGAAAAATCTAGAGTAAGCAAGGCTTTTATATCCACTTCTCTCCTGGGCATTTGTTAATCAGAGGAACTGAGAAGACAAGCAACATCTTTAACATCTGGAACTAGAGCAGGTATGTTATTATTAGGCCGTGCATGTGTATACACGTGTGTGTGCATGTATGCTTGCATGTATATGTACCTGTGTGTGACATATGTATGCTTGTGAATATGCACATGTTTGTGTACTTGTGTAACTGTGTGTACATGTGTGTGCATGTATTTATTTGTCTGGGGATAAATTAAATGACTAGACTTTTTTTTGTTTTTTGTCTTCTTTTGGTTTTCCGAGACAGGGTTTCTCTGTGTAGCCCTGGCTGTCCCGGAACTCGCTCTGTAGACCAGGCCTTTTTTTTTTATTTAAATGACTAGTTTTATTGGCATTAGTTTTCCACATTTAGAGAAAAGAGATAGATTAAGGGGTTTTAGCAAAAACCATATAGATCTACATCCAAATGGAACATAATACAAACTAATGATGCATTATATTTTCTGACTTACATTTTCAAAACTATACATATATATCTGACCATCACTGAAGAGTTCAATGATCAAACTTGGAGAAATGGCAGGAATTGTATAAAATGAGCCTGGAATATACAGGTGGTTGGGAGTGGGGGTGGGTGTAGGAACCAGGAGCCAAGCTGAATATAAGATATCACTAATGGATGTGATAACTTCAAAACAAACTACAGTATTTTCCATGCTTATAACCAAGAGCCTAGAAGTTCAACTGACCATCCTGCTGCATTCTCTGTGCATATATAACTAAGAACCTGGACGTCTAACTGACACTACACCCTCCACACCCCTCATCCCTGAACATATAACCAGAAATCTCCAGTTTTGGAGAACACAAAAAGCAGCTGCTCCAACATCCTTTTTCCTTCAATTGTACCTTGTACTTTCTACTTTTTCACCACACCTTTTAGCAACATTTCTACAATTATTTTTATTTCTCACTATGCTTCATATACTCATCTGTTCTTTTTCATCTCTAGACAATCTTTTCTTTTTTTCTAATTTTTATTTTATGTGTATGGGTGTTTTGCCTGAATATACATCTCTGTACCAAGTCTGTGCCTGGTGCCTGTGA
The DNA here is from genome assembly GCA_036184795.1 of Tokudaia tokunoshimensis. NCBI lineage: Eukaryota > Metazoa > Chordata > Mammalia > Rodentia > Muridae > Tokudaia > Tokudaia tokunoshimensis. The sequence continues at coordinate 8,197,268 of BTHU01000012.1, forward strand.
AGGCCACAGAAGGCCTCAGATCCCCTGGAAGTGGAGTGACAGATGCTGTCATCAGCCGTGTGGGAGCTGGGCTGGGAATCAAACCTGGTCTTCTGGAAGAGCAGCCAGTTTTTGTAGCAACTGAACCATCGCTCCAGCTCCACACCAGATCTTCTTATTTTTAGCGTCTTCTGTGTTCTCCTTTCCCATACTCCTCTTTTTCCCCCTCTGGTTTACTTTTAGTAGTGTTTTGACTTTGTTTTTTTTTTTTCTAATATAGAACGCTTCTCAAATGTGTATATCATCCTTATGCAGGGGCTGTGCTAATTAATCATCTCTGTATCATTCCAGTTTTGGTATCCATGCTTCTAAAGAAAGCACTTGACTTCATTTTGAGGAATTTTAATTTTTTTCATTCCTCTTCTTAAATTTTGTTTTCAAATTTTCTCTTTCTTGAGAATCTTTTGGAATCTTTTCTGGTACTTCCTCTTTTCTCTTCTCTGTAGCATTCTGTACACCTCTTCCCCTTCCTGTCTCCTGAACGTGATTTCTCTAGGTTCTCTTCCCCTGCTTCCTTTCTTCTCCTAGTCACTTGGTATTTCTATATTTACCCTAAATAATTTCTAAGTTCATAGTAGTTTTCCTATTCTTTGGCTTATAGTCATTATCAATGTACTGGTGACCTCCTAATCAATTTCAATATCTTATACAATTTAATTCGATAGCTGTTATAATAATTTGTTTTCTCCTGAAATCTGTCAGACATTATGAAGATTGAGCCTCGGGAGTAGGCTACTCGATAAAATCTCCAAACCAAACTGGAAGAAACAGTCAAAGCAATGCCTACAAATTACATCACAGAAACATCAAAAACATTAAAAGAAAGGGAATGTGACATCTCTAAAAGATCGTAATCCCTCACTAAGTTCAAAGATAGTGAAGTAGATAAAGTATTGGATGAAGATTTCAAAAGTTTACCAGTAAAAATGATAGTGTTAACAAAGAAAACACATGCAGAAAAATTCAATCCAGGATCTGGAAGAGAGCTGGCAACGCAAAGGGGAGTAGACAACTAAAATTAGCAATGCGATGAAAAGCGTGTCAGCACAGGGGGCAAATTCTTCTGGAAAATATATATACTCCGTGTGTGTGTGTGTGTGTGTGTGTGTGTGTGTGCATGAAGTCACAGTAGAAATTAAAATATTACTAGAGTAAATCAAACTGCAAGCATAACCTCTAGACCCTTGAGCTAACAGCTAAAGCAGCTATGGGTGCTCACATTAAAAACTAACAAAGAAAAAGCACACTGGCACACATCTTTAATCCCAGTTCTTGGGACGCAGAGGTTGGCTGTGAGTTTGAGGCCAGCATGGTCTACATAGGGAACTCTAGGACAGCCAGAGCTACATAGTGAAACCATGTCTCAAAAAACTAAACTAAAATTAAAAAAAAAAAAAATTAAATCAAGTAAATAAATTAATGATGCAACTCAAGATCTTTGACTCGTATATTTAATTGGTTTAATTACAAATAATGTAATCAATGTAATGATTTTCCAGTTCTATGATAATTACTGAATTCTAAGTGTGCACGGTTCAATAATGTTTTTTTAAAAGAACATATTTGGGCTAACTGAGGTAAGCATACACTGCTTTTTTGGGATTTTTCTTTTTTTCCTAAAATTTTTTTTTTGTCTAAAGATTTTCTTTATACTATGTATTTTCATTTTATCCTTTCCCTTTCATGGAGTCCTTTTTATGTTGGCCAATTACTTCTGGGCATGAGGCCTGGCCTGGAGAGTGGTTGGCACAGCCAGTGAAAATCCACTGGAGAAAGCTGATTCCTGGTCTCCCAGCAGGTATCAACTACAAACAGCTTTTTGGTTAGGGTGGGACTTTGTGTCCACTTTCCCTTCTCCATGTCAAATTTTTGTGACTCAGAGTCTTAAACAAGTAATAATAATCCAGGGGCAGAAGAGATGGCTCAGAGGTTAAGAGTACAGGAACAAGAGGATATGTTCAGTTCCCTGTACCCATGTGAGGTAGTTCACAACAACCTGTAACACACTCTTCCAAGAGATCTGATGCCCACTTCTGGCCCCTGTATTCTTGTACAAAGCCATCCTCCTCTCAGGTACAAATAATTAAAAATTAAGTCTTAAAAAAATCTAAAAGCACTAGGAAACAAGGAAGATTCAAATTATAAAAATTAGAGGTGAACACGGAAAGTCATTGCAGATTCCAGTGAAATTTAAAGGGTGATCAGAGACTACTCCAAAAACTGAGACTAGAAGATAGAAAGAGAGCATCATTTTAAGCAGAGGTGGGAAGAAGCTGACCCTCAGTCTTCGCTTACAATGAAAAACTGATATCCAATAAGGTTTTCTCAGCATCATCATACACAGTCACAGGCAGGCCCAAGCCTAAAATCAAGGGCCTCAACACTGACAATCTAACACAGAGGACCTACCTTAAGCAGCACTTGAGATACTTCCTTAACCAGATTCTTCAGCCAAGTATTCAGTCTCTAGGTAAAGTGTTTCATTCTAGAGGCACCTGTGAGTTTGTGTATGCGTACCTCTTCTTTATGTAATTCTGCTGGGATTGTTAAGCAGGTTGATGACCCAGGTTAGCCAAATAGTTCCATTCTGTTGGGCACAGCATTTGGCACAAATGTGGCCTACCAGAGTCATTTGAAAGAAATTATTTCTTAAGGAAACTAGATCATTTCTTCAGGATCCCTACCTGGATGAATGTTGAAAGACTGAAGTTGCAGGTGACCACCACTGTTATCAGATGAGACTCAACCAAAAGAAAACAGAATGCCTGTAAGTTCTTTAGCTATTGATCATGAACACAGACTTCTAGATCTCACCTCATTAGGGTAGGCACTAGAATCAAAAGTCAACAATTTATCACATGACCTAGAAACAATAACTTAACGAGTCATACAGGTTATCTCTCAAATATAAGAGTTCCAGAGAAAGCATTAAACAGTTAATACAAAGAGCCATGAGACACCACTGGAATCCTGAGGAGTACAGAAAGACAGAATTGGAGTGTTGCAAAAATAAAGGTACATCATTCAAGTGTAGCACAAGAGAAAGAACCCCCCAACCCTCAGTAATAGAGATCAAAACTGGGGCTTTGCACACCCAAAGTGTTCTAGCACTGAGTAACATTCCCAACTAGAGTCACAAATTACTAGCCTTGATCAGATTCTTCAAGCTTTATGCTTCTGAACACAGATGAAACATGCATGAATGGTTTAGTCACTTTAAACACTTATGAAAAGTCCAGATGTTTAGCCTGTCGTGATCAACTGAATTATTACAGAAAAAAAAATCACTTTTTCCCTGACACCTTGTAATGGCTGGTTTTGTGTGTCAACTTGACACAAGCTGGAGTTATCACAGAGAAAGGAGGCTTCCTTGAGGAAATGCCTCCATGAGATCCAGCTGTAAGGCATATTCTCAATTAGTGATCAAGAGGGGTAGGGCTCATTGTGGGTGGTGCAGTCCCTGGGCTGGTAGTCCTGGCTTCTCTAAGAAGGCAGGCTGAGCAAGCCAGGAAGCAGCACCCTCCATGGCCTCTGCATCAGCTCCTGCCTCCAGGTTCCTACCCTGTGTGAGTTCCTGTCCTGACTTCCTTTGGTGATGAACAGCAATGTGGAAGTGTAAGCTGTATAAACCCTTTCCTCCCCAACTTGCTTCTTAGTCATGATGTTTTGTGCAGGAATACAAACCCTGACTAAGACACACCTTTAAAAAAAAAAAGTCTTTTCCCCTACACTGTGACTTTTGGCTTGGCCATGCATTTTCCTTTAGCTAACAGTCTATAAGATGGCTCATAGTGATTATCAACTTGACAGGAACTAGAGGAACCAACGAAGTCTTCACACGTCTGTGAGGGGTTATCTATATTAGGTTAATCTCTCAGCGTGTCTGCAAAGGATTTTCCTAACTATGGTCATTGAGGTGGGGAGGCACGCTCAATGTGGTATCATCATGTCATATACTGAGTCTTGAACTAAATAAAAAGGAGAAATGGAACTAGCTAGTATTCATCCATTGCTCTCTTCTTGATTGCAAACACGATTCTTCAGGACGCTGCCACCTTGACTTCTCCTGCTAAAAACTGTGCCATCAAACTGTGTGTCAATATATACCCTTCCTTTCTTAAATTGCTTTGTCTAACATTTTGATCACAGTAATAACAAAAGTAAGTAATACAGCATGTTAACAGACATCGTGTAAGCAGGGATTTTAAATGTGTCTCTTGCTCTTATATACTCTACCATAACTGGGAGAACATGCCAGTCAACTCTGAGAACTATGGGTATATAGACCAGGCACACAACAGTAACCACGCAGCTCAATCACCAGGTGGTTCACAGAAGTTGCATAACATGTGACATGTGCTTGGTCGTTAAAAAGCATTAACAAAGTAAAATAATACACTAAGGACTCATTGCCCCGAGCCACTGTCTTAGTTACTTTTCTATTGCTGTGAGGAGTCACAATGACCCAGGAAACTTATAAACACAATGGCCTTCACTGGAGCGGTTTGGAAGACTGAAGCCAACAAACACTTTTGGATTCGTTGGTGCATCTTGGGCAGCGAGTATCCCAATAATTGCTTCAGACTTAGAAGATAAACGTCTGAGTTTCTCATGGCGGGAAAAGGAGAGAGCAGTAGGTTTTCCTCTCCCTGTACACAGAAAAGCGTGCAGAGTCCCCGTTCCATTAATGAACCTCGAGGAACTCCAGAGACATGGGACCAAAAGGTGCACCCAGGAAGTCGGCGACCGCGACCAGGCTGGGAGCTAAGAAGCAAAAATTAAAATAAAAATAAAATGGAAAGGGACAGGAGAGCAGAGCAGCACGCGGTGAAGAGAGGCGGTGCCACCCATCAGACAGGCGAGCAAAAGGCTTTCCTACTGGGAGCTGAGTTTCTGAGACCTCGCTCCGGCTGTCCCGCTCTCCAACCCCGCCAGATGTTCCCTTTTTTGGTGCGACAGCTTGGATGAAGCAAGTGGGCGCTTCTCGCTTGGCTCCTGACAAATGGGCGAGTCGGCGCCGGGCTGCAGAGAGCGGCGAGCCGCTGCGGCGCGGCGCGCCCGGTACCAGAGAGGGGAGTGGCCACAGGCAGGGGTGGTGAGCGCTCGCTCCTACCTGTCGCAGGAGCTTCCAACGGACAGCCCCCTTGCGCGCCGAGACCAGCGGCCCCTGGCTGGCACTGCCAATCATGGGACGCTTGCCCGTCTCTGCCTCAGTCTCTGCAGCCCCAGCGGCCGCGACCTGCGACTCCATCACCAGAGTTGACTGGACGCGGAGGTGCCTCCGCCACAGCTCTCCCCAGACAGGACCTGCCAACTTCTTCCCTGTCAGGACCTGTGACGACAGGCCTCTGGCCCACAGCCCTTCCTTGCACCCTCCCCGAATTCCGCATTTCCGGTATTCGCATCTCCTTGGCAACCGAAACAGCGGCGTCACATCATTGCACCAGTTTTTTGGTGGCCATCTTAAGTGAGGGCGAGCAGGAGTGGGAGGGGATTGTGGAATAGCTGCAGAGAGGGCTTTCCTCGTTGTTTTCTTTTTTCTCACTTTATCACTTGCTCCACAGAATACAAGAAAACCAAAATACAGGTGTCTCTTAAGATGAGTGAATCCTGGAAGAGAAAAAGCTCACCACTGACCATAATAAAGATGGCGAACTATGCTTCCCTCTCGGCCTGGATTGGTGTTACGTAGACCGGCGTGCTGCAAACTAGCTCTGGGCGGCGCGAGGTAGGTTGTCTTTCTTGCTGGGTGCTGAAGGCAAGCTTCGGGTGGACAAGACTGAGGTGACTGCAGCTCCTTCTTGAGAGCTTCGGTTTCTCGTATTTGTCTTCTCTACCTTCGCTCATCCAGCAGTCTTTCAATTTGCGTACGTATGGAAGGGTTGCTGGAGGGTCCCCTTTCCTAATTCCTCTTCCTACCTTCCAACCATTCCTCACTTCCCTGGTCCCTTTTGGATCCCTGTCTCTTCTGTGCTTGCTAACCGGTACCATTCGCTTACGTCCTGAGACTACGATGTGTTCGGGTTGCACAGTTGCACCGGGAAACGAGTAGGTGCTCCTGGGAGCACCCACTTGTCTATCCTACCAGTATCCCTATCCTTGCACACTGTCTTCTCAATGCAGATGGTGGATGAATAGATTGAGGTTATGGGGACTGATTAAGCGATTTAAGAGCATTTTTCTTCTAGCCTGCTGCTCCACTGGCCCATTATTTTGCTGCGACATAAGAGATTCAGGGGGGGAGGGGGCGTCATAGCTGGTCGCATCTGTGGCAAAAGTGACGCAGTGTTTTTGTGCTACCAAGGAACGTGTTGGAGAAGATTTCTCTAATTATGCTCAACAGTGTTTAACATAGCTAAATTATTCCTATGCTAATAATATTAACGACCTTTTGTTGAGTGGTTACTATGTGCCAGGTACTTGGACTAAGATCTTAACATAAATTGTTTGGTTTTGTTACAAAACAACAACCCCAGAGAGTAAGTGCTATGGTTCAGTTCTGTTTCACAAGTGAAGAAATTGAGTCCAGATGCAATTAAGGTGCAAGACCCAAGACCTAACCCTGGGCCTCTAGCTTACCTTCCAGCAGAAACCAAAGATGGCTCGACATTTCATTTGTGCATCTTATGGTTGTTTTTAATTAATTATCCTTTTATGGTTAAGTACAATCACTCATGTAGGAGGAGGAGCCAAATCAATTGGGCGTTTTGCTGTATCAAGTGAGTTGGAGAAATGTCTTGAGCTCCCCAGAGCCACCATTGGGTCCCCTGGACAATGACCAGCACTGTAGCTTACTCATCAAGTACACATGAAGCTGACGTTAGATGGCTAGGTGAAAAGTCCCTGGCGCCTAGCTTCACTCAACAAATATGAGTCCCCCTTTTATGAAGTGATTCAGGCTTTTTCCAATTTGTCTCTCACATACCAATGATATGCCCAGAATTATGTCAGATAAAAGCCATTTTGCTTTTGAACCCCCTCTGGGTACCTGAGGTTCCCATCAAGTCCATTTACTCATTTGCAAATTTTTATTTTGTTTGTTTTCTGTTTTTTGTTTTAGTTTGTCCATACGTTCTCCAGAGTCACTGCTGCTTAGCTTGGCCCTAGAAAAACTGACTTTACAGATGACATGTTTAAGTCACGCCTGCCAAGAAGTATGATCTGAACGAACTTAACTCGAACAAGTTTTTAAATGTATTTAACCTAAGTTATCAGATGTCTACAGTTATTTGTAACCTAAGGGGCTCATGATGCCAAAGGGGAGGGATAAGATGTGGGGACTGCAAATGCACTAAGATCCCATTACTGTATAATTATACGTATTCACGTGCCGGCAGCCCCTAAGGGAACAAAAACCAGAGACTTTGCCACCATGCAACAGACAACCAAATTATTTCTCCGACCTTTGAAGTATAGTATTCCTCATCTTGGGAAATGCATGCAGAAACAGAATTACTGTAACATCGCCAATCCTTATTGCAATAGAGTAAGATTGAAAAAGTATCACCTAACCAAGTGTCTGCAGAATAAGCCCAAGATATCAGGATTAGCAAGAAACATCCCAAGTCGGAGCTTCTCATGTAAGGTATGGACTATTCAAGTTAATCTATTTGTAGGCCATTAATACTAATTCTAGTTTGTAAATAATGGGTAAGGTATCCATTACTAATTTTCTTAGTAATTCTAATTTGATTTTAAGATTATTTTAGGCTCAAATATCTGTAGCCAATTTGAGTATAGGTATGTTAACCTATAAAGCTATAATGTATATAAAAATGCAGATTTATTAAAAACATTTGATCTCAAAACTTAATGCACCTGTAAATGTGTTTTAAAATACAGCTTTCTAAAATTGCTAAAATATCAGATTATGCCTCTTAATAAACCTGATAATATGCTAATTCTTGTATGAATCCCAGATTAGTAAACATCAATAAATGTCATGCAGGTGTGTATGATCTCTCTATATAAAGGAGTGAAAAGCTATCGTACATTTTGGACAACTTGTATTCCAAAAGAAAATACTGACTGTTGTTCTTCTGCCAGGCCCCCAACTGTGGGCTTGAACTGGGCCCCGAGAAACTGGTCGCGCTTGAATAGAGAGTAACCACATGTTAGGTTAGCCTGAGACAGGCCCACTGCGCACCTGTTGTCCCTGTGTGACTATTAATAGTCCTCTCTCCTCTCAGAAGTGTCCCACTTAATCTGTCATGCTGCATGGTCACCATACTCAACTTGAAATCAAGCTGTGTACCCTGTGGCTGCTTTGACAGATATTCTCTCCTTTTTAACTCTGTTCCGAGGCTCCTTACACTGCACTTAGGGTGCTGGAATTCACAATATCTTAGCATTCTTTTATCATTTTCGTCTTTTCATCATTGTAATCTGTTTTGGTTTCCTCTAATTGTGGTAATTTTATATTCTTAGTTATCATTTTAGCCTCTTCCAGTGTGGAGCTCAGAGGCATTAGTTAGCGTCACAGTACTGTAATTCAGCTATAACCACTATTTCCAAAATCCTCTCACAGGCCTCCCCAAGACATCCCCCAACAGTGTGTTTCCCTCAGCCGTGAGGCGTCCCATCTGTTCCCTGTGTCTGTGGATTTCCCTGTTCTGGTGTCTTGGGTGAACAGAGGCACACAGTACTTACTTTTTCTTTCCTTGGTCTGTTTTCCTTTGCTAATGTTCTTAGGATTCCTCAATGCTGTAGGATGTATCATAACTTCATCCCTCTCTATAGAGATAACACTTTTATATAATCTACATTCTGTTTACCCATCCATTGGTGAACACTCAAGTGTATTCTAATTAATCTTATTTTACCTAATTTTGTTTTGTTTTCAGTTTTTTACTCAGTACTTGTTCTTAGCCAACTATCTGGTACACGTATATGTCTTTTGCCTTTAGCTTTTCATGTTGGTCCTCTCCTTCCTGGACTTCCAACATTTTAATCCTTTAAATTGCCTTTCTTTGGAAAGTTAGCTTGGTTCTATGATTCTTAACTGTACACACCTAGAAACTTTAAAGATTCCCTTGCTGCTTTCTTTTTTTTGTCTTTTAATGCAGACTTACCATACTGTATACTCATAAAATTTAAAGCTTTACCTACTGGCCTTTGAGTTGGTTTATCTTGCATCCTGAGTAGAACATCTTGTCATTTGGTCTCGGATTATAAATAGTAAGAGGAGTTACCATCAGAGTGGCAGCTGTGGGATTAGCTCATACCCTAAGCCAAGAGGTTCTCTGAAACCATTTGTCTCTGAGGCAACTGTTAATTTTGTCATAGATTCCTAGAAACTGACCTGACAGCAGCTCTACAAATAGAAGCTCTTTTAGACCTCTTCCCTGGCAAAACAGCTCTGCTTTCCTGCATTTTGTGTGCCAACCGCACCTTCTATGACAAATAAAATTACCAAAATGGTGGGGTGCTTACTCATTTCTGCTCTGCGACCTGAAGAAGCTTTTTAAAAGATAATCCCGTAGCTATGAAAATACGCGGAGGACAAAAATGTGTCTTTCTTTCTTTCTTTCTATTGGCAGGTTCCTTTGAGTTCCAAATTTGTCCACTCTTATAGATTATAGTAAAGTAGAAGGCCTTTAATAGATCTATTTAAACACCAACTACTTGTATGAATTAACAGAAGAACAAGAGAAGCCATCATATGTAATAAGAAATAATAGAAAGGAAAAGAACTAGTCAGAACTAGTATGACTGTAAACTAGTCAGGAATCTTAATTTTCTCCACTCAAATAAGCAAACCAAATGCACCAACTCAAACCTCACTGTGCCTTGCTACCTTGGCAATGAATTATCATATAACTCTGGGATCTTTCTGTACCAACTTCTGCACTCTAGACATGTGCCAGCCATCCTGGGAACTTTGTAGAAATGCAGATTCCTAGATCTTAGGCCATTTCTGTTGAATTAAAATGACTGTTGCTGAGGATTAAGGATCTACTTTCTTGTTTATTTTTGAGGTAAGATTTTTATGTTGAGCGAAAAAACTAGTGTTCATGGAATCCTCTTGTCTCAGCCTCTCAAGGAACTGGGGGTATAGACCTCACACCCAACCAGAAGTCTGGTTTTGGTGGTGGTGGTGGTGGTTTTAGTTTTTTGTTTTATTTTCTAAGTTCCTTTGGTAACTAAAATGCAAGGCCTGCCTGCCACTGACTCTATATCTGTGTTTAGAAAGTGGAGGTTCTTGGTGATTTAGTGTCGTTGACCTAACCCTGATTTGTTTGGTTGTAATGTTCTTTTCAGCCAGTATCTGAAATTCCTATAGCACGTTAACTGATCGTGGGATCCACTGCACTCAATGGGTAGTGTCAGAGCAGAGACCAGCCACCCTTTTCTTCCATTCCTTCTTGCATTGTTCTTTCTACAAGTCAATAACTTCAAAAATAACTGATCATGACAATTTGAACAAGATACAAAAGATAAGAAAGAATTTAGCAGGCATGGTGGCACACGCCTTTGATCCCAGCACACAGGAGACAGAGGTTCTCTCTGAGTTCAAGGATAGCCAGGGCTATTCAGAGAAACCCTGTCTCAAGGAGTAGGAGGAGAAGAAAAAACTTAAAACTTTCCATTGAATGTGTCATTCACCTATTTCACCTGTCTTTTGATGAACAGGTGCTAAAAGTAGGGGGCAGTCAGGGTGTGGGGGGGGGGGTGCGCGCATGCGCACATGCCTGAGTATGTCTTGGTGAGGCCAAGTGGTTAACATACTGTATTTTATCACTGAGCCAAACCCCCAGGTCTAGCCTCCTGTCTGTTGACAGCTATGACTTGTGGTTTCTAAGAACACTAGTGATAATAACTAGCAAGTACAAATCATCAGAAGGGAGGAGAAAAGATAAACAGTAAAGGAAATCACAGCCTAGAGAAAACTGTAGCCTGGCAGGTTTTCTAAGAGTTGAGAGTGGGACTTCATCACAGGTAAATCTTCACTTGCTGGTTGTTTTCCACAGTTTACTTTCTCTTTAACCTCCTTCAGTTCACCATCCATTCCTTTGTCCACTGAGATGATCCATTGTCTGTCTGGGCTCTGAAGGTCTTTTGAAACAAAACTAAACTGACACAAAGCTGTTAGGACCCTTCTTTAATCCACATAAGTGTTTCCTCTGAAGTCTCAGTGGATTCCCTACAAATTAAGGTGGGAATTAACTTGCTCAAAATCACAAAAATTCTAAAACACATCTGGACCAACTTTATGCCTCAAGTAGACCTATTTTTATAATTTACTTATTTTTATAAACATGAATGTGTGCTTACATGTCTGCACCATGTCCATGCCTGGTGTCCATGGAGACCAGAAGAGGGTGTCAGATCCCCTGGAACTGGGGTTACAGACTGTTGTAAGATAGCTTCTACAAGAGTAGGAAATGTTCTTAATCTCTGAGCTAGCTCTCCAGCCCCTATAATTAGAATTTTAAGGCTTAATAGCATTTCACAAATGATAACTATTTTATATTCTGATTTGCATATGTATTTCAGATATGTTGATTACAGATTTAATATATTACCCTGTAGTGCCAGGGAAAATGTTAGTGCCCCCAAAAACAGACAGGAGCCGATATAACTCACAGCAAGGTCTTTATTCTATTCAAGCTAGCTCGGGCCCTCCCAACGTACCCCGTCATGCAGGTCAGTTTTGGTGGTGGGGGAGCCCTGAATCTCTATCAGGGCAAGGCTTTATAGTAAGCAGCAAGCAAGGAATACATGTGTAAGCATCGAATTGGAAAGCTACTGTGGTCTTTAACATAATTGGCTGGTGCTGGGAGTCATATCCTAAACTTAATTTCTGCTCCTCTCTGCATTGGTGGTCCTTAGGCAGGGAGTGGACTTGTAACCTGGAAGTGCAGATTTGTTGGGGGAATAACCTAGAGACGCCGTTCTTATTGAGAGTGTAACCTGGAGATGCTGGTCTTGTTGGGGATTAGCCTAGAGACTGGAGCTAGGCTCCAGTTTTGTTGGGGGTGCAACTTAAAAACTAATGCTAGGTACTAGCCTGTTAGTTTACTTTAGTTCAAACTTAGGTCAGGTTTTTTAAAATGGAGTCTGAACTTAAAAGATTTGGCCTCTCAATGTGAGACAACTACCAGAAACTGTCAGAGGAGTCTCTTTGTTTCCAAATTTAAGGTTTCATCACAGTTTCAAATTTGCAAATTATTTTCTGTTTATTCAGATAAACATGGATGGATGGATGGATGGATGGATGGATGAATGGATGGATGGATGGATGGATGGATGGATGGAAAAGGGAAAGGAGTTTATCTTATATTAGTGTTGGATGATACTAGTAGACTTTTCCAATGATGTATCATCCAGTCATTCTTATGAAGAACTCTATTTGGTCACATACCTGTTGGATTTCTTACTATTAGTGGTTTTGTTATACAAATCTTAAAAATAATAGGTTGATACCATTTTATTTAAGGTTGTTTTTTGTGTTGATGCTGTTTGGGGGTGCCAAGTAAAAACTAATTGTAAGTCCAAGATTGATTCTCTTTTCCCCTTTTGGGGGAAATTAATGTTCTTTTCCTTCTGTCTTATAATATTCTCATGATTTCTCACTAGTATTTTCCAAAGTATATACTTTTTCCTTCAAAAAAAAGTCTGTCTTCTCCCTGCTTAGATTTCTGTGCTGTTCTAGCTAATTGGATCAACCCATAACTTGGACAAAGATCTCTGTCTTCATGGAGGTTAAATTTGTTTTTCAATAAAAATGACATTACAAATAAAGATAAGAATAACCTAGTGAGGGCTAGACGTGTAGCCCTGTTGGTAGAGTGTTTGCTTAGTATGCAAGAAGCCCTGGGTTCAACCAGCACAACTGGGCATGGTGGCACCTTCTAAGATCCCAGCGCTCGAGAGGAAGAGACAGGGTGGTTGTTAGGGTCATCCTCCACTACATACCATAAGGACATCCAAGGCTAGCCTGAGCTAAGTGAAATTTTCTTTCTTAAGCGAAAAGAATTGTGAGAATCATGAGTTAGAAGTGATGGGTACAATGGAGAACCAAAAATGAAGAGGGTCAGGGAATGGCAGAAAGTAAGGTGAGATGGTGGGAGTTGGGCTCAGGGACAGTGTGGCATGTGAGTTTAGGGAAGAGCTGAAACATGCTGTCGCTCATGCGGATATTGTTGGACGGAAGAAAGAGACTTTGCTGTGTGTTGTCATTGAGTTTAGTGTCAGGTTATATTACTCTAATAAAGCCAATTGAATAAGTTTACCTTATTTCCTGTTTTTTTTAAGTAGTTGATTATGAGATATTTTTTCCCTTTGAATATAGGGGACAGTGAGGGAGATGTAGAGGCAGGAATAGAGACAAGATGTCTTTATATAGCCCAGACTTAGGACAAACTCAAAATCCTCCTGCCTCATCCTTCTGTGTACTCAAAGGCGTATGCCACCGTATCTAGTTCAAGAAAACAACCTTTGAAAGCTCTGGACCTTGGCATTTCTTTTCAAGAAGAAAACAATTTCTTACCCAGGTTTTTTGAATAGTTCCTTCTTTTATGACCTGAGTCAGTTTGGGGACCGTGGCACTGATGGTCTCACAGCTAGCTGTGGTGCTTGCACCAGTCAATATTCTAGCATGGAGAGGCAAGGGACTCAGGTCCCCTCCCCTAACTGAGGAGCAGCTAGAGGTGAAGGCTTCTGTGGAGGGAAAGCCCATTGTCATTAAGCATGTGGCCCCTGTTAGGTGGAAGACATTCCAGTAGATAGCCCACCTCACTGAGGAGTACATGGGTAGCACAGCAGGCTGTAAAACCGGGATGGGGCATGAGGGGGAGAATGGAGAGGGCTATAAAAAAGGGGGGGGGGAAGCAGGAAGGGAGCGGAGAAGGCTATGAAATGGGGTGGGGGGGGATGAGCTGGAAAGGGAGTGGAGAAGTAGAGGTGGGCCTGATGATAAATATGGTCAAAATAACAGTTATATGTATGCATGAAATCCTTAGATGATTAATAAGATATATTAAAATGGAGATGTTTTCATCTATTATGACTAATTATTACCATGGTTTCATGTGTAATGCCCTTTGTCTTCTTTTCCTTGACCAGTTTTACCACACTTTTGTCTTATTTAATAGACTTTTGAGGATAACGGAATGGTTGTTTTACTTTCTTCTCTCTCCATTTTCTTTGTTAAGCAGTTTCATTGAGACATGCAGTTTCCTCTCCTCTTGGCCTGTTCTGTCTCCTGTAATGGAGATGCAGAGTCAGTTTGATGGCTTTAACCAAAGCATTAACTGCTGGTTGTCTCTTTTGCCACCAGGACAGGCTTCCTTCTGATGTAGGAACCCCGGTGCTGTGCGGACGTTGCTCAGTATTCCCACCTACCCCAGTGGGTTTCACTCTACCGATGATTTCAGCCCTACCTTTTGCCAGAGCTCTTCAAATGAGTAGTCTATCATACTTTACACATTTATTAGCTAGTTTTATTCTGTAAAGTTCCTTTAAGGTTCTTTTTCAATTTTAATTTTTATGTGATACAAGGGTTTGTTGTTTATTTGCTTGTATGTGGATTTTGCTTTTTCAGTATATTGTAACTAATTATTATTCTTTTTGATGCTCAAATTATTCCACACGTGGGTAGTGGACACCCCTTTATACTGTCCCTTGTGTCCTGTTGACATGCTTCTGTTATCCTTTGTGGTATAGGATTTGCCAAGCCTACCTTGTATTCTCCCTAGCAGAGATCTGGAATTAGCCATTTATTAATCTCTTCTTCATTCTGTTTTCCCACTTCACAGTTTTATGTCTTTAGAGTTTAACATTTTTGCCACAATTTGTTTGATTGTTAATACCTTTCATATTTAAAGTAGATTTATGTTGGGCCTTTTGGAAAGCAGCAAAAGGTACTTCTTTAGTGTACGTGACACTTAAGAGTTGAGCAGGCCTGGGAATGGGAGTGTGGCTTGTTTGATAGAGTGCTTGCCTCATGTGCACAAGGCCCTGACTCAGACTCCAGACCACAAAATGGGAGTGAAAGCACTCATCTGTAATCCCAGCTCTCTAAAGATGGAGGGTCAGATGTGTACCTTCCGATACACACCGATGTAAGCGCAGCCTGAGAGTCACAAGACTCTGTCTAAAAACAGGAAAAAAACTTTACAAGAAGACCAGCTGTATCCAAAGGATTCAGAGAAGCTCAGTTCCAGGGCTTCTCATTTGCTAAGAGAGTTTCAAGATAGACTTCTAGCCATATTCTGTTTTATCTTTTACTATTCCAGGCAATATTAGAAGGTTCCAAATAGATATTGCCTCACTACAAATATCAGCCATATACATTATAAAAATGTAAGAACACGAATAAAAATAATGTGTCAAACCTTCATTATTTTGACTGCAAATAATTATTCAAAAATTGCAACTATGACAGAAGGTAGAAGTGGATAGGCAGGTGAGAAGGCTCAGTGGGGACACATGCTTGCTGCCAGGACTTGGCACTGGGGTTCAGTTCTGTGTAGTGAAGGAGAGAACTGACTTCCCACCCCAACACGAAATAAACAAATATATAATAATGTTTAAAAGAAAGTAGATACTAAAAGATTAAGACTACCATAGCAGCTATGATGACTAATTAAATCTAATCCAAGTCATTAAAGCATCCCCAAGATTTTTAAAGAATAGCTTTGTGAAAGTAATTCTTTTCCATTTAGTCTGTTTTGATGAATTTTCTGGTTTATTGTGCTTACTTTTAGGTTGTAAACATCTTACGTCTTAAAATCTTATCTACATTTGTAGCTTACACTTTCAACCTTTGTGTTAAGTGCCATGAGCCAATCTTCGGCAGTAAGCGTGAATCAGCTGCGGGGTCCTTACAAGGGGCTCACTGCCACTCTGGCATGTCTCTCTGCATTTGTCATCGCTGGCAAAGACCTAAAGAATCGGACAGCTTGACTAAAATTCTTTTGTTTAAACAAGGCAAAGCAGTGGCATGTTGAATTTTTGAACATTTTTATACCTTGGCAGTTTTAGTCCCAGCCTTATCCAAGTATGGGTGGATGATGAGGTGGTTTCTTCTCTATCTCTGTTTACCATTAGGTTCCATCATTTTCCTTCCTTTTTTATAATAAACTAACCCTTAAACAGAAAGGGAAGAACTGGGTGGCAGTGGAACATGCCTTTGATCCCAGCAGGCAGAGGCAGGTGGATGGATATCTTGCGTTGAAGCCTGGACTGCAGAGTAAGTTCTAGGACAGCTAGGGCTACACAGAGAAACCATGTGTCAAAAAAAATGAGAGACCTTGTCTTCTGAGCCATTTTTCCACTTTCTGATCCAATGAACAGTTCTATTAATATTTGTGAAGTTATGTATCCCAACAACATAAGAAATGCAATAAACCAGGAAAATATTGTAATTGTTCTCTGAATTAATAACCTACATTAGTTAACCTTCCTCTCTGACCTTTCCCTCCTTGTAGGTTGTATTTCAGTACTTACGAAACTCAACAGGTTTTCCCCCCTGTTGCTCATTTTGATTAAATATGTAAAAGTTCAAAGTATTCTCTTTCCTCCTTAACTGGATGTAGTGTTTCTGAACACTGCCAGGGCTTCTTGGTGTTTCTAGAAGTATCTTAAGGACTTGTACAATTATTATAATGCATCAAATGTCTGCTTTCTTTTGATGAGCTTAAGAAAGAACAAGATTTTTAAAACACATTTTATAAATACCTAACATTGTAACGCCTGCATGGAAAGTGTAACAATCCTAAGAAGACTTTCCGCCGACTTTGAAAGATTTTGATCATACTACCAAAAATGTTTCTAGGATCTTCTGCCTATCAAGCCAGAAAGCGAAAAATCCATTTCTGAAAACATGGATGCGTTTGAAAAAGTGAGAACAAGACTAGAAACACAGCCACAGGAAGAGTATGAAATTGTCAACGCGGAGGTAAGCTGCGCCCCGTCTTCCAGGAGTGCTGGCTCCACTCAGTACAGATGGGCGAGGCGCCCTGTACTTCACAGGCAGAGCCCCCATCACAGCGGAGACCCACTTAACCTTCCCAGCATTCTGAGCATCTTCACCTGGAAACAATAAAGAGAGTCTGAGCCTTAAAACCAGTCCTTAAGATAAAGCACGGGGCGTAGCAGGTGAATCCCGCTCTAGTGTGGACTGGTAGGAATTCCAAGGAGAGGCTCATTAAGACTATTCATTTCTTTGCTATTTCAAAAGTATTTACATGTTGAGTCTACATTTTAATAAAATGAAATTCACTTTAGTAAAGCTTAAGTACACAGTTGATCATTTTATAATTACCAGTCATAAATACTCAATTGAAATAAATTGAACAAAAAGATTGAAAATTTTTTAGTAAAACTGGCAAAAAAGCCCACAGATTATTAGTGAAAATCACATACATAGTAAAATACAAATAGCAGTGACAATCCAGATTCAAAAATATGTCATAATATAGTGTGTCTTATGCCACCTGAAACCAGGTAAGTTAGGCAGCTGCATTTAATATGTGTTAGACAAGAACTCTGTTCATATGTATGTGTGTGTGTACATCTGACTCTATGGTAGGTGTCATCTATTCATCTGAAGTAGTCAAGCCACTAAATAATTAAATTATTATTAAGTAAGCCCTGTTTTCTCCTTATTGTCAGATTAAACATGGCGGCTTTGTTTATTATCAAGAAGGTTGCTGCTTGGTTCGTTCCAAAGACGAAGAAGGTAAATTACAATTCTTCTTTCCTGATGACCTGGCTTTTCAGGTTTCAGTTATTTAACAGGAAGCTTGATAGTAGCTGCTCAAAGCTATTAGAATAGAGTTTGTTAAAGATTATTTCTAAATTTTTTTAACTGAGTGGATTTTAATATCTGGGTTGACTTAAGGTAGAATTAACATGGAGAGTGCACTGGGTCCAGCATGTTGTGAGTGTGTTCTGTGTCTCAGTGCTGTGCTAGGCACTTCGCATGTTACGTGTGTCAGGCGTATTCTCTTTGTGAGTTCTGTAAATACTAGGCCAGTGGTTCTGAACCTGCGAGCTGCCACCCCTTGGCAAACCTCTAACTCCTAAAAGTATTTACATTACGATTCATAAAAGTAACAAAATTACAGTTATGAAGTAGCAACGAAAATAATTTTATGGTTAAGGGGTCACCACAACATGAGGAACTGTGTTAAAAGGTCGTAGCATTAGGAAGGTTGAGAACCACTGTCCTAGACTATGACAGTAGCTCATAGGTTGATATGTAGAATAATATTGAATAAAATACTTTTTAATAATGATTGTAGAAGGACATTAGTCCATGACCTCAGAGAATGTCAACTTAAAATGTTAAGTATAGTTTAAAATGAATTACAAGTATATGTTGTGGAGTTCTCTCTTCCCTACCTTCCTTTATTCAGCCGACAGTGATAATTATGAAGTTTTATTCAACCTGGAAGAACTTAAATTAGACCAGCCCTTCATCGATTGTATCAGAGTTGCTCCTGATGAGAAATACGTGGCTGCCAAGATAAGGACGGAGGATTCTGAAACATCCACCTGCATAGTTGTGAAGCTCAGTGATCAGCCTGTAATGGAAGCATCTTTCCCAAACGTGTCCAGTTTTGGTAAGCCACCAAGTAGTCTATGGAAAGGCAGCCATAAGGGGCTGCTCACATATGGTAGGGAGGTCAGTGCCTGGTCCGTTTCTCTCTAGATTCCACATCTTCCTATGGAATTCTTATTACCAAATACTCCCTCCTTTAATTATCTAAGTGGGTTATTGTAACATTGGGTTCTTGGAGGACTGAAGAGATGGCCCAATGGCTGAGAGCATGAGACCCCGTACCACCTATAGCTCCTAACTCCTGAAGGATCCAACAGAGACCCACATGGAGACACCGCATCTTAGGGTTTACTGCTGTGAACAGACACCATGACCAAGGCAACTCTGATAAGGACAATATTTAATTGGGGCTGCCTTACAGGTTCAGAGGGTCAGTCCATTATCATCAAGACAGGAGCATTAGCAGCATCCAGGCAGGCATGGTACAGGCAGAGCTGAGAGTTTTACATCTTCTTCTGAAGGCTGCTAGTGGAAGACTGACTTCCAGGCAGCTAGGGTGAGGGTCTTAAATCTCACACCCACAATGACACACCTATTCCAACAAGGCCATACTTCCAAATAGTGCCACTCCCTGGGCCAAGCATATGTAAACCATCACACACCGCATACATAATTAAAAATACAAAATAAATATTTCATGAGCTGTCAAGAGGCTTTGTAGGTAAAAGCACTTTCCACACAAGCCTGTTGACCTGACGTCAACCCCAGAACTCATGGTAAGAGGAGTCACTTCCTGAAAGTTGACCTCGCACCTCCAAACCCGCACTAGGACAGATATACACTGCATTCACCCACTGTCCGTACACATGCTGGTAATAAGTAAAGCGCCTTAGATAAAATAGTGCTCATGTCTTTAAGCCGCTTAAAGACATGATATTCTGTTATGTAGTAATTCTTGGCCAGTTTATTATACACACTGAAGTTTTACAGATATTACTTCTTGATATTTTATTCAACCTTGAATTTGGATTATTTTTATTGTTATTTTTATTTTTATCATGGAGATCTAATATAGTACATGTCTCAAAATCACTCCTAGAAACTAGAACACGTTGAGCTGACATTTATCAATAGAAACTGACACTTTTAGTATTGATCTAGCTTTAAATTTTATCATTTATCATCATTACTTATATTATATTGCCATTATTTTCTGAATTGCTTAATTAGATCCTTTTGTGTTAAATTGAAAAATGAAATTATGATCTACCTAATACATTCTTTTGTATGTGTGAATCATCCCCCCGTGTGTGTGTGTATGTGTTTGTGTCTGTGTGTCTGTGTTAAATACATGTGAGTGTACAAGTGTACCCAGGCTTGCTCCTGTGAAGGCCAAAATAGGAAATTGGCTGTCTTCCTTTGTTATTCCATGCCTTAGTCCTTTGAGATAGAATCTGTCTCCCATTTTGACTAAGGTGACTGAATAGCCAGCAAGCTCTTGTGATCATCTCTTAGCCCCAATTCTGGGGATAACAGCCATGCACAGCTTTTTATGTGGGTGCTAGGGATTCAGACTCAGGTACCCATATTTCTCCCCAGACCCTGCACAGGGAAGTCTAACAGATAGCATGTGTGCATCAGACCTCTAAGATCAGAGCAAATTATATAGTACTGACTTACAGTGATGGTCAGCCAGGTGCTGAAAGGAAGCACCCTGTTAAAATGCTTTTGGTAGGTTGAACTAACTGTCTTAGTCCCCGGAAGCAGACATTGAACACAGAGCAGGAGAGAAAATCATCAGAGTTTCTTCAGAGCTAAGCAGCCATCTCCCAAAAGCAAGTATGACTTTACCAATACTTTTCCTTACCACTGTATATGTGCTCTTATTTAGGTGCTTGAGTAAGCGGAGACTAAGTACTGGAAAACTTGGAACAGCGTTGTGGCTTTGATGGATGGTCTCTGGGTTGTAAACTGAGGTTCTATTCCATCAAGCTTATGCAGCGTGTAGATCTGCAGAGATCAGCTTACACGGTTCTTCACTTGGCATTCAACATTTGAGTGCTACACCATTTTAAACTGCACAGGTAGCTGGGTCTTAACTCCTTTCATTCCTTCCTTTCAGAATGGGTGAAGGATGAAGAGGATGAAGATGTCTTATTCTACACCTTCCAGAGGAACCTTCGCTGCCACGATGTGTATCGAGCCACTTTTGGTGACAACAAGCGCAATGAACGGTTCTACACAGAGAAAGACCCAAGGTGCCAGTGTGCCACCCTCACTGCCCTCCAGTCTCTCCTCCTATCCAGTGTACTGATCTGGTTGACCCGAACTGTTGAGAATGGAGAAAATTACTACTGTATTATTCTACCTTCTAGAACTAATCTACAGAGTTTACCAAAATTTATCAATTTGGGATGCCTGATGATAAAAAATTATAAATATGGCCACAAAGAACCCTTGTCAGCCAAGGTTACCACCATCTTTGTTTTCTGTACTTAAGTTGTTGGTTATTTAAAAACAGGTTTTCGTTTTGATGGTAGAATGTCTCTTGACATTGATGGTTGGGAGAGTGCTTGTTAATATAGTCTTAAAGGATATTTTAAATATTGACTGTTTGTTTTCAAATATTTCTATTTCTAGAGCCATAATATCTATACATTCTAATGAACACTTACATAATATCTATACATTCTAATGAACATTATGCAGGTTCTAAAAGGAAAGATCTATGCTAAATTTAAAGAAAAATGTGACTTTTAAGTTACTGAATAGTCAACCCTCCTCAACTCCACACACACACACACGCACACACACGCGTGCGCGCACACACACACACACACACACACCGCTGCCATCACATGCTTTCCCCCCTGGCAGAAACCCTGTTCACCGAGAATGGGTCTACATTTTGAAAAAGAACAATAACTGGTCTCTGAAGACGCTTGAGATCCAAAGCCCAGAGATCCCAAGTTAACAGGCTCGGTTTATGGGACTCAAAAAGCAAGTAAACAGCAACTTTTTAGCTCATTGCCTCTGCTTCTCTAATGTTGGATCCTAACTCTTCCAACAAGAAAGAGAATTAGAGCCGAGTGCGCTGGTGTTTAATCCCAGCACTTGGGAGGCAGACACAGGCAAAGTTCAAGCCCAGCCTGGTACACAGAGAGAGAGAGTTCCAGAACAGCTAGGGCTACATGGAGAAACCCTATCTCTGGAAATCAAAAGAAAACTAAGGAGGAAGAGGGAAGGAGAGGGAGAGGGAGAGGCAGAGGGAGAGGGACAGAGAGAGAGAATAAGTGGGGAATAACTCCTGTACTCCTGCCACCTACCCTGCCTGCAAGGAGTTTTAGAATTACTTCATAGATGCTTGAAAGATTGAGCGTGAATAAATATTTTATTTTATTTTATTGTATGAGCATTTTGCCTGAAAATGCATCTGTGTAGCACGTGGACGCCCAGTACCCACAGAGGCCAAAAGAGAAACATTAGCTCTGCTAGAACTGGAGCTAGAAAGACGCTATGAGCTGCCATGTGGGTGCTGGGAATTGAACCCAGGTCCTCTGGAAGAGCGGCAATACTCTTATCTAGCCCCTCCAAAACCTTTCTTGTTCAGTTTTTAATATATTGTAACATTTCACCTGAGGTGCAGAAAGATAGGATGGTGGCGGCATCCATTCCAGATATCTTGGTTCCAAAGTCTTCAGGGTTTACAGCTGGGCTGCAGCTCTCTCCTACCTCTAAATGTACCCCTTATTTAAATATGTTTATGGAGATATATATATAATAGAAATCCATACAAGTCATTTCAGCCTTACCTCTTACATATCTAATAATATTCCAGAATGGGAAAGTGGTATTTCCCACTCAAACCCCAGGTCCTTGGCCAGCACAGGAAGAACTTAATGCAATCTTATGCTTCTTTTTCCTTTGTAGCTATTTTGTTTTCCTCTATCTTACAAAAGACAGTCGTTTCCTCACGCTGAATATTATGAACAGGACAACATCGGAGGTGTGGTTGATAGATGGCCTGAGCCCCTGGGACCCACCAGTACTTATTCAGAAGAGGATACATGGAATGCTTTACTATGTGGAGCATCGAGACGATGAGTTATACATCCTGACTAATGTCGGAGAGCCCACAGAGTTCAAGGTGCTTCTCCATCCTGCTTGTTCCCATTTGGGATGCGCTCCTCAAAATGTCTGCTTTCTCTCACCAACCTCCCTTGTTATACGAGAGAACGGGGTTGGGGGGTTAGCTTGTGGGGTGGTGCTGCCTTCCTGTACATTATCAGTCCCACTTCCATTATTTCCCTCACCTTAGAGCTAACGTTTCTTCCTACTATACCTGTATGTAAAATATCAGTGAATGAAACATTCGGCACTGTTCATGTAAAACCCAAACTTGGTTGGACTTAGAAGAGCAGACTTGAAATCCTGATTGTGTGATGGCATTTGGATTAGTCTTAGGAAGGCATACCAGTACATCCCCTGGTTGACTGTCAACTAAGCATGGCACCACACTGTCTCTCTACCCAGAGTGCTAACCTGGGCCAAAACGGTGACATTCACGCTTTGTCCCTCTTACAGCTCATCATAGACTAGCAACAGCTGGTGTGCTCTCCCCGTGATCTCACTCTGAGCTCTGCAACTCTGTGTTCTGTCACCTACATCTTCCTAACCTTCTTCACACAGCTGATGCGGACAGCGGCGGACGCCCCTGCTATTATGAACTGGGATTTATTTTTCACAATGAAGAGAAATACGAAGGTTGTAGACTTGGACATGTTTAAGGACCACTGTGTTCTGTTCCTGAAGCACAGCAATCTCCTCTATGTCAATGTGATTGGTCTGGCTGATGATTCCGTCCGCTCTCTAAAGGTGAGTCTGTTCTCAAGACAGTAGTACACAACCAAACCACAGTTTAGCTTGACAGAGCATCAAAATGTGAATGCTGGGTACTTTTCTTAAAGGAATTTAAGTGGATTTTAGCATACCAGTTTTTGACAGACCTTGTTTTTAATGCAGTCTTACTTAAACCAATAGATTTACAGACTTGAGAAACAGTGTTAGGGGTCATTATGTCTGTCTTTTTGCATAGCTCTGTGGACAAGTATCTATCTCTTCAGTCTGAGGAGCAGCAATGACCAAGACCTGCATAGTAGCTGGTACCCAGCCACTGACTGCTGCTTGCTGGGGCCACATCCCAGAAGGACAATAGTCAGCTTGTATCTGCATCTCCTCTCTGCCTGTTTTCTTACCTAGGAGTGTATACATGCTCGCTTTCAATACATGGATGTCAGTGTCAGTGGTCTCCATGACACAAAGGGATGATAATGGCATGTCTAACTAGTTAACAGTCTGTGGCTGCCAAGGCAAGACAAATGCCTTCAGAAATAAACCTGATAAATTATTGAATGGCAACTTTACCATCCATTTTCAAAGTAGTGTTAAGTAAATACCCACAGCATAATGGAATGGTAAGACAACAGAATAAAATATCTGGTCCTAATGAATATTTTATGATATTAGACAAATTTCAAAATACAATGCTTAGTTGTAAGTTATTTTTAAATAAGTGGTTTCAAAAACAAATTGTTGTAGAGCTCAAAGGAAGGGAAGGGCTCTTGCACAGGAAAACTTCTGTCAAGTAATAGAGATAGACTAACAGGATAGGTAGGAATTTGATGTGCAGAATTGCCTGTCATATCTAAGAATGAGAGCACCATTCAGACAGCTCTGAGCTGAAGTCCAGGTATCTTCAGGAACCTTAAATCTGTCTTGCTAATGCAGAATACATTTCTAGAGGAAGTTATGGTATAATGCTTTGAGGCGGGGGAAGGAGGGTTTCGAGACAGGGTTTTTCTATATAATTCTGGCTGTCCTAGAACTCACTTTGTAGACCAGGCTGGGCTTGAACTCACAGAGATCCACCTGCCTCTGTTTCCCAAGTGCTGGGATTAAAGGAGTGTACACCACGCCTCTTAATGCTTTTAATGCTTTACTTGGTGTGAGCAGAGTGTATAAGTTATAACAGAGGAAACAGGTTTTTTGAGCAGGGGAATAGTTTGAGCTGTTGGAGCTATATTTCATAAGATTATTAAGCAACTATGTTAGTGAAGACTGGAACAAACAGGAATCAGATGAATTTCAAGATTGTTTTACAGATACAAATAAACAATGGGAGTCTGTAACAATTACAATTCTTGAGTTGTTCCCTAAAATCAAATTGCTAAGTTTAATGTTGAGTCAGATGTCTATGTAGGCCCTAAAATAAAAATGACCACTGCTTTAGGACTTTCCTTACTGTCTCCATCTGCTGAGACTGGGAAGCTGACAGAGACATATGTCCTCACTGCGGTCCATTTATATAGGGATGAAGTGGGTAATTTCTAGTGATTCATTTATTATAATTATACAGCAAGAAAACTGGAAATGCCATATAGTGAGTGCTCTCTGCTATAGGATTACACGTATCGGGGCTGGTATAGCCCAGGCTGTCTTGAACTTCTTTTCCTCCTGCCTCTGCCTCTCCTGTGCTGGGATTATCAGCATGAACCACCACACCTGATTTTATGTGGTGCTGGGTTCAAACCCAAGGCCTTGTGTGTGCTAAGCAAGTAGCCTACCAACTGAGCTATATCCCAGCCCCTAAAACTATGCTTCTAAGTAAATATGACCTCTTATTTGTAATAAATATTCTTACTTAAAGGTACCTCCCCCTTGCTGTTTTACACTGAATGCTGTCTTTAGTCTCTTTTGTATCATTTATCTTATCACTTACCGACCTGTTCTAAACTGTAGGTAGCTGTTATACTCTGAATATTGTTCTCAGTCATCATCAAAGAAAATCAAAAGCTTTAGTACATACCAGATGCTACTTGAAAGTAATTTTATAATTGTATGATACTAGGTAGCACTGATAAATATCCATAGACCATGCCATGAATAAAGGACAAAATCAGTAACCATAGTGTGAGTAGTTAATAACATATTTTTAGGTCTGTAACATCTATGCCTAGTGGACACTTGACCGATGATCTTTCTAAACACAATCTCCCACAATGGAAAGTGTTAAACTTTTCACATATTTACTTCTTATCATTGGTCGCCATGTCATTAGTATTTTCTGATTTTTTTTTCACAAAAGAGGAATATTTTATTGTAATGCTTGGAAAATAAATTGAGGATGGTTTATTGGAGTACTAGGAAGCAGACCCAGGGCCTCGAAAATACTAGATAAACTCAGCCACTAAGCCGTACATCACCCCACCCCCAAGCCCGAGGAGTGTTTTCCTCTTTGCTGTCATCGGCTTTCTTTGCAGGAGAGTCTATTTCCAGGCCAGATTTCTCTCAGTGCATTACAGCTGAGGAGGAAACAGCTTAAGATGCCCCTGAGACAGCTAATACTTCTGCATCAGCTGGGCAAATGCTTCAGAGTCCAGAGCCTTGGAACAGTGCTTGTTAGGATTAAAGCTTTGACCTTGGTCCCTTGGCTTTGGAAAAGCCCAGACTTTGATTTGTTGGTACCAGTTGTCCTAAAGCTAAAACGATGTATTCCATGGTAATAGTTAAGTTTTACTGAAAGGCAGAGGAAACAGCACAACTGTGGGCCAAGGATCCTGTTCCCACACTGACACGTTAACAGGCTCCCAGGAAGGGTTCTTTCATTCAAATAGGATCCGCCACAAATGTGTGTCCTCCTTAGTTTTCCTGACAACAGACCCCGGCTTAATTGGGGGCAGTGTGTCTGATGACAGTGCTCTCTGGCTGTGGTTGCTACAGGTGAAAGTCTGACCTCTGATGCCCACAGCCCTAACTGCTTTTCAGTAGTGCCCGCCAGTGATGTTGCTGGGCCAAGACCTCTGATTTTCTAAGGAATTTGCTCGTTCTACAATTACTTGGAAAGAAGGGCAATTTTCTTCTCATTCTTACTTCAGTGCTTCTGAGCCTCTGTCAACCTGCTTACCAGGCTTCTTTAAAAGCTGTAAGTGGGACGTCAGAGGAAGGCTTGACGCTGGACCCTGCTGCTCTAAGAGAATAAATTTTGATTCCTTCCCTTTCTTCTTAAAGTTAAGAATCTTGAGCATAATAGCTATGAGGCTCTCCGAGTCATTGTGCCTGGAAAGGTTTTTTTCTGCACAATGGTTAGCCTCGGGGCTAAAGTGAGAAACAAATTGTAAATGCTTTAGTGCTGCAGAGCCTGTCTGTGGTCCTGGAATAATAACTCTCATCACCGCTGCCGCCGCAGCGGGCTAAGGACCGGTGGGAAAATCATTCAGGACATCCACGTGAGGGTCCTACTTCAGGAAGAGCAGGGCTGAGGGCTGCTGCTGGGACGGGATTACTGTTTCATTTGCTCTTATTCATAACCATTTGGTCATTTCATCACCCAAGTATGTGTCCCCAAATAAACTTGATGTTAAAAGGAATTTCCTGTAACCTAGAATCACGATAAAACCATTTTTTTCCTACATTTTTCTTTATCTTGTTGGTAATTTATATAGGATTTTATTTGTTTACTTGAAATCTGTTTTGTCACAATGAAGTAATTCTTAGATGACGTATCATGTAACAACAGGGCGTAAAGTAGACGGCCTGGCACAGACTTGGAAACTTTCATGTTAATCAGTGAACCGGCTTTTGTCCCTCAGCTCCCTCCTTGGGCCTGCGGATTCATAATGGATACAAATTCTGACCCAAAGAACTGCCCCTTTCAGCTTTGCTCTCCAATAAGACCCCCAAAATACTACACATACAAGTTTGCAGAGGGCAAACTGTTTGAGGAAACTGGTCACGAAGATCCGATTACAAAGACCAGCCGTGTTTTACGCATAGAAGCCAAAAGCAAGGTAGGTGTTGTAAGCCCTGCCTTTGGCTCCCAATCCTGAAGGTGCACGGTGCCAGACGCCAGCCTCAGGTCCACAGCAGCACTGTTTTTGGTAATCCCTTACGCCATAAAAGGTCCGGGTGATTTTAGGAATACGTAGATTTTTTTCTTTTAATTTTAACATGGTTTTAAAAACCTCTGACTAGAGTGCTAAGCCCTTCATCTCACTTGCTTATGTTTGACTTTTCAAGTTGAATTAATATAAAGTAAATAGGCACAGTTGGTGCAGTTGTGGCCGTCATTCCGAAAGGACGGAACATAGCTGATTAGAGCAGCCTAGAGCAGTCAGCACCAGCCCTCATGAGGCTCCGCTGTGGCAGCGTCAGTGCCAGGGGCCCAAGAAGTCACAGCCAATGCATTGGCAGCTACAGAGGAAAGTAGACAGAGCACGCTGGACAGGTGGTAATGGGGCCTTGTCTATTCAGGAGGTATTATCTGAAGGAGTGATACCCAGCTGCCTTAGTTAGGGCTTCTATTGCTGTGATAAAACACAGCATAACCATAAATAACTTAGAGGAGAAACGGTTTATTTCAGCTAGAAAACCCATATTCTCTT
The DNA here is from genome assembly GCA_036184795.1 of Tokudaia tokunoshimensis. Classification (NCBI taxonomy): domain Eukaryota; kingdom Metazoa; phylum Chordata; class Mammalia; order Rodentia; family Muridae; genus Tokudaia; species Tokudaia tokunoshimensis. The sequence goes on from BTHU01000012.1 coordinate 8,225,258, forward strand.
CCTAGTCCCCACATACTGGTTCACAGTCATGTGAGACTCAAGCCCCAGGGAGTGTGGCGCCCTCTTCTGGTGTCCACGTGCACTACACACGTGATGTGATGTAGAGAACACACATGCAGACAGAACACCCAAACACATAAATTACATTGATACAGTTATAGAGGCCTTTGAAGGATGCAGATGGCTAAAAGCTCACGTAGTAACGTTGAGCATTCTGACATTTTCTGAGGTCAGGAAACAAGGCTGTTAGGACTTTTTTAGTCAACATATTTGTAAATATTCAAAGAATTGTCAATATCTGTCCCTAAACATAGAAAGAATGTTATACTAAAATTTCCTACCTATAGGCATTTTGGCCTGACCCAAAGGGAATACATAAGTCCTGGGCAATGAATCGTGCTTTTCAAAGTTACTTTCCTCCCATGCAAAGCTGTGCCAGTGTTGGGGCCAGTCCGGCGGCTCCTTTCTGGCTAATTGTAGACCAGCAGCAGGTACAGAGCTGTGTGTGCAGATGTCACGGCCTCACAGAGCTGGTGTCCAGTCTCAGTGAGTAACATACTTGGAAGTGCACTGCATGGTAGTTACAATTTTAAAGTTGGGGTTAAAGCCATTTTAAAATTCTTCTTGTGTAGAGAACAGAGCCTTGCCTAGCATATGCCCAATGCCAAGCTCTGCAGAGAAACCAACAGTAAAGGCTGTTTCCTGACGTGCTAATGGTTCTTCATTTCCAGGATGGAAAGTTAGTGCCCATGACAGTTTTTCACAAAACAGATTCTGAGGACTTGCAGAGGAAGCCTCTCTTGGTGCACGTATATGGAGCTTACGGAATGGATCTGAAAATGAATTTCAGGCCTGAAAAGCGGGTCTTGGTGGATGACGGATGGATCTTAGCATATTGCCATGTTAGGTGAGTCACCACGTTGCTCCTAGCAGATGAGTGCTAGAACATTGTGACAATTGCTTGAATAACAGTGTGCTAAGGGCCCCGGGCGTGAGGAGCACACAGTGTGCTAGGGGACCGGGCGTGGGGCTGCACAGTGATAGGGGACTGGGCATGATGGTGCACCTCTGTTGAAGGCTATATAGTGAGACCCTTTCTTAAAAGACCAGAACAAACAAGCAAAAATGGAAACAAAAAGCCAGTCTGTTACATTGCAAAGCTGGCCTTCTCGTGTGTGTTTGAATTTGTGTCTTCCCTAAGCCCGTGGATCATGACCCAGAGAGCAGATTCAGTTAATCCAAAGAACCAGAGAGTGGATTTGAGGACTCCGAGCAGATGGAGCAGTGTTTGCCCTGGATAGTTCCACTATTATTCCCATGTGATTCTCTAGAATTCAGGTCTCTCTTTTAGAATTTTTGAGACAGGGTCTTGCTTTGTAGCTGCAAACTCATGGGCCTTCGAGTGCTGTATTACAGGCGTGTGCACCATGCAGCTAAAGGTTTCTCCTACAGAGCCTCTCTCAGCTGAACTTCTTTCTCCATCAGTTTCTATTTTATTCAGAGCTATTCTCAAGACACCATTATCATTTAATTTCTGCTTAAAACCTTCTCCATCTCCCTGTCTCCAGAACAAAGCCAAATGTCTGTCTCAGTAAAATTCTTGTGAACTGGCTTCTCTTTGGGCATCCCCTGGCTCCTGCCTTCACATGGCGTGCACTGCCTCTGGCCCAGCACGTGCTGTGATTTATCTGGGTCTTAGTTTCCTCTCCCTTACCCTTACAGAAACTGCTTCCTTCACAACTAAGCTACAGGTCATTTCCCATGCACTGGTGCTCCTGGCTCGTGCGTCCTAACCCCTTTCCTCTGCTCGGCTGAAGACTGTGTTTGCTTTCCTCCTGTCAGTGTGCACCTGTGTGTATTTAAGGTCCGCTCTCAGGCAGTCTGCAGTAAGTCATCAGTAGGCAGTCAAGCATATTTATTGAATCAGTTTTTGGTTATCTTGACAGTTCCAAATTTTGGGGTTGTTTTGGTTTGTTTCCTATGATGGGGTACAATACTGGTTTAGGCTTTGCAGGCCAGTCACAGACTCTGGTGCCCTGTCCTTCTTGCTGTTTCCTCCCAGCCTGAGCTGAGTGCCACACATGAGCCTGTGACACACACACACACACACAAGCCTGTGACGAAATTTGCCAACCTCTACTGTGTCCTTTTCGTTTTCTTCCTCTACAGGGGTGGTGGTGAGCTGGGTCTCCAGTGGCATGCGGATGGCCGCCTAACTAAAAAGCTCAATGGCCTTGCTGACTTGGTGGCTTGCATTAAGACGCTTCATAGCCAGGGCTTTTCTCAGCCGAGTCTAACAACGCTGAGCGCTTTCAGTGCTGGAGGCGTGCTTGCGGGAGCACTGTGTAATTCTAAGCCACAGCTCCTGAGAGCCGTGACCCTGGAGGTGAGTACCGTACCGCACCCCTGCTCAGAGGGGAAAACGGCAGAGTTTAAGTTTAAGCAGAGCGGTGGCTCTGGAAGAACTTGTGGAATTATCTTAATCCTACTATTTATTCTTCCCTGACAACCTTTATGGGCTTTGCAGGATTTCCATTGAGAGACTAATGACTGTCCCTGTGACCCTTTTCTGTTTGTCAGAACGTTTTGAAATGCATATATGTGCCAGAATTCCAGAAGTCTGGTGGGTTGTCCTGGAAGTCTGTGTGCACTGCCCTTGTCCACGTGGCAGTGTACTGCCCAGCCGCATCTTATTCTGGACGCAGGGACTAAGTCTCTGTTTTCAGACGCTCTGTTATTTTGTTTGTTTGATTTGTTGCTGTGTAGCAGGTCAGTCTGGCTCACCCTCACAGCCTCCGACCTCAGCCCTAGCAGCAGGACTGGAGGGTGCACCGCCACGCATGCTGCAGGGACACCACTCTAGGGGTCTCTCTGGTCCTGCCCTTTGATGAGTCCTGGAAACAGCCTTTCCCTGTTCTCCTGAACACCACAGCGTCTGTCTTCATATCCGTTTTCTCCTGTCTCCTACCTAGATACTCTGAAAAATAATGACTGGGGGATTTAGGGTGTGTGTGTGTGTGTGTGTGTGTGTGTTCAGAACAAGTAATAGTAAGTTAAATAAATATTGAATAACTTGATCTAGAAATCTTTTTTTAATATTCTTTATAGAGAAAATAAACCTTCCCACAAAGATAATAACAGAATCACTTATAATATGGAATGCAGCTAACAAATTTTAGAAATTAGAAATAACCAGAAGTGCATGTGTAAGGATATTTAATTCAGTTGCTCATTACAGTGAAGAATTGGGGACAGCCTAAATATTCAACACAAAATGTTCACATATGCGTCAAAGTCATTGATTATGAGCACCGAGTTAAGGCTAATTGAAACAGGAAGGGTTTCCTGGAGGTTTAGGTAAGAGTGGGTGTGCGGAGAGATAGTGTGCGAAGAGAGAGTGTGCCGAGAGTGAGTGTGCGGAGAGTGGGTGTGCGGAGAGAGAGTGTGCGGAGAGAGAGTGTGCAGAGAGAGAATGCGGAGAGTGAGTATGCGGAGAGAGAGTGTGTGGAGAGCTGGTGCCAGAGGCTGCTCAGCCAGGAGCCGCCCGCAATGCTGCCACTGTGGCCTCTGAAAACCGGGGACACGCACACTTCGCCTGCACTAGGTTCTACTGGGTCACCATCTGTGCAGTAGAAGGGGCCCCTCTTTACAATGCCAGCAGCTTTGCACATCTGAAAAGCCATCCTGCTAGGCAGCGGGATTGCAGCTAGACTCGGTTAACGGTTCTCTGCAGGACAAAGTTGGAAAGGACGCGTGCCGGAGGCGGGTTGGCTTCCCTTTAATTAAATGTCTTAACTTTTTACTTTGTGTGTGTGGGTATTTTCCCTGCATGTATATATGTGTATCTTGTGCATGCCTGGAGCCCTCTCTTTTTTCTTGGATATTTTCTAGATCTTATCAAAGTACAATTTATGAGCTGTACTGTAACATTGTAGCGGGGGAAGCAGAATTTATTTGCTGCTGATGCTTTTCCCCTTTTTTTTTTTTTTTTGATTTTTTTGAGACAGGGTTTCCCTGTGTAGCCCTGGCTGTCCTGGAACTCACTCTGTAGACCAGGCTGGCCTCGAACTCAGAAATCCGCCTGCCTCTGCCTCTGCCTCTGCCTCCCAAGTGCTGGGATTAAAGGCGTGCGCCACCACCGCCCAGTGCTTTTCTCACTTTTAAAACTGTCTCATCACGGGAAAGGAACAAAATCACTATCGTAACTATTTTTAGTGTATGTCTCGATAATGTTAAACATTTACTCTATTTTGCAGTCAGTCTCCAGATCGCAGTTTTTATCTTTCAAAACTGAAACACATGTAGCATTTAACACTTTCATTCCCTCCCTACCAACCCCTGGGAAGCCTCCTTCTGCACTGTGTCCAAAGTTACCTCATGTGATGTCATGCATACTCAGTCACCTCATATGATGTCATGCACACTCAGTCGCCTCATGTTGTCATGTATACACAGTCACCTCATGTGATGTCATGCACACTCAGTCACCTCAAGCGATGTCATGCACAATCACCTCATGTGATGCCATGCACAGTCGCCTCATGTGATGTCATGCACAGTCACCTCATGTGATGCCATGCACAGTTGCCTCATGTGATGTCATGCACAGTCACCTCATGTGATGCCATGCACAGTTGCCTCATGTGATGTCATGCACAGTCACCTCATGTGATGTCATGCATACTCAGTCACCTCATATGATGTCATGTACACTCAGTCGCCTCATGTCATGTATACTCATTCACCTCATGTGATGCCATGCACAGTCGCCTCATGTGATGTCATGCATACTCAGTCACCTCATGTGATGTCATGCACAGTCACCTCATATGATGTCTTGCACACTCAGTCACCTCATGTGGCATCATGTAATCCTTGATGCTGCTTATCCCACTTAGCCACCCCCGGCATCATCCACTGCGAGAGGCCCAGACTCTGGTCTGCATACACACACCCCAGTTTGCTTCTTCACTGTCCTACTATTGCTTTCAGACCCTGCCTCCAGCTCTTTGGGGCACATCTCTAGGAAGGGGTTCTAGATCTAAAGGTAAGCGGCACCTCCATTTGTAGGTGACAACGATTTATACTCTAGCCAACAGTGTGAACACAGTACAGCTTCTCACCGTCGTCACCAGCTGGAAATGTTCTGATTATTGTGGGGTTGTTTTTAGTATAATAGCCATCCTAACGAATGCAGAGCTACAGTTGTTAATCTTGTATAAGTAAAAACAGAAGAAAGGCAGACGAAGACTGAAATTACAAGGTCAGTTCTCTTGTTATGTAGCGTCTGTAAGGAGCATGAGTATCTTTAGCCGTCTGTGAATCACCAGCTGTATTGAGCCTGAGCTGTCTTCTTTCTCGCCTGCTGTGTGTTTAGCAGGAAGCTGTCGTGACGCTCATTTTACCAACCGTTGAGTCCATACACAGGTCTGGCTTTCTCTTTCTCTGACTAGGCACCTTTCTTGGATGTCCTCAATACCATGATGGACACCACACTTCCTCTGACACTGGAAGAGTTGGAAGAGTGGGGGAACCCTTCATCTGATGAGAAACACAAGAACTACATAAAACGCTACTGTCCCTGCCAGAACATCAAGCCTCAGGTAGGAGCTGCGGTCGCGCTCGCTGTCCTGAAGCAATGGAGGAGGCCATTGAAAGGGCACTTGCCGAGCCGTGGCCAGAGGCCGAGGGCTCTGAGGCTGTTTGTGCTTCGGATACCTAATCATTCGAGCAGACGGAAGTGTCCTGTCTGCTTGTACTCCTTATCTGCCTCAGTTTAACAGCTCAGAGATGAGTGTTCTCATCCCCGATCCAATCTAACAAGGTCAGATAAAGTCATGGTCTCTCTGGACAGAAAGAGGCTGGCCCAGGTAACGGAGAGCCTGCCACTGTCCTGCAGAGGCCTGCTCAAGAGCTTCTGATGGGAAACCTAGCCCTTGGGGAACAGTGCTCTCCGGGGAGGATGGTGGAGTACTACGGCTATACTTCTGGTCTCTTCCAGCATTATCCGTCAGTTCACATCACAGCTCATGAAAACGATGAGCGAGTGCCTCTGAAAGGAATCGTAAACTACACGGAGAAACTTAAGGAGGCCGTGGCAGTGCACGCCAGGGGGGCAGGCGAAGGTAGGACCCTGGCTAACGGGACTGCCCTCGGCACAGCGTGCTCACGTATAGACCCAACCGTCGGCCTGGAGTGCAGCACCATCTGTCCTGTGCCGACTACCCAGTTAAAGTCCACACCGCTACAACTGCATGCCTCTGTAGGAACCATGCTAAGATAAAGCACGCAGGAGGACTCCAGTCAAAAAGGGAATGTGGAATGTAACTTGGAAATCTTCACACAGATTCATTCATGTAACAGTTACTGATATATTCTATAGCTGCTCATGAGTGAATGGTCATTCATTTTCATTAGATAAGAATTTTCCAGAGGACCCGGGTTCAATTCCCAGCACCCACGTGGTGGCTTACAACTGTCTGTAACTCCACTGGTGGCCTTGTTCTTTGTTCCTTTGCTGTTTGAGTAAAGTACTCAAAAGGAGCAGGTCTCAGTCTTCTGATTGCTTTCATGTTAACTCTTTTAGGCTATCAGCCCCCCAACATTATTTTGGATATTCAGCCTGGAGGGAATCATGTGATTGAGGATTCTCACAAAAAGGTATGTTACCGATCTCCTGTGTGCTGCGGAGTCCTCAGCTGTGGACGTTGTGCTCAAGGTTTCCAGTGGTTAAGGCAGAGTTCCTGGGAGAGCTGCTTCCCAAATGTCAGGCCGGGAACAGGAAGGAGGAGAAGGGGCAGAAGGGGCGGCTGTTCTCGGGCTGCTCTGGTACCCGTGAGGGAGCTCTCTGCTAAGGAATAACTGACTTTTATTGTTAGATGCAAGTCTCCACAGTTAGGTTAGCTCGGATAAAGAGAGACTAGGGGACATGGGGGCTCTGCTTGTCCTGTCTAACCCTCAGTATGTTTCTTTTAGATCACAACCCAGATGAAATTCCTATATGAAGAACTTGGACTTGACAGCACTGAAGCTTTCGAGGCTCTGAAGAAATACCTAAAATTCTGAAATGCTGCATTCAGCTAGGAACTGGAAACACATGGAAATAATAATTAGTCTTGTTTCCAGTTGGTTTAGCAAAAGTGAAGTTTTTTTAAGTTATTATATAATTTTTTAAAAGTTGTTTCTTTGTGTAATTTTGCTTAGTGTACATCTTGATCATACTGTTTCCACCTGCACACACCCCTTGGCTTGGGAAAGTCGTTTCCGGTCATGCTGCTTTGTAGGATGTAGAGAAGGGAGCCAGAAGGACTGAGGCAGGAGAATGCCTGGCCTCCCAATCAGTCTTTTAACAGAATTTTACAATTCAGTATCCTTCCCCTTTGTGAATATTTGTAGGCACTGTGGCTGTGAGTCACCTAACAATTTCCACAACTCCACTTTAATCATTCTTCACACTTAAATGTTTCAGTATTTTGGCATAATCTTTTAAACACTTTATTGTTCTTTCAAACATTTAAGAATCTTACCTAAAACAGTGCATTCGTGCTACAAAAAGATCTAAGAGTTGATTTCATTCATGAGGCTGCTCAGCCCATATGGACGTGATGTCTGACATCGGATACAGGGTGGCCATCTCTTAGGGAGCTTCCTAACATGAGTTATACAGAATGTCCAGCACGCTGGAGTAGCATGCACGGCTGGAAACAAAGCATTTGCCTTGGAAAGCTGCCTGATGATGGAGGAGAGTCTTCATGCTGTGCTCCAAGATGAATCCCTCTCCCTTCTCCAGAGAAATGGCACGGGTATCAACATCACTACTTTTGGAGGCTGAATTGGTACTTAATCTTATTCTCAGTTTTGTAGGAAGATCTGAAATGATTTCCTGTAGATTTAACACAGTTGATGATTCTCCAAAATTCAGAACCACAAGGAAGACTTTATCTATGCCATCCAGCTCTCTTGTGTACACAACAGAGTGACTGTCATCCCTCAAAAGGCAAAACCAGCCCCTGCTGAGAAGCAGCTCTCTGGCATGGAGTAGACTCAAATCCTGATACAGCCTCAATGCTGAGCTCGGCTGGGTCTTTTGGACCTATTTTTTAAAAAGAATATTCACATTAATGTTTGACTTTAGGAATTATACCCACTCCTCCCAAAAAAACTTCTACTTGCCCTTTAAAAAAACTGTCCAAATAAGTAAATAACTGCCCAATTATAAAGCATTTATAAATAGTTTGTCCTAAAGTCTTAAGAATTACAAATTCTGGTTTTTCTGCATGTCTGGGAATCATTTCAGTATCCACATCTTAGAGCTGCAGAAGTCTGACTCCATTCTAGGTCATTTAACTTGGAAGAAATGAAGTCACTGCTGTATTGTAACTTCCAGATGCCTGGAAGCAAAAAACCACCATCATAGGGGACTTGGACTTGGTTCTCGTCTGTGGGATGACCTGAGGGCACTATTGTGCAGAGTTCCTGGGTCCAGCAGATGTGGATTCTCAGATCGCTGAGGATAGAAAGGACACTGCCTACTGCAGAGCCGGAGGTGCAAGGCAACAAGGCTGCATTTGCTGTCTCTGCTGGCTGTGAAAGGCAGTGTTTGTCCACCAAAGGTGTGGGTTTATTGCACAGCTTCACGAACATGTCTGACGCAAGGCCCTTCTCCCTTTCCTTTTCTCATAAGCACTTTGTTACCTCGTCCCCAGGCGTCATTGTCCAGGCACACAGCACTCTGAACGGGTTCACCTTCCTTCTGTTCCCTTCCATGTACGCATTCGCCCACCTAGTACACTCATACATTCTCATTCCCCTCCTCCCTTTAAATTATTTAAGATAATCAGACAGATAATTCCCGTGCCAAAGGGTATGTACACTCAATACATAATGCCAAATTATTCATAGCTGTTGCCAAATCAACAGTAATGTTTGCTCATGACACTTACCAGCTGTGTCTCTGGGCCGGGCAATAACCATTGTTATTGTGGTTCTTTTCCAGTAGATGCTTAATAATGTGTATTTAATGGCTATCTCGTGGGTGTTATCAGGTACGAAGTGTTCCTGGTCCTGTCTGTCGCCACCTCTCAGTAGCTTAGCTAATGCATGAGAAGCAGAGCTTGGAGCCGCTCGCACGAGGGCCCAGGATGCTGTTTTTTTCATTTCCTCTCATGTGAACTCTTTCTCTGTAATTGTGGACTTGTCTCTTTCTCTTTGCATTTCTCAAAGTACTTGTTTGATATATCTTGAAGCTTCAGTTAACATTCATAAAGATTTGTGGGTTTTGGTGGACTCTTCAATGCTTTTCACTGTTTGAAAACTGCATTTCTCTCATATACTGCTTTCATATTGAATTCTATTTTGTCTGCTATTAAATATTTCAAAGCCCACTTTTGTAAGTCTTTTTTTTTTCCTCTAGGAAATGCATACACATAGTATAAACTTCAGTTGCAAGAAGAATATATCCAAGGCAATCATGAAATGATTTAGGTATCATGCAATGCTAAGCCCGAGCCACAGTAAACGTCTACAGGCATGTTTACATACGGTGCCATGGGGCAACCTCTGCTGTATTTACATATGTTAAAAGTGCTCTCCGTGGCGGCGCACGCCTTTAATCCCAGCACTCGGGAGACAGAGGCACACGGATCTCTGAGTTCAAGACCAGCCTGGTCTACAGAGTGAGTTCCAGGACAGCCGGAGCTACACAGAGAAACCGCATCTTGAGACCAAAAAAAAAAAAAAAGTATAAGCATTCTTTTGATAGCTAAATTGCAAGTTTTCTTCCATTACAGTGGCCTGCAGTATTGTTAATTATCTGTGTCCTTTCTTTTAGCTATTTCTCATATCTGGATTTTGTCTTATCTGAATACTTTTAACATGAATTCGACCCATTCGTATATGTCACTACCTTGTTTCAACATCCCCCTGAAGCCTTGTTTTATCTTTTATTTATAATCATATTCTTTTGTTTAGATTTCTCCTTAAGAGACTTCTACAAGATCAATCGGTATGCAGTCACCATCCCCTGATGTTTAGAAGGCACACATTTATGTCTCCTAGTCCTTTAAGACTTAGTGACCACTTTATAATAAGCTCCAGAGAAAGGGTAGGTAGGCTTTCTGTAAAGACTTCTGAAGGATTCCCGTCATAACTGGGAACTCTCGGGCACAAACACTTTAGTAAAGAACTAAATACGATGAGTGGTTTTCATGGGGCACTGGTATACCCGGTCATGTTCCACCAAAAACATGGCTTCCAAACTCCTTACAAATTGAAAATTGCAAGGCGAGTCTGTGATGGAGTCTAAGAGTCTCAATCAGTGTTTCTCACATGCTTGTTCTAAATCTATGTAACATGTTCATTGGTACTTACCTCCACATTGACAGTATGGTAGTCAGAGTTTGTGGGTAGCCAGGTGTGGTTGGCCTCAGTAAACCCAGCGTTTGAGCTATTGTCCCACTGCATCGGTGACTTGGAGAGAAGGGCAGTCTATGGTGAAAGACCCGAAAGAAAGCAAGGGTCAAGTTACTACAGAGATCCACACCCCTTAAGCTCTGAGCTGATGTCGGCACTCCCTGGCTTTCATGATGGAAGAGTCCCAACACACACAAATAGCTCAGCCAGTAATCTCCTTGGTTGGAAATACACTTTTCCAAACTGTCACGTGTTTGGAATCTACTGCTTTTTCCAAAACATAAAAGAAGATTTTAGAATATTCTAGTTGCAATTCATGACACCCCATCCTCCTGTGATAAACTGATGTCAGAGTAAACACTGCCAGAATAAGCTGACTATGACCTGTGCCTGCTCCTGGTCATCGTGTGAACACTACCACACTGAGCTGCTAATAGGATAAGTTCAAATGAACCAAATATTAAGGAAACTATCACACAAGTGAAAGTGAACTGTATAATGTCATCAATCGATATGCAGTCACCATCCCCTGCAGGATGTCATCTACCCAGCAACTCGATGTGAGAGCCACATCCCCAAACAAAAACACAGCCACACAATGGTAACAGGGCAAGGCAAAGCTGTGGTCACTTAACTAACAGGTCAAAACCAGAGTTAAGTCTATACGTATTTCAGGGAGAGAACAATGAATAATATACAAAGGAAGTCGCTGGTCCTCTCAGAACCTGCAGGGTCCTTGGTTCTGTCCAAGAAGCTTAATTGTATGGCTCAGAAGGTGGCATCTCAATGAGCTCCTGGACTGCCAAGAAAGCAGATAACCCTGACTCTCAACAGTGGAAAACATGGCTAAGACATCCGATGACAATAGCAGTGGGAAGCTGGCAGTGTAGCGGTGGCCCACAGCTAAAAAGCCTATCATACTTACAATATCATAGCTCTCATTGAAATTTGTAACAGAAATATCTCCCATCCCTATTTCTTCTCCATAGTAAGTTATGGGTGTTCCTGGGAGTGTGAACAGAAGCATGTTCATGGCGTTGACATACTCGTTCCCTACTCGAGAAGTCAGCCGAGGAATCTCTGGTCCACCAGTCTGAAAGGCAAATAGTCTTAAGAGCACACCTCTACACACGATTCCATGAAAGAATTATACCCTGCTTGAAATGGAAAGTCCCCCAGGCTGAGGGTCACTGAAGAACCACCCCTACGCTATCCCCCATCCCCGCTACTATCAAGAAGCCCAGAGATGGGTCCTGAGTCGACCACCTGCTGTGTAACTAACCTTGTGCTACCTTGGTTGCTGTGCTGGCTAGTATTATGTCAACATGACACAAGCTAATGTCATCTGAGAGGAAGGAACCTCAAGTGAGAAAATGTCGCCATAAGATTGGGCTGCAGGCAAGCCTATATGGCATTTTCTTACTTGGTGGCTGATATACAATGGTCCAGTCCACAGTGCACCCACAGTGCCATTCCTGGACTAGTGGTCCTACATTCTGTAAGAAAGCAGACCTGCAAAGTGCTTATGTACTCCTTAAATCCTTGGGAGGGAGGTGGATCTCTGTGAGCTCAAGGCCAGCCTGATCTATAGAGCAAGTTCCAACCAGGACTCAAAAAGGAGCGAGGGAGGGAGGGGGGAGGGGGGAGGAGGGGGAGAGAGAGAGAGAGAGAGAAAAAGAGAGAGAGAGAGAAGAGAGAATTCTCTACTAGGTTAAAAAGACAGGGACATCTACTGTGCAATTATTGTTTTTGTTGAAGCCTGCTCCCACAGCATAACTGTAGCCATTTAGCCATTTTGGTCCATGCATACCAGTCAATACTACTGACACGGAAAAATAACTTGACTGAGAGCAGGGTCAAGCTGGCCACATACCCTGTTATGTTCTGAGGTTTGTTCATCTTGGAAATTCCACAACCATAAGCTCCACTTAGGACCAATCAAAATAAAAGGCCAATCAGAACTGTTCTGTCTAGCTCGCCAAATAGCTTGAGCTGACAACTGGGCAGCACTTCCTGTACCTGAATATAAGCTCATGGTAGGTTTTGCCTATATAGGCTGGCCCTGAGAAATGTTCATGGTCACAATCACTTCTCAAGTCTGGTCTGCGGCCCTGATCAATCAGTCTTGGGGTGTGTGTTCAATAAACTATGCTTTCTTGACTGAGACTGGAGTCTGAGTGGTTGGTGCAACCAAGATTTCAACAGTTTTGAGATTCTAAGTATCCAAAACCAGTTTCTGGAGGCAAATTGGGAACCCAGAGAGAGAGCTCAGGTAGTAAAGAAACTGCTGTACAATTGTGAGACCTGAATTTGATCCCAGCATCCATGTAAAATGGCAGGCTTGGCGGCTCACCTTAGTAACCCCATCACTGGGGAGGTGGGGGAGACAGGCAGATCCCTGGGGCACTGGTCAGACAACCCCACCTAATTAGAGAGTCCCAGGCCCCAGAGAGACCTCAAAAATCAAGGTGTACAGGTAAGAAGGACCAACACCCTTGTACATATTCACATGTGCACAAACATATACACACATGCGTGTACGAATATTCACATACATACATGAATGTGCACACACACCAAGACAAAAGGAAAGGTAGTTCTTACAAAGAAATTTACAAAACTGGGCATGGTGACTTGTGCTTGTAATCCCAAGGCATAAAAGGTAGCCCAGATGGGGAGGTCATGAATTTGAGATCAGCGTAGGCTACATAACAAGACTCTGTCTCCAAAAAAAAGTGCATAGTATTAGCTGAAATTTTCTGATGTATTCTGTAACTCTGTATGATTTCCACATGGAAATGCTCCAGTTACATATCAGAACATGTGCAGCTTACGAAAGCGCCTGATGACTACTTTCTTCTCTGCAGCTGGATGCAATGGGCAGACTAGCAGGGCACTTTGCTGCTTAAAGAGCACTTTCTTATCTCCTTCACACAACAGGGTGCCAACAACTGTGTCCATTTCCCAGATGAAGGAGCTTGGAGAAAGGGCAGTACTCAAATTACAGTGTGCTGGGCAAGCACCCTTTGGCTGAAAACTTGATAGCTGCAACCAGAAAACAGAAGCAACTTCCTTTTCCCTTAGACGTGCTAAGATAACCCCTTAATTGTATCTTTGTGAATCATTATAAAGTGATTTTCTAATTTTATGGACAGAAAATTCAGTCATCTGTTGTCCTCTTCTCAGTGCTCTTAACTATTAGGCAAACTGATTTCTCAAATAGTCTGGACACAGAGTAAGTTCTTCCTTTACGGAGTTGAAAGCAGACTATCTTTCCCTGAGTGGCTCAAAGTAGTGGACACAGATCCTCTCGACTTCACAGACCGAGAATGATCCTAGGCACCTGTGACACTAGAAGCTGTCAAAATACCTTCAGTCATTGCTAAAACAACTTCCTAAAAGCTGTGACATCAGGGGTACAGACAACTGCCAGAATAAGGACCTGAAAACGGCTCCGAAAGGCTGGGGACTGCAGGTCGGTGGGGGAGCGCATGCCCAGTGTGCATGAGGACCTGGGTTCAAGCTCCAGCGCCACCAACAAATGAATCAATTTATTTTTTTAAAAAAATCTCCCAAATAGGGAAAATGTTAGCAAAAATCTACATTTTCCAGAATGCTTAAAATTAACTAAAGGCAGCAGCAATTCCACTGGCAATTAACTTATTCAACAAAAAACAGTGAGCTTTGTGTATCAACAGTGCTGTAACTTTCCCTGATTCCCCTCTCTTTAAGTCCATGATACGCTCCACAACCCCACAAGCCCAAGCTAAAAACAGGTGTAACACCCTGGGCAGGGATGCATGGATTTAACATTAAATGGACGCTGCATTGTCTGGGACCTGCTGCTGTGTAAACTTAGCTGCAGCTCGCTCCCTTGAGTGTTTATCTAACCTAACTCAGGACTAACTATGCAAACAGCTAGAGCCTCATTCCTCTTAACATTTGTGACAACATTTTGCCTTTATATGGCCATGACATTATACCAACTGAGGCTGAACTAAGGCCCAGAAGCATAAGAAGAAACAATTGTGGAATGGGTTACCCAAGACGCTAAAGAGGTTCTCCAGCTAACCCGGGAAAGCCCGGGAAGGCTTTGTCTAATCTCTCATTGTTACGAAGTAATAAAAATATAGCCATAACATAAATATGGGAAAGTTGATGGAAAATGTTGCTAAGATTAAAAAAAAAAAAACTAAACTAAATTAAAAAGAACACACCTTTAATCCCAGAGGAAGGTGGATCTCTGTGAGTTCGAGGCCAGCATGATCTGCAGAGTAGGTGACAGGACAGTCAGGGCTACACAGGGAAACCCTGTCTTTAAAAAAAGAAAGAAATGCTGGGCGGTGGTCAGCACTTTAATCCCAGCACTTGGGAGGCAGAGGCAGGTGGATTTCTGAGTTCTAGGCCAGCCTGTTCTACAGAGTGAGTTCCAGGACAGCCAGGACTACAGAGAAACCCTGTCTTGGAAAAAAAAAAAAAGAAAAGAAAGAAAGTATATTAAAAATTTTTTAAAGACTGTTATTGTCTTTAGTTTTATATGTAAAATTTATAAATGACACGAAAACACTTAAGCTTACTAGACAAAGCCTTTAAATCATATGTGTGTGTGTGTCCTGTATATATATGTCTTAAATATGTGTTCTATATATATTTCCAAGGAACTTAAGCTGTATCTTAAGAATTGCAAGCATGAGGATCATGCCTCACACATATCAATATGGATAATTATGAAAAGAATTAACTACGATGTTTGGAGTTGAAAAGCACAATGATAGAAACTGAAATTTCCCTAAAAGAGCCTGACAGGTTTGAATTGCTAGTGGACTCAGAAAGCTTGAAAACAGGTCAGCTCAAACAGCTAAACTGAAAACAAGAAAGAGGAAAGTTGACAAAATTGAGCAGCATCTCTGAGAGCTGTGGGACATATCATGCACAACATGTGCATGAAAGAAATCTCAAGAAGAAAAGGGCCCAGCAGTCACGTTTGAAAATGAGGACCAGGCTTGCGGCTGCAGGAGGTGATAGAGAGCCCTTGCTGGCAAGCATGGGAGCTCTGCATTCCATCCCCGGCACCATGCAAAACACGGCTTGAAGCACACTCCTTGGCAAAAAAGACCCTGCTATTGGACATGACAGGGTAAGTGGACCATGGTGACTGGATACAGTCCAGGGCATTGTGGATTTGTGTGTGTGTGTGTGTGTGTGTGTGTGTGTGTGTCTCACTGTGTAACCTTGCTGGCCTGGAGGTCTCTGTGTAGATAAGGCTTGCCTTGAGTTCAGAGATCCCCCTGCTTCTGACCCCAGAGTGCAGGCTTACAGGCGTGAGCCACCATGGCTAGCTGGCTCTTCACTTTCAAGATGAAAAGGTAAGATAATTCTTATAACAGAAAGAGAACAGGATGCAGAATGAGCATATACAGAAAAACTTGTACAGCTAAGTGTTTGTATTTATACTGTGTTATTCCTGTTATGGTCAGCCAGTATGGATAATGTTCTACCCTTTGTTATAAGAGCCCTGTGCTGGACAGTTTCACACCAACTGTTACAAGTTACAGTCATCTGAGAGGAGGGAACCTTACTGAGAAAGTGTCACCATAAGACTGGGCTGTAGGCAAGCCTGTAGGGCATTTTCCTAATTAATACTTAATGAAGGAGGTCCCAGCCCTTTATGTGTGGGTTGTGCTATCCCTGGGCCAGAAGTCCTGGGTTCTATAACAAAGCAATCTGAGCAAGCCATAGGCAGCGAGCCAGTAAGCAGCGCTCCTCTATGGCCTCTGTCTGCATCAGCTCCTGTTCCAGGTTCCTGCCCTGTCTGAGTTCCTGTCCTGACTTCCTTCAGTGATAGACTACAGTGCAGAGTATAAACCAAATTTCCTCCTTTCCTCCCCAATTTGCTTTTTGGTCATGGTGTTTTGTCACAGCAATAGAAACCCTAACTAAGACAAGCCTAGTCAAAAGCTAGGACAGACTTAACCACTCACACTGAGTAAGGTCACTTAGAAACAAAGGTGTACAATCACAGTAGAGGTGACTGTCCAGGATCACTGTGTGCTGTGCACGAGGGCTTACCATCCAATTGGGCCATTTTCCTTCAGGCATGTTTTCCATCCAGGATGTGATAACTTCATATACAGTATGCCCAGAAAGAGTGTCCAGTGTGGTGAAGTACTTGTTGAAAGGAAAGTCAGCTTCCTGGATAAATGGCAGGCCATAGTACATCATGGTCCTGTCAATGTTCTCGGCCGAGGCTTCAGTACCCATGAACCTGGAAGAGTTGGCAAACTTTGCTGGTTTCAGCTGCCGACAAAAGAGTGGGAACAACTCAGCAGCCACTTAGAGCTTGCTGTGGATAAAATGTGGGGGCCCCCTCATAGATCAGTGCAGTCTCAGACCTCGTCAGAGTTTAGCAGCTTTGTACAGCGGCAGTTAGCACAGAGGCAAGAGGGAAATGTTCAGAGATTGTGTGTTTGTAGAGGTTCAGACACAAAGGGGACATCTGTGTCACACATCTCTGCAAGGCTCAGGGACCATCACAGACAAGGGGACAGGAAGATCAGAAGAGTCAGAAGTCCTGGAGGACTGAGGCAAGACAGCACCTCCTGAGTACAGCAGCTGCACATACAGTCTCTCAGCGGCTATGACGCTGACCCAGGATGAGCAGTCAACATTCTAACACAGAGGGAAAAGGATCCATCCTGAACCCACCTACCCCTAGCTGAGAAGCCACTGACACTTGATGGCTGGTAGGAGCAGGAGAGTCCATTTTCTTGAAGGGTGTGGTTCCTGGTATGTTGACCACAGTCCAGTAGATGCTCCCTCATGCATGAGTGTATATGAGCAGCACACAGTGGACTCAATGGGTTATTTTTTAAGAGGACATAAAGTTGGGAGGGGTGGGATATGGAGAGTAGCTCTGGGGGAGCTAATAGGAAGAGTGGGGTTAAATATCAAAATTATGTATATGTATATATGTGTGTATATATATATACATACATACACACAGTACTGTATGTATGTATGAAATTCGCAAAGAATTAATGTTTTTAGTAAGAGAGTCACATGCACAATTAGATAGGGCTCTCCAGAGAGCAGCACACAAATGCAGACCTTGGTTCTTCAACAATACTGCTCTCTGCTTTTAACACCCGACTAAGACTCTAACATCTTAAGACCTTCTTTGGACATTTTCATGAATCTCCAGTCTATAGCTTCAGTATCAAGGCTTCCCCTGGTTATCAATACACACTCTGAAAAACACTTAGAAGGATATGGTCAGGTCACCTTCAGTGCTGCATTCGATGGCTGAGATGGCACTCTGATGGGAAGCCCAGTCTCCTCCTCCTCCTCCTTTTTGTTCTACTTCTTCTCAAGACAGAGTCTCTCTGTGTAGCCCTGGCTGTCCTGGAACCCTCTCTGTAGTCCAGGCGGGCCGCAGACTCAGAGAGATCTGCCTGCCTCTGCCCCCTGAGCACTACAGCCAGTATGTGGTGACTCTCTCCTGCCTCTGCCGTTACTCCCTGAGTCCAGTGTCTTCTCCAAAGGGAGGGAGTTCTTATATGCTCTCACCCAGTCTGTCAGTTAGCTAACTAAGGTGATATGCTTTTTCCAGGATTCTTAAGACCAGAAATATCTCTAATTTTGTAGGATTTTTACATTCGTAGAATAGCCCTATAGAGCTTTAACTGACTCAAGAGTTTCTACTCCAAAGTTAGAAATTCAAAATGCCCCCAGAATCTTTAGATTTTCATGTTAGAGATTCTTAACTTCTAACTTCACAGTTTCTTGCACGCCAGATACTTCTGTAAATGCTTTACATACATTGTCTCCCCTGGTCTCAATAGTCCTCTAAAGCTTGTCACTATTACTCTTCTATTTATACGACACCCATTTCTG
Source organism: Tokudaia tokunoshimensis (assembly GCA_036184795.1). NCBI lineage: Eukaryota > Metazoa > Chordata > Mammalia > Rodentia > Muridae > Tokudaia > Tokudaia tokunoshimensis. Next base: position 8,243,561 of record BTHU01000012.1, read on the forward strand.
CTAACAGACAACCCCAAAGTCACCAAGCTACAGAGAAGGACCTCAGCTCCCTGACCTCACAGTTGTACTAACCACTGGGGTCTGTCAACAGGTCAGTTGGAATGTTGGAGCCCACACTACCCAAGAAACATAATCCTCACAATATTGAGGAAAATAATAGCTCATGGGGCTGGAGAAATTGCCCAGCAGTTACAAATGCGAAGTGTTCTTAAAGAGGGTCCAAGTGATCCCAGCACCCATACCAGGTGACACGACTACCTGTAACTCCTCCTCCAGGGGATTAGCAACCTTTTCTTGACTATGAAGGCACTGTACTCACATATATAAAACTCACACAAAAGGTAGAGATAGAGAACCACAAGGTTACTCTATGACCTGCACATGTGCACCATGGCACACATCCCCTGATACATTATATATACACACACACACAAAACCCAACAACAATAATAAAGTACAATTATAGTTATGCAGGTCTTTTTAGAATATAACTTGGGCCTATGATTACCGGTATCTGCCAGGCTCCCTGCTGTACTGGTTCATGGTCTGCCGGAAGTCCCGGACAATGTCATGCATTCCCACTTGAGTAGTGGTGAAGTCGTGGTACAGCTCTGAGTAGCGGGTTACTGTGTCCTTGAGAAAGCAGGACAACATGATATTAGCACTGTTTCACACCTACGCAGGCCCCCACATCTTGCAGGACAACATGAACTAAGGAGATACTTACTCAATGGTAGTCCTAGAAACTTTGGTGCCCAAGAGGCTTGTGGGTGACAGATACCCACAATCCTTAATATTGCATTAGTTCTTATATTGGTAACTTTAAGAAAATCAGTAAGCAGGGTCAGGAGGGATGACTTAGCAGTTAAGACCACTGACTGCTCATCCAGAGGACCCAGGTTCAATTCCCAGCACCTACATGGCAGCTCACAACTGTCAGTAACTCCAAGATCTGACATCCTCCCAACATACATGCAAGCTAAAACATCAGTGGACAGAAAATAAAAATAAATAAATTATTTTTTTAAAAAAAAATCTAATGATCAGTAAGTGTTTCTCTATCACCCATTTTAGCAGACTAAATTTTACCAAATATCAAAACTTTAATTACAAAATCCCTGTAAATATAACTGCATAAATGCTTCAGACATTCTTGATGAAGGCAGAGCTGGCTGCACATCTCTACTGCATCTGTTTACAAGATGTCATCATTTAACTTTGTTTCCTTGCTGCTTCCGCATGATTACTTCTTCATGATTACTGTTAGGTGTTGCAGGGTTTCAGCCATCGGCCAATCATTCCTAGTAGTTGTTCCTACACTGAAGAGTCAAAAGACTACATCTCATGTGAGCTAAGGTCCTGGGATGTACGCCGACTGGCTGAGCCTCCCCAGCCTGTCATGTGGCCTGTTCAGTGAGCTCTCTTTGAGTAGTTGAACTTCACCTATGAAGATGAAAGGGTTTGATGGGGAGGGAGGTGTTTTAACTCTGGGGTTTTCCTAACACCTCACATCCTTCAGATTCTAGAGTCACCTGTAGACAGATGCTTACATCACATTACCTTACAATCAGCAAGGTAGCTTCAAGATCTCTAAGAGACAACTAGTACTCTTTGAGAAAAATGGCTAATACTGCCTGTTGTCTTCATTTTTCTGCCTTACCAGAAGTTGTGAGCAAAAAAAATTATAATAATAATAGTAATAATAATAATAATGGGCTTAATTCTAACCTTTGCTTAATGATGTCATCTTATAATCAACTACTTTTTAATTGGGTAAGTAGGTAGGTAGTGGGTAGATAAGTAGGTAGCTGATTAATTTAATGAGTGATAAGAATGCATACAGCAGTTCAGGACAAAAGGTAAAAGCCGATAATAAAATATCCTGTGGAATTAATTTAACTTATTTGGAATTCATTTTACCTATTTGGCTTCATTAAGAGCATCTACTATACATGAAACTTTAGATTTTCTTCAGGCATACAATGTGATGCTAAGATTCATGGGGACAGCCACACGCTGCTGTAACTTGGTTAATGTAACATTCTATCCCGTGACACACAGCACAACTCCAACATTTTGGAGTACGTGTAGGGACTACTGTCTACTTGACCAGAGGATCTAGGGTGACTACAGAAGAGTGGTCAGCCAGAGGAATAAGGTAGTTGTGAACTCCCTCTGCCACAAGGTGGGTTTCAGGGGAGAATCAAGAGTGTAGCACCTCAAAGAGCACAGCTTAGTCAATGAGTGGGCTTGGTTTGGGGTTCTGTAACCCTGAATCCCAAGGCTCACCAAATGGAAATCATGAAGCCTCTCTTGTCCATATGTTGAGAGACTTAGATGAAACACAGTAATACTCAGTGCTAATTCCCTTCTGTTCTGACTGGCCTTGATCACCTAGCAAAGTCCCAGGAAACTGGGGTCTCTACCTTTGAGCCCAAGTGCAACGAAAGAAAAGCAATCTCAGTGAGCAAACTCTGTCAGCCCATATTGTGTCCCCAACACCCTCACTGAAGAAAGAGTCTCAGTTGATCCCTGGCTCTGTAAAGAACCAGGGAAACCCCAGATGCATGTATTAGAGAGGAAGTGCTTCAAAGCACTTCCCACAATGGCCAAGCTCACCCTTGTAATTGGCATCTTAGACTAAAACAGAGAACACAGGGTTGGAGCGACAGCTCAGGGGTAAAGACTGCTCGCTTCTCCTGCAAAGGACATGCTTCGCTCCTGGTACCACCCAGTCAGCCTCAGGGGAACCCGCATCCTCTTTCTAGCTTCCGTGGACACCTGCACTAATGTGCACAGACCCACATACAGATAAACACATATATGGATAATTTTTAGATAACAAAATTTAAAAATTCAAACACAGAAACACTCTGATAACATTTTCAGATAAGGCAAAGGAAGAAAAAGTTTAAAATAAGACTTTACCGCAATTTGGGACGTATTTACTTGGATTTCATTTCTCAGATCCTTCGCTTCCAGAAGAAACTTAACTGCATCGAAACTAAACCCATCAACACCCTTTGAGAGCCAGAACTTTATTATTTCCTGAACATGAAGAAACAAAACACTTGGTTACATATAGTTTGTAGTTGAAAACTATAGCTGGGACATTAACAGAGGAACCATCAGAAGACAGTTAGTTCCACATACAAAACACATGTTATCACACACAGACCGTCACAGTCTAATTCCATAATTGGTTCTTTCAGTACCAGGTGCTGGGTCTGTGATAGAATTGAATGTTCATGGTAGCAGAATTGCTAGGGGACACTACCCTGATGGTAATTCCATCATATGAAGAACATTATCTGGCCACAGAGAAGAAGGATTTACTGGTGCATTCTGAGACACACATGAATCTTAGAAGCATGTTTGCTAAATACAAGGAATAAATATTGAATAATTTCCTTATGTGAAATGTCCACAATAGACAAATCCACAGAGAAAGAAAGGAAGACTGGTTAATGATGAGGCAACAGGGTGGATAATGGTGGCAACAGTAGACAAAGCTTCCACTGGGCACCTTTTCTCTGCTAAACACCACCCTGAGCGGCTGAGCCAACATTCATAATGCCCAAACCAAGGATCCTGGCTGTGCTGCTGACTGCTTGTTTGCTTCATGGTTGGTTGGCTGCTTGGTTTTGGGGACAGAGTCTCACTCTGTGTCCCAGGCTTACCTAGCTAATCTTAAAGGCCTTTCTTTTTCTTTTTCTTTCCTTTCCTTTCCTTTCTTTTCTTTTCTTTTTTTCTTAAGAAAGCTGAAGTGGGACCATTTACCTAAATAGTTCAATTTGGGAAACACAATAGTTCTGCTCCTTTTTAAAAAGGATTTATGTATTTTATGTCTATGGGTGTTTTGTCTACATATATCATGCATCAGATCTCATGGGACTTCAGTTACAGACGGCTGTGAGCTGCTATGTGGGTGTGGGAACTGAACTCAGGACATTTAGAATAGCAGCCAGCACTCCTAACCACTGAACAATCTCTTCAGCCCTGTGGCTCTGCTCGTATATCTAGCTTTGTGTATTCTTTTCTTTTTTTTTTTTTAAGATTTATTTATTGTTATATGTAAGTACACTGTAGCTGTCTTCAGACACACCAGAGGGCGTCAGATCTCATTTCTGATGGTTGTGAGCCACCACGTGGTTGCTGGGAATTGAACTCAGGACCTTTGGATGAGCAGTCAGTGTTCTTAACCACTGAGCCATCTCTCCAGCCTTCTGCTCGTATATCTAATGACACATAACATGACTCCTTAAAATGGCATTAGCCTTGGGAACCTATCTCAGTAAGGGATGATGAGGTAGATGTTTCACAAGTACAGGAAAACAATACCCTCTGCTTAATAGGCAATAGAACAAAAAGCTCCCTGCTGCTGCCCAGAAATATAGAAAACAAATATTTTCTGACTCCTCAGGGAGCAAGAAGATGAGGAGATCCGGTTCCAGAAGCAGTGCAGTGGCTCTGCAGCCCAGCCACCTACACTGTAGCATCTATAAGACTCAGGCAAACCTTCTTCATCCTTAGAAGAGCAGCTGCTTCAGGGGCATTGCTAGAGTAAACGGGATATTTCCACCAGTCCCTCAGCCTGAGTCAGTAAACGCACCGTCTCTGCAGGGTGAAAACTGGTGACCAAGCTCTACTTAGCCTTTAAAACCTCACTCAGCTAATGGTTCCTTCTACAGACTTCTAATAGGTTCCATCTTTGCAACTGATCATTTATTTTTTTTCCCCAACAATATCATTGTATTGACTATCTTAAAAGGTGTATGTGTAGGTATATGTTTATATGTGTGTATATGTATATTTATATATATATATAAAACCCTGTCCTAAATGCTTTAAAGAGATTAAGTCACTTAACCTTCAAGTCCCATGAGCAATGCCCCATTGCCGTTCCTATTTTATGAGTGAGGGAGTAGGCTGAGCGGTGCCAAGGTCATAAGCTTAGTAAGTGGTGGGTCTCTAACTGGAGCCATATGCAACCCTTTCCTGTTTGCAACACTGGCTTCCTTCTTTACGCTGCACTTTGTTATTACAGGGAGGGCATGTGTACTCCACAGCATGGAAGTGGAGGCCAGAGGACAACTCTGTGGAGATGCTTCTGTGTTCTCATCCTTCCATGGATTCTGGGGATAGAACTCAGGCAATGGAGTTTCCTGGCAAGTGCTTTTACCCACTTAGACAGTCACCGGTGTCTTTGGTTTCTTTGTGTAGCCCTGGTTGTCCTAGAACTTGCTCTGTAGACCAGATTGGCCTTAAACTCACAGAGATCCACCTGCCACTGCCTCCCGAGTTCTGGGATCAAAGGTGTGTGACTCTACTGCCTGGCTTTTTTTTTCCTTTTTAATTGGAGAGTCTGCCAACACCTAGCCCTCCCTCCCATGCTAAGACAATCGACTCCTGCTCCTCCATGTTATCTGCCTGGGTTCTGGAGACCCTATTCCTATGACAACAAACCCTAAGTTTTCATCTTTACAGCACACTTTCCCCGGTACCCGTGTCCTTATAAATCTAAGTATCCACTGGGCACTTGTGTCTCCCAGAGAGTTCCGATGCAGACTCCACATACCCTCTCCCTTCTCATCTTCCACTTCAGAGCACCAAAATAACACCTTCCCACCTCAGGGAATGGGTCTGAAACCTGGGTCCTTCTAGACTCGTCTCTAAGTCCTGATGAGTTCTCTGCCCTCCCCCATACCCCCTTATAGGACAAAGGCTTCCAAGATTCCTTTCAAGATCACTGCGTTTTGAATTCTGCCCACAGGTTGCCCTCCTCCCACCCCTTCTCTGAAACCAGAGTGATTGTTTAAAAATGCAAATCAAAAAGCATTTCCCTATCTGAAGACTTTTAGGTTTGAGTTCTTGCCACTACGTTCAGTCCTGTGAGTCACAGGTCACTCAGACTAACTGAATCACACAGCCTTCCGTGTACATTCCATCCCACCCACACAGATTATCCGCCAGCACTCCAAAAGTTCAAGATTCATGCCTTCCCTCAGTTTGAACCGCACACGCCCCGCCCCACAGTTCTACTTCACTTGGCTCACTCCAGCCCAACCACTTAGTGTTAAATGCCTTCTCGAAACTGCCCAGACCTTATTTGCTCCATGTCCAGCTTGGGTATCTGTCTGTCCCCTTCTTTCTGTCACGACAACCATCACACTATGTTTTCTGTTCTGTTGTCTATCTCTCCTCTGGAATAAAAACATCTTGACAGTTATAACACATGTCTGTCTCCCACCCTCCATCTCCTAGTCCACAGCCAGCATACCAGACACACACTACCAGATGAGGCCACCATCTCCTAGCCCACATCCAGTTTGCCACACTGTCAGAGGAGTACATAAGGAAAATGAAGTGCCTGGCACCCAGGAGTGCAATATTATGTAAATACTATCAATAAGCCATGGGGCTGGCATTTAAAGCAGGTAGTAAGAGAACTTTTTTTTTAACTTAAATGTTTATCTCCAGCAGTTCTGTGCTCACTAGGGCAGAGCAGAGTCCACATGTAGCTATGAGTTCTAATGTTGGTTCCTTATCCCCCACTGCTAAGAACCATTTCCTCCCCAGGAGTGTTCCCTCCAGGGCTCAGGCTTCCCATCTTACTGATCATAATCATTCTAAGTCCAGACAGAGGCAAGGCAACCAGGGTCTCTTACTAAAGGTCCTGGCTGTTCCCCTGGGTCATGGTACCTTGCTCTGTTTTCTCATCCATCAAGTATGGGGGTTCTAGAAACCAAAGTATTGGAAGCAGACAAAACATAACTCTCTAATGTAAATCACCAGCTCCTCTGGAGCCTTCTAACTTCTCAAGGTAGAAGCACTCAGTCCCTGAGTTCAGGCCACAAGCCAAGTCCTGACAGCCACTGGGAGAGAAAGAGACCAAATAGGGAAGAAAGAAAGTATTCTGTGCTGGAAGATGCCTGTGTCACACTGTCATAGCACTCTGCTGTGGGGGCAATACTGAAAGCTGACAGCAGCCAGGGGAAATCAGGTTCAGGCTCCAGAGGTTCAAGTTGCTCAGTGAACAGAAGTCTGCCCTGATGCCTCCTCAATGCTAATCATCTAAGTGGCAAATGATTAACCCGATCAGCTCCCTTGCACAGACAAGTGCTGCGGGTAGGAACAGGAGGAGCTCAGAAAGCGCCTTCCTGAGAAAGGTCTGCTCCTGGGCCCCGAATCTCAGCCCCCTTAGCATTTCATATTTACTCCTGATGGTAGCTCCTGACTTGTCTTCCAAATAATGTTTAACCTGTGGATAAGGCAGCAATGAACCAGACAGGAGGGCTTTCATTCTTGGTGAATTAGTTAGTAAGGATTCTATTCACAGATCTCACTGCCTGGATGCTTGCAAGACAACAGCCAAGTTAGTCAAAGAATCATTAATATATCTGTCAGCACCTTGTGCTAAAATATACAAGAATTATTTAAACATTTCCAGACAGCCATCCCTGTCAGTAAGGAAAGACAGTGATGAAGGGTCAAGGGGCATCCACCTGCTAAACTCACTGGATAACAAAGTTATGAGCTTCTAACTGCCAGTAAAGAGAATCGCAGAGAGCAATGGTGTCCCAACACTGGTCCAGGGCTGTTGTCGCAATGGTGAACTCAAGTCCCCAAACCTCCGTTTGAATCCTCGTGACTCTCGAGAAGTGCCAGTTCACCTTGTGAAGGCTCATTTTCTATGATAACTTACATGCTTCAACAGAGCTAGGGAAACTATTTGTCATGCGGTAAGTGATGAATAAGTATAGGCAGGAGCAAGGGAGAGATCAATGAACTTTGGTAATCGAAGAGAGTCCAATATTAAAACTAACCCTTAGTCGGCTGACTAAAACTACCTCTTGCCAACGTCACTGAAACAACAGTGCTCTGACTCAAGGTGCCTGCTTCCAGAACAGACTTCTAAGCGAGTCATTGAAACCTCACAAATGTAAAAATGCCTCTATGCCTAAGGAGTCCACAGGAACAAATATCTAAAAAGAAATCCGGAAAGAAGGGACATAGCTCAGTGGTAAAGGACTTGTCTAGAATGAGAGAAACTAGAAAGATTTAAGAAAGAGAAGAAAGAAGAAATAAAAAAGAGAAGGAAGACAGACAGACAGACAGAGAGGGAAGGATGGGAGGTGAGTAGAGGGAGGGAGAAGGGAAGGAAGAAAGAGGAAGAAAAAAAATAGAAGCAAGGCCCCTTTTCCTGAAACTATAAAACACTGTAGAAGTCAATTGGAGAACACTCAAATAAAGAGAAAGTAATACTATGTTTGTAAATGGAATGTTTGATATAAAGATGTGAATACTCCTCAAAACGAGCTTTGATATACAGATTTGATATAGCCTTTATCAAAAAGCCAGCAGACTTCTCTGCACAAGCTGAGATGCTGCTACAAAAATTCATGTGGAACCAAGAAGTGGTGGGCACGCCTTTATTCCCAGCACTTGGGAGGCAGAGGCAGGCGGATTTCTGAGTTTGAGGCCAGCCTGGTCTACAGAGTGAGTTCCAGGACAGCCAGGGCTACACAGAGAAACCCTGTCTCGAAAAACCAAAACCAAAAAAAAAAAAAAAATCATATGGAAATGCAAAGAACTCAGTATAATTAAGAAATATCTAAAACAAAGTTGGGCTAATGATTGTTTATTTTTTTTGTTTGTTAGATAAAATCTCACTTTGTAACCCTGGCGGTCCTGGAACTCACTATATAGACCAAACTCACAGAGATCCTCCTGCCTCTGTCTCCCTAGCGCTGGGATTAAAGGTATGTGCCACCACACACGGCAGAATCATACTTCTTGATTTCAAAACTTATGACAAAATTTACCAGACAGTGGTCCTGAAACAGAAACTGATATATAGGAGATTGGAACAGAATTAAAGGTCCAGAAATAAAGAAAGCCAAGAGTTTATGGACAGTTGGTTTTTGCTTAGAATTGCCTACAGCTTTCTGTTCTGTTCTGTCTTCCCCATCATCTTCCCTCCAAGGACTACCCAGCTCCCCTAAATTCCTATGTACTCCACCCCATAGCAGCACTGAGAGAGTGATTTCCTGAGCTGAGAGTCAGGGCCCCTCTGGTGGGAGTCCACTGTGATAGCAACAGGAACCTGTCTTGCAGATCTGAGCAGCTTGCATCAGATCTTCTGACTTCCTGTCTCTTACCCTTCAGCGTCTGTCGGCTCCCAAGTAAGGTTTCCAGTTAACATACAGGCCAGAGAGTTAAATTCTAATCTTAAGTAACCAACAGATGGCATATCCCCCGAGCTGCATTACTCATTATCTGAAATTTCAAATTGAACTTGGGATTTTTACCTCTCATCTCTCTGTCTCTTTGTGTGTCTCTATCTCTATATGTCTCTGTGTGTGTGTCTCTCTCTGTCTCTCTCTCTCTCTGTCCCTCTGCCTGTGTCTGTGTCTCTATGTCTATCTCTCTTTCTCTCTGTGTCTCTCTGCCTGTGTCTGTCTCTGTCTCTCTCTCTCTGTGTCTCTCTCTCTGTCTCTGTCTCTCTCTCTGTCTCTCTCTCTTTCTGTCTCTCTCTCTCTCTGTGTCTCTGTCTGTCTCTCTCTCTCTCTCTCTCTCTCTCTCTCTCTCTCTCTCTCTCTCTCTCTCTCTCTGTGCCTGGACCTCTCATTCGCAGGCTCCATTTCTCTCATTTCAACTTAACTGGGCAGCATTGGTTGCACGGGCTCCCCCTTCTATGGACGAGCTGGTTCTCCCTGATATGCCAATGTCCCTTCCGTGAGAGAGCACTGAGCATCACCTTTAGTGTCATGCATGCAGTAGTGTCATTGTCCCCTTGAAATTCTGGAGACTGTCAAAATTTCAATGCTCAGGGCAGGGCCCTGATCAGAGCGAACAATTAGGCTGTATTTATGGAGTGAATACGGAAGCAGTGTGCATGCATGGCTTATCTCACCATGCGAACAAACATGATGTCACTACCAGCTGTGTTCATAGGCTGAAGAACTGAGACCAGAAAGTCAAAGGACAGTCAAAGGCCCATGCACGTGTGGGAACCAGCTCCTGAAGCCTCTTCTCACCCACCTCCCCACGACAGCCAAAGAGCCCCTCCAGTGTAGGTCCCCTGTTACCTAGAGTATTCTGTTAGGTGAAGGATGGAGCCACTAACACATGTATATATTTACATTCCACTTGATATCTTAATCTGAGAATTTAATAACACACTTTGATTTTGCTTACACAGACTTTAATTCAACATAGAGCAGTTCAAATAACCACCTAGGACCCCACTATTGGAGAAGTCTGTGGATGTTCACACTTACCTTTATGTCCTCTTGAACAGCAGGATTTCGGAAATTTAAATCTGGTTGCTCTTTCAAAAACTGGTGAAAATAACATTGCTTTCGTACTTCATCAAAGTGCCAGCTAGAGTTCCCATACACACTCAGCTGGCAAACAGACAGAAGGGCACACAGATTAATTCACTCATTCCTACACTGGCCTTGTCCACAAACATGACCTCAGTTGGCATCCTGGTCCTACAAGGTAGATGCGTAAGTGCTAGCAGCTGTCTTTCTAGGGAGAGCGCTAAGTTAAATCAACACCCCCAACTTCCACCCTAACACTCCACAACAGTGGTTAGAGAGTATTTATCAAGCAAACACCATTCCTAACAACCACAGAGCCCGCTAATGTTCTGAAGTCCAGGACAAGACCAAGTTAGGGAATAGCCATTCCTAACGTACTTTCTTGAGTCTGCTGCCCAGGCTCAAGACTCCTGTATGTGAAGCAGATTATGGAGAGGGAGGGAGGGAGGGAGGGAGGGGGAGAGAGAGAGAGAGAGAGAGAGAGAGAGAGAGAGAGAGAGAGAGAGAGAGAGAGAAACATAAGTTGTAAAATGAATGAGTCCCCAAAGAGTTTGAATTAGACGCAATCACTTAAAACTCTGCTAGTCTTCTGAAACAAAAGTCTAGTGACTAGAAGCACCATGATTCAGTGTGGTTGACACTGACTGATATATCCTTTCTAGAACAGAGCAAAGGGAAGATTGCATGTTGGATGCTTGTCTCTTGTCTCTGGTCAGTCTGCCTTAGTACAACCTTAACCATGAGAGTTTCTTGGATTCTATCTCAGGCCTTTTGTTCATGTCTTGATAAAGAGCAACTGGAAAACATGGGGGGAAGTGTGGTGGTGGTGGGGTTTCTCCACCTAAATCCTTTTCTTTTTAATGGGAAGACATAGTCACATGGGGTCTGCATTTCTATGGCAACTGGCCACAGTGAGTACGTAGTGGCTTCTGTCTTTCAAGGAAACCTTCATCAGTTCACTGTGTGGATCACCTAAACACAACTCAAGATGACGTATTGACTTTATGTCTAACCAGCAAAAGATCACAGGTAACCAACCTGAAGAGAATTGAGGAAACCAGAAAGAAGCGTGTCACAGGAATGGCAGCCAAGGGCGTCAACATGTGAGACACCAACATCAGCAACTATGCAACTACCATGTCCCTCACTTACAGAATCACTGGTTATTAGATAAATGGAAAGTTAAAACTTAACATGAAGCTGGGCAGCGGTGGCGCATGCCTTTAATCCCAGCACTCCAGAGGCAGGTGGATTTCAGAGTTCGAGGCCAGCCTGGTCTACAGAGTGAGTTCCAGGCCAGTCAGGGCTACACAGAGAAACCCTGTCTCGAAAAACCAAAAACAAAAAAAAAAACAAAAAACAAACAAACAAACAAAAAAAAAACAAAAACCTTAACATGGGATGTCTATATCCACCTGAGTGGCAAAAATTATAGTTTGACCAACAGAATAACACAACATCTGCTTGGAAGCCTCACATCTACTTAATTTGAGAAAGCTTTGCTCCCAAGCCTCAAAGCAGGCTAATAAGCACGTTTATGACATGATTAGTGAGAAAGCTGAAAGCAGTTCAACTGAAGGTAACCATGTAATATCTACCTATTACATATACATATTATACATACACATTACATATATATGTACGATGCATACAGTAATATGCAACAGGAGAATATGTGAAGCATGGCTATCCGAAACTACAGGATAGGTCTTTCCAAAAATGAGAAGTGAAGAAGTGATAGAAGGGTTAAAAAATTAACTATTGATAAAATGCATTGTATAAGCGAAGCAAAACCCTAAGTCTCACATGGTAGAAAGGGATAACTGACTCCTACAAGCTGCCCTTCGGCTTCTGCATGTGTGCCATGGTACATGAGTGCCGGCTCCCCGCCCTCCTACCCCCACATAAATAATAAATAAATTCAATAAAAAGTTTAAATAAAAAATATAACTCAACTTCCTGACTCTATAGATTAGCTCCTATTAGCTAGAACTTCATATACATGGGATAATATGAACTTCTTTAGAATGTTTTTTAACTTATTTACTTTATGCACATGGGTATTTTGTGTACATGTATGTCTGTGCACCCTTTGTGTGTCTAGTGTCCACAGAAGCTGGAAGAGGGCATCAGATCCTCTGGGACAGGAACTATACATGGTTGTGAGCTGCCATGGGGTGCTGGGGATTGGATCCAGGTCCTCTGGAAGAGCAGCCAGTGCTTTTCACAGCAGAGCCATCTCTCCAGCTGCAAAAATGGACTCATTGAATTGCTGAGTAGTATAATATCATATACACATACAAATATATATATATTTATATATATATGCTATATATATTTATATATATATATATGCTAACTTTTTAAGAGTTATTTTTATGTATGTGAATTCATGGTCATATGCATATATGACAATGTCAGATACCCTAGGGCCAAAGTTACAGGCGGCTGTATGCTACCCAGTGTATATGCCGGGAACTAAACCCAGATCCTCTGGAAGAGCAGCCAGTGCTCTTAACCGCCAAGCCGCCTCTCCAGGTTCTGTGTTAACTTTTTACATTAGAAAATCAGCCTTGCCTACAAGCGGAAGCCGATGGAAGGACAGGAAAAGCAGTGGCAGAGGAAGCAGCCGCCGTGTGCTGCATCGGAGCCATGGTCTGGTTCGAGGTGTGGGCATAAGGTTTAAAAGACTGTGGGGGCGCACTGACTATATTTAACCCTTAGACTTCTCACCCAACAGCTCTGTGACCTCACTCTGCAAGACAGGGACTAAAATTTAATTCATAGAATTGGAGGGGAAATAGACTGGATGAATTCATGAATGTAAGGTCCTTAGCAGACAGCCGCACTCAGTGTTTTCTCATGACAGTTTAACAGGGAGTAGGTTGTTAACAAGGAGACGGGTGGTTAAAGCAGCATGCCTGCCAAGATATACTGCCGGATGCCATGAGAGGATCCTGCATGGCGCTTGGTGGATGAGCAGTCGCAGAGAGGGAGGTCACATGGTCATGGCGCATGCGTGTGCTTCGGTGGAAAGCTCCTGTCCAAGGACCAGCAGAGGTCAGGGTGAGAAGAGGGGAGGCGCCAGTGGGGCTAGAGTCTAGAATAAACGCCTTGGGAGAAGCAGGAGAGAAACAGACCTGAGCAGGAGGATTGCTCCTGAGACAGGGCAGCCTTGACTGCTGGACTACAGTGTCTAGCAAAATTGAGTTTCAGGGCCAGCGCATGGCATCTTGTTAGAGCCATCCTTCAGAATCGCTATGGGGGTTGGTAGGACCCTGGCAGACATCAAATCAGCAGGTGCTCAAGAGTCTTGTGCAAAAATGGAGTATTTGCGTATAACTCTTACACATTGTCTTATGTTTCATATAATCTCTGTATTAATTTTACCAGCTAACACAATGTAAATGCTAAGTTGTAGCTATGATAGATCACTGCATTTTCTGGACTAGTGATCTGCTAATGGTCTGTAGCTATTTCAGCCCCTTCCTAAATGTTTTTAAGATATATATATATATATATATATTTTTTTTTAATTTGGTAGGTTGGACACGCAGATATAGAACCTGTCCCATACAATATTTTACACTAAAAGTTCATTCACTAAATCTAAAACTCGGGTTTAAATGCATGTCTTAGGTTCTTAGCAAGGACAGTCTCTCACAGAAGGAGCAAGTAAGAGGAAGGATGGCTTCTACCATCTCTGAGTAGTGTTTGCTGCTAAGGATGCTGGGGCGGGAAGGAGGCAGCAGGGAGTCAGAGGCGAATGAGACCATGCTGGTCACCTGGACTCAGTCAGCCTCCCAAGACAAGGTAGTGGCTCTGTTCAGGTGGGGATGATGACCACAGGATGTGCCCAGAGGCTCAGGTACCGAAGGTCAGGGGAGAGAAAGTGATGACAGACCATGTTTATTTATGATATTGTCCAGCGGGAGGGGGGAGGGGGGAGAGTCAAAAAGTCAAAGAAGCAAAGGGCTCTGGAGAGTGCTAAAAGACAGTAGAAAAAAGAAGAATGTTATTTTCCTATCTTTGTCCAGGAGACCTATGCTGGACAAGGAGGGAAGGGAGGGCAGAAGAGGAGATGCCAGTGAGAATGGACCACATACTAGAACACAGCAGCTCAACAATGACGTCAGAAACCTAAAAACCGTTTGGGTGTTTGTCTAACTAACATTGTCTATTTCTAAACTAATTCCTTCGATGCTTTCCAACCTAAAGGGCTTCACACCTCTCCAGTTCAGCTTGTCTAGAGCTGCCCACTTACTGTTTGCTCCTTACCCAGTTGTTGGGAGGGGTGGTTACACCATTGGCATGGGTACAGTTGTGCCAGATGTAGTAATCGGTGTATTTCCCGCTCCGTGTCCTACTCGATTGGAACCAAGGATGTTTGTCACTGGTGTGGTTTGGTATGAAATCAATTATTAATTTTAAACCTAATGAGTAAAAACATATCAAACGTTAGGAACAGACTGTGCTAGAAGAAAGGCAGTTAAGGAGATGGTTACATGTGAATGTGAGGGGTGATGCTCTCTGCCTGCTTTCCTATCCCCACCCCTTGTCCGGTTTACCTTTGTCATGGATGGCAGCAACCAAATTCTCAAAATCTTTCATTGTTCCAAAAATAGGGTCAATTTCTTTGAAATCCTCAACAGCATATCTAAAATCTTTCAAAGATGATTTATAGAAGGAAGTGATCCAAATGGTCTTTATGTTTAAAGCAATGATATAGTCCAGCTTCTGTTGGACACCTGAGGGAAGAGCCAAGGCCATGAGCAAACACCTCATTGTTTTTCTATTTGAAGCATTAAAAATAAAATGGTGTGTGTGTGTGCGTGCACGTGTAAATAAATACATTAGTGGCTTTAGACAGCAAGCTTCAAAACTTCAAGCTTCAAAGGAACTGCACATTGGATTTTATTTTCAACAAAACAAATATTTTCAATACTCAGAAAGTTGAATTCACATATCCACTATGAAAAGAAAAAAGGGTAAAGGGGTGGAGGCTTTCTAGCCTCTAGCAGGCAGCTTTGGAGCATCTCTCAGGGCCCACACATGCTTCTCCATCCTCTTCTGCGTCACCTAGCATCAGGCTGGCCTGGGACTCAGAGACATCCACCTGCTTCTGCCTCCCCAAGTGCTGGGATTGGGATGTCTGGAAGCTCCGGCCCATACTAAGGCCACTTGCCACACTGGCCATTGAGCAGTTGCAGTGCATCTCATCTGGGTCGGGATGTGCTTGAGGGGAAGGTGCATACCAGACTTTTAACACCAGTACAAAGTGAAAGCATTTAATATATGTCAATAGTATTTTATATTGATCAATTGATACAGAAAAAAAATTGCATTAAACAAAATGTATTATTAAAATAAATTTCACCTTGGAAAACAAATAACCTTGCACAGTGCTTCTATAAAAATATAAGGAGGTCAGAATGGGTCGATACCTGGACTGGAGAAGAGCTGTTAGTGCAAAGTGCTTTATGGACCAGTGTGTTAGCTCTGACTATCTGGGGAGGAGGAGCTGATGAGCAAAGTTGTGGGCTGGAGTATCACAGGGTAAGTGGGCTTCAGCATGGGAAATGAATAAGAAACCAAGCAAACAGCGAGAACTATTATCCGGAATAGGGGAATCAGGCAGAACTATAACGCTGAGGGAGAAGGCATGTATGTGCCAGTACTCGCCAGGTTCCATGTTCTCTCAGGCTCTTTACAGCAAGTGGTCCTCGTTTACTTATGTAGAAAGGCAAAGAGTTCATACAGCAGAGATTCTAGGCTTGCTAGGGGACCTATGGAAGTCAAGCCCTGTACCTGGAACCTTGTAGGATGACAGCTGCTGCGGCTTCTGGATCATGGCCCTAAATGCAGATTAAAGCATTAAAGTCAGTCTTTTTCTGTGTTTCCACGAGCCTACCTAAAGCATGCCACACCTAAACAAGCAGAGGGTCAAGAAGACCAAAGTGCAAAGTCACCTGACCCTGGCAGCACCTTCCTGGCAGAAGTGAAGACATTCTAGAGACACTCTTTGGTGAAGACTATTGAAACAAATGTCCTCTAGGAATTAGAATTTCCCCCTCAGAACCTCCTGTTGGGAGAAGGAAAAGTCGGAAGCCTGGAGCCAGCCAGAGGCAGAGCATATCTGCTGGAAAGAACTCTCTCACCACTTGGAGTACCTCGTCAGAGCCCAGGATGACTGGGGCTGAACAGTATTGTCAACTAGAGAAGGCCACACCTTGGCCAGTATTGCTTTGCTGTGCATTTCTCTTGCCTTTTACTACAGCCTACATCGCACGTCAACAACTGAACTAAAGATTTGAATCAGTCTCTGCTTGTCTCTATCACTCAGGAGGATCTAACTGGCCTGTTGAGAATGGTGGCTAAGCCTGGCTGGTTAGGGCGCTCCAGCACCACAGGATCTAGGCTGTTGTGCTGTAGTAGGCTGTCCATTCGTGTTGTCTTTCCAGTTGGCGGTAACGTTTCAGAGCAACAGCTGGTGACAGAAATATTCCCACTTAAACCAGAAGCTAGCACAGAGCTGAGCACGCAAGGGGCCCTGGGCGGAGTGGCCACTCCAACACAAGGGAGGGAGGAAGACCACTGGGGCAGCGGGTGGCGGGGCCGACACACCTCCAAGGGACTGACTGAGCCATCCCAGCCCCACCTTTGGAGAGCCAGGAGACAACACTAAAACCAAACCTGTTCTTCAGAGTAACAGAATCCTTGAGCTCAGGAACAGAACCTACTGAATAACAGGAAGCAAGTATTCCCCAAGGAAAAAGCAGAAGCAAACACACAGCCTGACTAGAAACTGCATGTTTGTGGGAACTTGGAAGCCACCTAGAAGCAGGCTAATGAGGCAGGACCAGGAGGCAGAAGTGTGTTCCTCTTCTGGATTGTCAAAATCCAACTTTGCCAACACTTGCTGAGTAAGAGAAGCAACAGGAACTCGCAGGAGGCCATAACTGTTCAAAGCAGCAAGGGACCGTGATTAAGGCATAAGATAAAGCCTAATTAATGAAGGTGGCACCTCTGAGTTGTGCCTCTGCAGACAGATAAACTACTCTCCAAATAGTGAAGTTGGAGAGTGGAAAGGCTGCTGAAATAGGCCAGTGGTAGGATGCTTGTCTCCAAGGGCAAACCCTTGGGATCCACCCCCAGCACTGAGAGTGTGTAGAAAAAGTCAGAGAGAGGAAAACAACCCGGAAAGACTACACAAACAAGCCTTTCATTAAGGACATTAAGGAAGTCGGGAGTTTTCTCACGCAGTCACTGTACCACACCATCATGTTTTTTTCTTCAAATAATCATTTCAAAAACATAATTTCCTTTCTAGTTTATTTCTTCTTATTATACTCCCTTTTAAAATATTCTCTCTCTCTCTGTGTGTGTGTGTGTGTGTGTGTGTGTGTGTGTGTGTGTGTGTGTGTGTGTATGTTTTGATTTTAGCCCAGGCTGTCCTGGAACTTCTGGCAATCTTTCTTCTTCAGCCTCCTGAGAGCTGGCATTACAAGGAGAGAGATAGCAACCAGCTCCATTGTGTCCTAAACTATGGTGACTCTATCAGCCAATCCAGTTGTTTACATCCACTGTCTAGCACAATTTCAATCTTAATATGACTGAAGCATTCAATTATAAGGATAAGAAATTACATATAGATCTTTTAGCTTAGTTTTAAAAAATACAAAATTTTGGTTCTATTTTTCTACTAATACGGCTATTGCTGTGGAAAATCCTTTATCAGACAACTAACACACCATGGGATTTCTAGCCTTCTCTTATCTCTCAGGATTGAAACTTGAGGACAGTCTTCCTCTTCTGCCAAAACCGTATCTGTCTAACATGATGCATTTATTAATAAACTCTCAGCTAGACAACAAGCTGCGCCTGTGCCTGGAGAACCAGTCTCAGGTGAAACATGGAGCTACAGAATCAGATTTTAGGATTGATGAATGAATTTGTGCATGGGTTTAGTGGGCAAGAGATTAATCAACCCCTTGGCTCTAAATCCTTCAGCAAATAGCCTTGCATCAAGAGCAAGGCTTGCGGGCTTCTGCTACGTGGTGCTTGAATTAACTCCCAGGGAAATGGGTGCCAGCCATCCTGGAATGTGCTTACCACACAAGCCAGGCTGAGTGGTTTTGAGGAAGCTAGGAGTGGGGCCACAAACCACCCTCCACTGGTTGGTCCTGAGCACTGAACACGCACCTTTTAGATCTCCATTCCCATCATTGTCACTGTCCTTAAAAGACCTCGGGTAGATCTGGTATATGGGACCTGCCTGCCACCAGTCAAGGCATTTTGGAGAGATGACGATGATGGCTATGGTAGCTCCAATGAGCAGGAACACGGAAATCACAGTGAGCCAGAAGAGGATCTCCCGGGGGATCCGGTAGCGAGCCTGGCCGGAGAACTGGAACAGCACCTCCTTGGGCATCCCCGCATAGGGCCGCACTGCCTTTAGGGGAGGCGCCTCTGGAGCAGGGATACTCACAGCGTTGGGCTGTGGGGTGTCCCTGGAGCCTGGGTCTGGGACCTGCTCCGGAATGTCTTCATTTTGGACAAACCCATTATTCGTCCGGCAACCGTTCAAACTCATCTGGATGGAGTCTCTCTTGCCTTTGTCCTCATCCATGTCTATCTTGGGTAGCTCTTCCTGGTGCTTTCCGGCATGTACAGAGGTGGAAAGGCGGCTTGCTGAGCGCTGTGGTTTGTTAATGAGCTTTGAATGGTTTATAAATAATCATGGCTGGACTTTGTCCAGCCAAGGAAGAAAGGGTAAAGTTTAGAAAAGGGGGTCGGGAGGATGTGTGTGTAAAAATTACCTTTAAACCGGGTGGCTGACTCAGCTACAGTAACAGTACATGGGGGAAGATACTGGGAGAAGAGAAAGAGGCAGGGTTCCAAGCACTGTAAGACACTACTTGTGTGAGTACCAACTGCCTACAGTAATACTATTCACAAAACTACAAAGGGTGGAGGTGACCCAGAGATGGGCAAACAGAATGAACACACAGGAGAAATTAGCCCCTGAAAGGGGAAACAAAGTCTGACACATACTACAGGATGGATGGACCTTGGGGAGTGAAAAATAACCACATCCAAGACAGACATTGTGTGGTTCCACTTAGAAGCAGAAAACAGAACAGTGCTTGGGGGTTTAGGAGGAACTGTGGGAAATTTTCTGCCAATGGAATAGAACTCCGCCTGGGGGTTTTGATGAGTTTTAGAGATGAACAATTGTGGTCCTACAACAATGCAGACCCATTGTCACTGAGCCAGTTATTAAAAAAAAATGGGTACAGTGGTGTTAAGTCTGTTTTACAATGGTTGAAGCATACCATGTTCTTATAAAAATGATCTTGAACTTTATAAGGAGAAACTGGCTGTCCATTTTGTTTGAAGGAGCGGCTCTGAGGGCAGGGAACCTCATTTACCTCAGCTCAGGCTGACTCCAGACAGCCCTTGTGTGACCACTCTCTGTTTATGTGTGTGCTCAACTCAACTTCGGGGCCTTTGATCCATTTCAGAGAAGAATGTGGTTTAGCATTCTTATCAGCACTTCCAGAAGGTGGGGGAGCAGGATTTGTGCATTGCAAGTTCAAGTGTTTTACTACAGGCAAGCAGTCCTTAATCTTCCAACTAAACAGTTGTTTAATCATTGACAAGTGTAGAACACATTTGTAAGTCCCTGGAAACTGCTTAAAGGCTGGCCTCAGAGAATCCCCGGGCCTCAAGGGATGAGATGATCAGCCACACTTGAGGGCTTTGAATAGACAGGAGACTTTTTTTTAAACTAAAAAAAATTGTGTGGAGTGTGTGTGGTGGGGGTGAGTGTTCAGAGGATGCGGTGGAGCTGGATGTCTCCTTCCACTTTGACTAGACCCTGGGGTTCAAACCACTTGTCCCATTGTCTCCACTGCCTTGTCTGGGTGCCCAGCACCTCAGGGTTTTCTGTAGAGCCACTTAGTGTAGAGGAATCCGCTACTTGCTCTTGTTTAATGTAGTCTTGAGAACACATGCCAATCCCTCCTCATAAACTGCAACGGTGCTTCTCGTCACTAATTACACATGACACCTCTGTAATGAAGCAGTTGTGTGCTGTTGTTTTGACCAAGTCTCACTATGCATCCCTCTGCCTGGCTTGGAAGTCACTATAGCAGATAGACAAGGCTAGTCTTGAATTGGGAGGTGGCTAATGGAATGAGTTCCCTTTCATGTTTTGATACTGCGGTGTCTGTCAAATCCATAAATATACCATAGAAACATCCATGTCCATCCTCCCCACACTGACTGAGACTACATACAGCACAGCCCTCGAGCATGCAGTAGGAACTGGACTAATCAGCTGGGCTCTGGCCTGGAGGGCGATTTTAGTAACAACAGAACAAGTTGTGAGCTCACTGCCTGACCCACCAGAGTAACACCTGTCAATTACTACACCAAGGCATAACTACTGAGAACAAAACTCAAGCTGTAGGATGTTTGCAACAAGCAACCAAACCACTCAGCTTTACCACGGAAGTGTATGCTGGTAGACTGTATGTAGATGAGCGTGTTGTGGAACTTTGTACTACCTGCTCGAACATTAAATGTTAGCAGAAAACGTGGATGAGAGTTTAAATGGACACCTCACACAGAACGGCTCATTATACCAAAGAATAAAATAACATTTTTCAATCACATTAACAATGAATTATTTTTTTAAAATAAGTTTCTTCAGATAAGGGCATAATGTAACTTGACAAATAGTCTACAAAGTAATTTGGCAATGTGTGCCAAGAGCTTTGACCTTTTTTGGGTGTAATTGAGGCTAATCCTACTATATTTTGAAACAGAAACTACACAAAAATAGAGTTGAGACTGAGACAAAAGGAGGTAGAAATACTTGTAATCATGATTATATGTGAGTATATGTTTATGTGCATATATGTATATAAAGTATAAAGGAGAACTTAAAGCGCAGACAAGTAATATGTGGGACCACTGACTATTTGGAAAAAAAAAATAAAGCTATGAAACTAACCTTACTCCTTAAAAACAAAATAATTTCTATGTACACTGACTTTAAAAGTAAAAAAAAAAAAAGTATTTAAAAAAATACACAGAAATAATCCTGGAATTGAAAAGCTTTCCTAAATACAACACAAAATATAAGTCCTAGAGTCTATGGCGGGGGGGGGGGGGGGGGTGGTAAATTTTTCTGTTTTAGAAGATGGAAGGTCTGGAGAGATGGCTCAGCAGTTAAGTGCACTCCATGTTCTTCCAGAGGTCTTGAGCTAAATTCCCAGTCACCATGTGGAGACTCACAACCATCTGTAATGGGATCTGATGCTCTCTTCTGGTGTGTCTGAAGACAGAGTACTCATGTACATAAAATCATGTTAAGTAAATCTTTAAAAAAAAAGGAAAAGCATACACTTAGAGGAAAACATTTGTTGTAACAGCTCTGACATGTGACATTTCAGAATGTAGAAGTCTGAATTACAAATTAAGACATGGGCAGTGGTGGCGCCATCGTGGTCGACAGAGTGAGTTCCAGGACAGCCAGGAATAGGAAACCCTGTCTCAGAAACCAAAACCAAAAACCAAACAAACAAAATTAACACGAAGAGGTAGACAAAGGAACAAAGGCAATAAGCAGACAACACAGGGAAAAATTACAAGTGGTTAAAATTTTCAGTCAAAACTAAACTTTTAGCTAGAAACCCAAGTTAAAAGGTTAGTCTCTGAGATGCTGTAGAGAGCTGTCAGTTAACACACCAGGCAAGAACATAGACCAGGGCCCAATTCTCACTGCTCACACTTTAATAATTTTGTCTTTCATTTTATGGGTACTTCACATGTAAATCTGTGCACCACATACATACATACCTGGCACCCACGGAAGGCAGAAGAGCAAGCAGAGATTATCAGATCCTCTGGGACTGGAGCTACAGATGGTTGTAAGCCACCATGTGGGTACTGGGAGTAGAACTCTGAACCACTAGGACAGCAGCTAGTGGTGATGGTGGAGAGGTGTGTGTGCGTGTGTTTCAACACAGGTTTTCTATGTGGAGTCCTGCCTGTTCTAGAACTCACTCTGTAGACCAGGCTGGCCTTGAACTCAGAGATCCGCCTGCCTCTGCCCTGCCTCCCAAGTGCTGGGACTAAATCCAGTTGAGTAATACACTTTTAAATTACACTATGTGTTGGACAAAATTGTGTGCCTGTGCATCACAGAATGCATTTAGATGTCAGAGGACAATCTGTGGCAATCACTTCTCTCCTATCATGTGGGTCGCAGGGGTCCAAAATGATCATTGGGACTGAGGACAAGCATCTTTACCTGTCATCCATCTTGTTGAACCTACAGATTTTAATTGACAAATTGCATACATACAGAAAGAGGCACTGCATGGCACCTACGGCTCTACTCTGTTGTCTTTTCATGAGCTATTTTTGAACCCATAGCCTCAGTCAATCATGTGTCCCCCCTCCCCCAAAGGAATTCCTTTTCAAAAGTAATTTTATATAACCAACTTGTCAGTCTTTGGGTGGTGGCTTTATTTTAGTTACCTCTTCCTTGTGAAACATGAAAGTATAGAATTCTAAGCAAGTCTTGTTCTCTTTATCTAGGCACACTAAACCCCAGCTAAGGGCACACACACTCCAGCGCTGTCAGCGAGTGCATTTTAAGACAAAACCACACAGATTAAATGTGTAGAAATAAATCCACCAGACCAAAGTTTGCTTTTCTGTGTAACTTCAGAATTGAATTACCCAGTGATCCAAAACCTCCAGGGAACCTGTCAATGGTTTTTTCCTAAAATAGATGACCACCTTCACAAAGTTTGCTCCGTGTCTCTAAAAAAGCAGCGTTAACTTGGGCACAGACGCCCAACGTGCTGCTTTTCCTTACACTTCTGATCTTGAGTGAGATCCTCTCAGAAAGGGGTGTTGATGCTGGGGGCACAGCGCTTTCCCATTCCCTAACTGTAAAACATGCTGACTAATCCTGGGGATTATGAAGCTAGTGCGAGAGGGGTATGGGCGTGCTGGGTGCTTGTCGAGCACATGGAAAGCCCTGTGTGTGAGCCCTGATGCAATAATGAACGAGAAAGATTGGCCAGGTGATGTATTGTCTCAAAGATCTTTTAGGCTACTTGCAGGTGTACCTACCAGCAATTTACTTGCTTGAGTAAGCAAAACTCTATTTCTTGCATTCCTCAATACAGGTCTTGGAAGTAACCATTTTACACCAAAGGGGGTCTGAAGAGAAGATTTGTTTTCAAGTACAAAAATCTTACCTCCTTTTGTGAGAGTCCTAGGAATGCTTAAAAAACAAACAAACAAACAAACCTAACCAAACAAAACAAAAAAAAAAAAAAAAACCAAGCCAGCCTCAAGATGTGTTCCCATCAGTCTGAGTGGCACGCGGGGCGGGGCGGGGCGGGAGGTGAAGCAGCAGAATGGTACTGACAGATTAAAGCTGTTACCGCTGCAGTCCCTGGAATAAAACCACAAGTGCTACCAAGAAGCCAAAGGCGTTTATTGCATGAACATGGAAAGGCTTGTGCGGCAAGGTGGGTGCTCTCTTGGCCTTTGCTGCCGGGCTAGAAGGTTAAAGCGCATTAGCAGGGCAGATACTGCACTGGTGTAATCTCTCTCCTTTTCTCTTTCAAGTTTACAAAAACAAAACAAAACTTTTGTTCTTCTGTGTACTTCCGGGCTCTTGGCAGGTCGGTCAGCCTCTGCTTTTGTCACCAGAGTTCTCAGCTGGGTTTACAAATAGACGTGCTCAAGTCTGCCATCTGGTGGAAACGATAGAAATTGAGACCATTTGCTTTAAGTGACTATGGCTAAACCCCATGCTGGGGAAAGGGGGATAGTTCATTCACAAAAGCACTAAGAAATGAAGGAATTAACTTAAGAAAGTACCTGTTTAAAGGAAACTGAAACTGTAGTGGGGAATTATAAACACTTCTGTAACTAGAAACATGTAGCATCTTCCTGAGAGGGACCTCATCCCTTCTCAATATATCACCAGCCAGCAAATTAATCTATGCATTTAAAAACACAACAGGGAAATACTGCCCACACTATCCAAAGCTCATCCTGGAGTAAACACATTCAACTTTCTTTTGGGTAAAAGCCAAATGAGGGGCACAGACAAGTGTATACTAAAGCTGATATTCAAGATGATATGGTACTGCTATAGTAGAGTGACATGGAATGACTGTAAAACACAACCAAATGCAACAGTAAATACAAAGAAGGGACAGACAAGGCTGGCTTCTGCAACAGCTGGAACCAGGGGATAACAGAAGCGTTATAGGAAGATGCTGTATTATAGATCCTTACATGCAGTTGAGCTAAATGTTTGAGCCTGTATTTACTAAGAAGGACAGTCATAAAGGAAAAATTGCATTTACTTACTCATAATAGGAAAACATTGTCATTGTATGGAATTGAAGGTTGGTAAAACTGTTGAAGAAAATGATAACATTCTAAAACTTTTGCATATAAATGGCTCCTTAAAGTTCATCAAGTTTAACATGTAAGATTTTGCAGTCTATGTAAACTACTTTAAAACCTTCAGAGCAAAGCCAAAGAAGCATCACCCAGTTTGAGTTTGAATAGAACCTCAGGGTCTGCTCAGCACTGAGCCTCTCAGCTTTCTGAAGTTCACTCCCATCAGGGCTCAAGGTCCGTCCTCTGCTTGAGGAAAAGCTACCCCAGCAGAAGGAAAACCACAGCGTGATGTAAGACCTAGAGGATACTGCAACACTATGCTTATCTTAGGGATTCAGTTATGCCTGAATGGACAGGTAACCTCTGCTCTTAGTCCTGTGCCCCCTCCACCAGCCAGAATTGACAAACCACAGACAGCATCAGAGTGAGGTGGAGGGAATAATTCATAACTATGTTAAGACTAAGGTCAAGTTCCTTAATGTAAAGAAAATGAACATTAGTAGGCTATATAAGTAAACTTTAATAAAAGATATACTTGGACAAATATGAGACTAAAAATTCACATATTATATAATCGAATAATTGAGACTTAAACCACAAAAATACCACTCGATACTCACTCACCAAACTGGCAATATGCAAAATGACAAGGTGGGAAAAATGGGCACTCTGGTATACTACATGTGTATAAACTGACACCATTACTGGAAGACAATTCAGAACCATCCAATTGATTTTGTTCTGTATTTTGTTTTCATTCAAATGTTTATTATAAAAAAAAAAATCCCAGTACATGGCCAGAAAATTGGATCAACTTTAAATGAACCTGGACTCTCCATCCTAAAGGAACTGGGCATCAACCAAGTGCAGACTTTTACTGATGAGCTTCCAAGGACTTACTGGTACTTGACTAAAACAGTTAAGATACCTGGCAACACTTCATACAAACATGCTGTCCCTTCAGTATAAAACCATGTAACAGCAACTTAAGACTTTTATAAAAGGGAAACGAGTTTGAATTGAAAAAAAAATACAGAGCACAGCACTGGCTCACTTTGTAAGTGCTGTCCAACCTCACATGCTAATGTTGGGATGTCTTTTTCTAGCTGGGCCAGGCGGCCTATGCCTGTAATCACACAACACGGGGGGGATGAGGCCCAGGCTGAGATACACAGCAAGTCCCTGTCTCCACAGAAATAGCCGGTCTTCTCCAGTTCACGCGCACCACTTCTGAACTTAGTTTACAGGACACAGGTGCAGGCTGTACACATCATACTTCAAGGCTGAGACTGCATGTGTTCTGTTGTTGTGCATCATAAAGAAAAATGACAATTCAACTATGGAACAAGGCTTTACTAAAATTCACCTCATATACTATAAGTGGTTTCTGAGGCTTAGACTTTCACTTATATACTAAATCAGTTCAGAAATAATTGTTAACGGTGCTTGACTGTAATCCAAACAGTATACAGCACTCAGTGAACTGAAAAAGGAACAAGACTGACCAAGTGGACGCAGCGCCACCACACCATGACAGCCTTGCTAAAGACAGTTACGATGCTACTGACAGATGCTGCTTCAAAATTCAGAGATTGCAGAATACTTACAAAGCAGTTTGTAATACATTTAATCTTAAGCACAGCACTCAGAACTGCTTCTGCCCAGCCCTTCCTCCTTTCTATCAAGCTACTCAAGGTCTGCGCTGGGGATACGGGTGTGTTACAGGGTTATTCTTCCTTGGTAACATGTGCCTTAAATTAGGAAGCCTAGAGACCGTCACTTTGAAGGAACTGACGTATGTCTCAGCTGGGGTTAGGGTGGATGGAACTTGACCCGAAGACAATTAAGGGGTGGGAATTCAATATATTAAATGGGACTTTAAAAAGAATAAAAAGTAAAAATACAAAACAGTGATAAATAGCTAAACTTTGAATAATTATTAAGACTGAGTTTTCCTTTATTATTGAGCCTGCATAAGGAAAAAAAGGGGGGGTCCATGTGGTAGATGGAATTGAATGAGCAACAAAATGAATGAATTATAGTTCTAAAGTTCATAATGGAGGGGCTGGCAAGATGGCTCAGCAGGTCAAAGAGCTTGTCATTAAGACTGACAACATGAGTTTGATCCTTGGGACACACATGGTGAAATGAGAGCTTACTGTTGCATATAGCATGCAGCCCCCCCCCCCATATACACACACATAACATATATACAGAAGAAAAGTCATTACCATAAGGAGTTACCCACTTCAGAATCCAGAATGGACCTATTAAGAGAGTACAGCTTAATTCCACTTTCACTAAAAAGAACCAAATTCAAGTAAAATGAAGACAGTCCATGCATGCTGTCCAGAAATGGGCACTTGAGGCTCCAGTGACCAACAATGTGGTCTTTGTAAGAGTTCAGACAAAAGACAACAGAGTACATGTAGGTATTAGAAATGGAGCACATGCAATTGGGTCATCATTATTTGACAAGAGGCATGGCATTGATAGAACAGCTCTGTGAAAAAAATTAATACTATGGATTAAAAAAATTGAGAGATGTACATGGAGAGAAAAAAAGAAAAAGAAAAAAAAAGCTCTTAAAATGGCAAGAATTGGGATCTTCCTGTCTGCTGTCAAGGTTTCTTCTGCAATCCCACTGTGGGATCCAAGACTCGTCAGAGCAATCGTGAGCAGTGGAGACTGGGCGATGGGAGCCTTGTTAATAGCGAGTACAGCCACTCTAGTCTCAGACCGTATCTCCGAAAGCTGGAGATATAAAAGTAGGCAAGAGGAAAAAATTAAAACAGAAAAACTACACAAGAGCCGGGCAGTCAACAACTCGGGAGACTGAGCTAGAACTGTCACGAGCTTGAGGCTAGGCAGGGCTGCAAAGCTGAGTTCAAACCCACAAAGTAAAACTATGCCCCAACAACAGAAACCCAACCAAACAATAAAAACACTTCAAATACACATTAGGAATTATGTGGGATGATTCCATAGAAACTAAAGGAAAATGTTAAATAGTGAGAGGCCCAATATGCAAAGTCAACAGGAAATGAAAAACAGACTGGGAGAGTGTTAGCTCACAGAATAGTATTAGCAACCATGGTATGAGTAGCTGTGGTATTAGCAAATGGGAAAGAGACAAACTCAAAGATCAATGGTGTGAAGGATGTGAGAACTGACTTCAGAGAAGTCAATACACATTTTGTTTTTACATGTAATGAGAAATCTGAATTGTAGAGCTACTAGAGAATTCCTTGCCTCACTGGCAAAACACAAGGGCAATACTGACAACTGATGAGGAAGGAAGGGATGGAGACATTCTGGCCTGTGGTACCCATCTGTGCATCTCTAGTATAATGCTTGGCACCAACTCAGTGATGCAAACGCGGAACGACCCCATCATCTTATTTCTAGAAGCACCAGCCTAGAGCAGTACCATATCATGCTCATCGAGCATGTGCAAGACGCCTGGCGCAGGATGCAACACATTTTGAGATGTTGCAAACAACCAGTATTTGAATGGGCAAAACACTAAATACTATGGTACAGTCACAAAACTAGGTAGTATGCCTGTTTTTAGTGTGACTAAATCATTAACATTTACTTTCTAGAAGAGAGGGATATAGAAGAAATGGGAACAGGTTTAGTTTAAACTTAAGGCTAGGAAACACAATTTCCTCCCCATAATATACCCAAACAAAACATGGTAGGTGGGTCTGTGGGGAAGGAGATCGATTCATGTCTGACACAGTCTCAACTATGTAGCCCAAGCTGGACTTGAACGTGTAATTCTCTGTGGTTCCACCTCCTCAACACTAGTGTGCACTGCCAAGCCCAGCAGTGATAGTTTTTAAGACCCCCCACTTTTCTTTCCCTGCCTTCCATGCAAAGTAGATCACAACACCAGGCAACACTACCCACAATTGAGGTAAGAGCTTTTTTTTCCAGGTGTCATTTCTTGTGACATCTGTGTCATTTCTTGTGAGAGTAACAATCTAGGTTCATTGGCCTAGTTATAGCCAGGGACGCCTAATTTCTATCTTCTAAAAGTTAACAGTTCTTTATTCACCTTTAATTCCTCCGATTTTCAGGAGGCAGAAGGCGAATCCCCGAGCTCAAGGCCAGCCGGGGCTATATATTGAGACTCAAATGGGAAGCAGCAGACGTGCTCTGGAGTTGAGAATGGTACCTATGCAGCATTTTTTGGGGGGTGTTGTACACTGGGGAGAGCTTGAGCTTTACTTCTATATCACAATGACATAAAACATCAAAGGGGGAGAACCCAGGCTGAAGGAGTAACCAAGCAGCAGCACAGCTCTTTCCCATTACACTGAAGACCCTGAATTCAATTCCCAGCAAAACAAAAGCAAATACAAAAATAAACAAACCAAAACACTCAGTCTTTCTTTTGGGCTCAAAGAAAAACTCCCAAAGTTGAATGGGGGGCAGGCTGGGACGAGTCAGAACGGGATGGAACCAGAAGCACTTAACTCTTGGTACTAACCATCTCTATACACTGGACTACTTCCTACATACAATGGATTTTCTGCACACCTAGAGATCACCTAGTTTGTGTAAAAATTACAACATAACTTTCACTGAACACTGTTTAGCTGCCTCCACCAAAATCTTATCAGATAACCTTTTTAACCAGCATAACTTCAAAATATGGCATGGCAGTTTATGCTGTAATCTCAAAATAATTGAGAGGTGGAGGCAAAAAGATCACAGGTTTGAAGCCAGCCTGGGCTATCCCAACAGACCTTGTCTCAAAACCCAAACTAGAACTATGTAACACAAAGACAACAAAGCAAAAATTAATTAGAGTTAAGAAGTATGCATTTTCCACCAACTGATCACTCCAGTGGCACACGCCTGTAGTCCCAGCAAGGGGCATCCTCAATCTGAGCCAATCTAGACTATACAGCAAGATCATCTCAAAATGGAACAGCTTCTATTCCTAAGTGCCCATCTCTTTAAAACTCCGTGAGATGGAAAGGTCAGTCCTGCCTAGCTCTAAGGCATCTTACTGGAGCTGTGGACTGAACTAGCTGGCCACTTTTCATGAGAACACTGTGGTTAGTGTGAAAGAATGATTGTCCAGGAGACATTCCTTCCACAATACAGGAAGTGAGTGTGTCACCTAAGGACAACCGACAGTATTTGTTGCCAATGATAAATTTCACCTTTCAAAAGAAAATTAAAATTCTAAAAAATCTCTATCACCATAAGCTTGATAGCTTCCCAACTGATTTTTAAAAATCAATTTGATTAGCAAATTTATTTTAACCATTACATAATACAAAGGTCAGTGTTTTAAAGTTATAGACAAAAATGCCTGTTTTAAATTCCTATGCAAACAGCAATATAAAGCACAAAAGCAAAAAGTTCTTTGGGATATTTAAAATTTAAGATTACAAATGGGTTCTGAGATCAAATTTTACAAGTGGACAGCAAAGGTCACAAGAGTAAAGAAACATTAAATATGGATTTTTCTCTCTAGGTTATAAACACAGTATCTCTACTTCAACGTCCACTAACCATTCGAGAGGTGTTTTTCTCAAACATGCAGTTTTAGAGCAGAGGAAAGGTTAACTAGTAGTGTCCTATGTGGTCTGGCTGATTCAGCCTCTCTTAGAGCTAGAATTCATCTATGATCATATCAATAGTTCCACATGTCAATGATACATGTTTAAGCCACAACCAGCATTGCATTTTTATTCTTGAAAATCACACCAAAGAGTAATGTGTCACACTGTTTTAAAATTGATTCTTTATTCAGGTAACAAGTTGGTTATGTTCACCGCATTGTATGAAACATCAGAATACCATCCTGGAAAGGGACTATCAGTACAGGTCGGATCAGAGGGGACAGGTTAACAATGACCCATCTGCATTCTTCATTCCCCATCTTTTAACAACCCCCAAACCCCAGTGAAGGGACAAGTAGCTTTTAACACCATCATGTGAAGCACTTTAACTTACAAGACTAAAATCTAAAGAATAAATAAAATATATTGTGGCAGTAATTCCTTTTAGAGCAAAAATCAGGTGTACAAGAAATCAAGTGATCAGGAAAGCTGTCTGCATTCAAATGTGTGGCTCCCCAGAAACAGCCTCAGGAAAATGATACAGAAAATACCATAAATTCCATTTCACATAGGATCAGATAATGACTCATGTTTAACTACAATTACAACTTGCTGAAAGACAATTAAAACATATGGGAAAATGTTTACAAAGCATCCACAACATGTAAACCATGTACAAATGGATACATTCATTACTTCTCCAAACTCCAATAACTTCTTTTTGATAAACATTTTACTCTTCATGTTCAGCACTAAATTCAATACATGCAAAACTTAAAAAATTCAAAGTTATTGTAAAAAATAGAACTAAGTAATTTAAGTACCTATGTGACAGCCACTCTGTACCGTGCCCAGTGTTATAAAATGAAAGGTTTCTAAACCCATGAAAATATCTCTATCTCCTTAGATCTAAAATAGATACTTTAAAAATGTATTTATAGCATTTTGATGTGATATTCTGAACTTTTAAAATAACAGTTAAAAATTATACCAAATTACATAAAACTTGTTTCTTAAAACCTGAAAAAAATTAAAACTATAGAAACCCACATGTAAAACAAAAAGATCACAATTTACATTATAAAGGTAAATCTCATCAATTAAAGTAATTCGAAGCCAGTAAGATGACAAAGCAAATTATAAATAGCCATAAATTAATTCATTTGGTTTCACGAGATCTTCTAGTGAGAACTGAAGGATGTAGCAGACACATGCGGAAAATTTTAAGGGTTTATATTATTGCCAGACACTGTATCTTGAAGCAAGGCAATGTTACAATGTGAACATTACTGGAGAACCCAATTTGGTAATACAAATAAATTGGAAAAAAATTAAATAACAATTAATAATAAATACATATCCTGTAGTAAATTGCTCAAATGAAATTCCAAGCCACAGAACTAACAAAAGGCTTCTAACTTAGTAAGCTGAAAAATTGGAACTTTTCTTGTAATTCTTTACTCTTACATGCTTATATGTTGTGTTTTGTGTTGCTTAAAAAATAAAAAACAAAAAACACCCATAATGTATCTTCAGAGTATAGCTAGCTATATTCCCATGCACCTCAGGCACACTTGTTGATTTGTAGGGCCATTTTGTTTTTCTGGGGCCAAAAATTCAATACAGTTGAAACCAGAAGCCTGAGGTTGGCAAAAAATACTGCAGAGTCCAGGCAATGCTAAGAGTGGCAATGACGGGGAAACACAAGTGTGACAAATGGTGGGAACTAATGGTTTCTGCTCATATCACAAAACAGCGGGAATTCACAAGAACATTTTCCCTTGTGTTGAAGAAAATGTGATTAAAAGTTTTCCCCCAATTTTCAGAATCAAAAGCATTTTAGAAGGTTATAAGGCTACCAATGAGTCTTCTAGATCGCCAGCGCCCTACAAGAAGAGAAAAGGAAGAACATTGTTATTATGCACCTGTACCACTTCCAGAGTGGACTGAATTTCAAAAGAAAACAAATTAGGTGAACAAATCCTCTTCCTTGCTTTCTTCGTTTGAAAAGGGCATTTGAACAGAGCGGGGTGTGTGCATTCTATAATGTGTGACGCGTGTATATAACAGACAAATTGGAATTTGTTTTTCTCCCATGCCTTTTCACCTAATGGCCTTCCTTTCCCAGAAACACTTAAAAATATTCTGACTTGGAAAAAAATGTATCAAAATAAAAACATCAGCTACAATGTCTAAAGATTCCAAACTTTTAAATTATGGTACCTTAAGCAACTGGAAACATAAATATAAAAATATAAACACAAGTTAATGTACAGACAAAAAAAATGTTTAAAAAAATTTCTTGAGTATTTACAGCACCCTTCATTAAAAATATCAATTTTACCAAAGCTAAAACACAAAACCTATTTTGAAATAGCTTAGGATTCTTACACTTGCTAATACCTGATGAATACTCATAAGCAATGCTCATGGGATAACTTTCTTAAACAGTTCCATGTGCCAAACGGTCTAAAGATGAGTGTTCCACACCACAGAAAAGGTAGCAGAACTATGTTATTTTTGAGAAAGCAAGACTTTAATATATACTTTTAATTAAAATGTTTTTCTTTTTGATGATGAAAAACAGCTGCGCCAAAGTGTGCCAAATTTAATAGGACTATAAATGACCTTTATTGAGTTTTCCAGTGTCCCAAACCGGATTATTAAATAAATAAAAACTAAGAAAGTACAAATGCGTAGATGATTCCACATCACATGCTTTATTTGGACTTAAACACTGATCATTTCGTTCTAAACACGCGGTTGACATACATTTTATGTGTATAGTAGGCTATACAGAATATACAAATGAAAACTGTATGAAAAGTACACAGTTCTTTAAAAAAATTTCATAAAGGATACAGAGAAAGGAAAAATAACCACACATCAAGTATCTCAATAAATTCTAAAAATAAAACTACAGAAATGTAAAATATAAACAAGTCAAAACACAGATTCTTAACTCTGAAAGAAAGTCAGAGCCGGCTTTAGCCGTTCTTTGAAGAACTAAAGCAATCAGTAAATACAAATGGATCACAACGCTAGCTATGCAGGGTATGCGTATATAAAATAAGCAGTGTCAGTTCTACATTAACAATTTTTTTCACAATGTATAGTTAGTTGTCTTTCCAATCAGTAATCTCTAGTTCTAGAAATTAAGAATTAAACTACTGAATTTAATAATGACAACCTATTTCCTGGCATACAATGTGAAATGACATATAAGTTCATTAAATTCAAAGTACTATAAATAGTCAATCTTAAACTATCATAAAGGAGTATGCAAAGGCCTTTAAAAAAACCAAGGCTATAAGAATACAAGAAAACTAGTTTTCCAAGATTCAAATAACAAAGTGGTTATTATATAAGCACACACAGTATACTTCCTAAGTAAAAACTGTCAAATCAAGATCACAAAAATATTACCCAAAAAAGGTCACAGTTTTCCAGCACTCATCTTTGTCCCTGCATCTTCATTACGCTGTCTAATTCAGCAGGACCACTTTCAGTGCGTCTCTCCTGCACGGGCACTGGATTCCCAGCGTCACTGTTCGAAGCAGCAGTTGCAGCAGCCGGGTCGGCCGGGCTCTCTTCCCCCTCTACTTTAGCTAGCCTGTAACTAGTCAGCATCTCCTCCAGGAGTTGTCGGTAGTTTCCCCTATGGTTAACTCTCATTTGCCTGAGAGCTTCCACCAATTTCCCCTGTGATCCACCTTCCTCTGCTTCATCGGAGGCCTTTTTTTAAGATTCAAGACCCCAGTGTCAGTAGACAAACTAGGATATCACATGGATTTCATAACACATCACACAAAGCACTATTTTTTTCTACCACAAGCAACATAGTCAATAGAACATTTTCATTATCAGTTCTTACCTGTTCAGATTAATAAAAAATTTCTTATTGTAACTTCAAATTATTTTTAGCCAATTACCACAAACCAGTTTATGACTTATTCCAATTACCATCTTAGGTTTAATCTGAAATTTACTTTGCTTTTAAAATTTAACAAGAACACAAACATTTTCTAAAATAACTTACTTTAAAGAAATTGTTGACTAAAGTGAATTAGTTCAAAGGGAGAACAGTGTTTTCAAGCGAGACAAAGGACAGAGAGCAGCCGTCAGAATGCTATTGTCTTCATCTCTGCTAACCGGTGAGTAGGAAAAAATGCAAGTGCAAAACTACAAAAACTTAAACTGGATTCTTTTGGAGATTTAAAAACTTTTGAAACTAAAATTATTTTTGCCTTAAAATACAATATTTAATAAAATCATCTCTAGATAAATACAGTATTTGAAACACTAAATACTGGAAATTCCACTGGTTTCTAAAATTACATCTACTTAAGCTTCTTATCAGAGAAGGCTCTCATAATCCATACTGATGAGTTAAGCTGACAAACCGAACTCAAGACAGCCTTGAGTTTATTACACACGGGCCCTCTCTAGTGTGCAATCCCAACAGCCTTACACACGTGCTCCTTCACACGCACCCATCACGACAGCTTTACACACAAATCCCTCCACCACCAGGACAGCCCACTTGAACATACTTGCTCCCTTTCTCTACACCATCATCGATGAGTCACATCCTACATTTTTTTCAAAAAATGTGTAATAGGAACCTAATAGCGCTGACTCCGAGTGTGTACCAGAAAACAGAGATGGAGGTTAAGCTAAGGAAACCATGAGAAGACCACCACCCACATCTAGAGGAGGCTGGGGTATAGGAAAGCTGCCTCGGCTCATCCAAGTAGGTATCCAGTACAAACACGCAGGCCTATTACAGTCATGACTAGAATGTTTGAAAACAACAGTACAGTTATTTCAGGAACAATTAAGAAAATCTGGATTTGGTATTTCAAGGCATTATGGAACATTCTTCATTTTCTAGATATGACCATGATATTATTGCCATATAGAAAGATGTTCTCTTTCTAAAAGAAGCTGTGTTCTGAAATGTTAACACATAAAATACTGTAATGTCTTTACCTTGTTTTCAAAGAGTTACAAAAAGATTTGATATAGTATATTTATGCATAGACATTAAGATAGACAAACCAACAAAACAAAACACAAACAACTGGAATCTACATAGTATTTACTGCAATTTCAATTTTTAACCTATTTGGAAGTTTTCATCCTCAAACATTAGGAAAACAAAAAAAAAATGAAATAGTTTATTGATAGAGGGGCTGAGTCTTAACTAACTTTGGAGATGTACCACTAATAAATCCACATAATAAACTGGTATTCATGAGAAAAGTGAGGGAAGGGACCTGAGTGCTTAAAAAAATTGTCCTATGGCAGAAAATAAAGAATGTGTGTGTGCTTTACATGTTTTGGGTTGTTTACTTTTATATATTTAAAGTGCTGGGAAAGAGAGTCTAGTGAGATGGGCCAGCAGTTAGGAACAGAGGACCCCAAGTCGATTCCCAGAACCCACATGGCTGTTCACGACTGTCTGCAGCTCCAGTCTCAAGAGATCCGAAACTCTCTTCGGCTCTAGGCACCAGGAACGTAGGTGATGCACAGACGCATCTTCAGGAAGAGCACCGTTCACATAAAGTAAGAATGCTTCAGACTGTCCTGAAGTCCTTGGAAAGGTAAGGAGCATGGAGGCCTGACAGTGCAGAACAGCAGGTAGGAGCTAGGCTTTACCTTTCCTATTTCTACAAGGACATTAACTGTCAGATTAACTTTGTTTTTGCAGGATAAGATTTTCACACACACACACACATATATATATATATATATTTCCCTTTCCCCTTGTACTAAATATGTTCCCCTCAGGTCCCCATTTGACTGTATTCAGGAAAGGCTATGACTGAATGACGTGTGTTCCAATCACTGTCACTTTTTAATCAGACCTTTCAAAAAGAAATGTTTCATTTAACTTCACAAAGATCTTGTGAAAGGCCTCCCTAAAACCCCTAATAAACAAAAGGCTTCCATATTACTTTAAAAAATGAATCTTAAAACATTGATTCAAAACCTCTCTTCAGCAGGCAACTGATCTGCATGAAGAATGGCTACCCTGGCTTCACTGCACAATCACTTGCAAAGCTTTTAAATTATATAGATGCCAAAGCTATATTAAAAGATGCATAGGATCTAAGCTTATCCTAGAGGATCTAGATATTTTATAATCTTTTCTGTAACTCTGATATATAGCTATGGCTACCTAAACCCATTTCAAGTTGGACTATAGTAAGGCTGTACTGAAGGCTGTTAGCTCTGAGTCCACTGTGGGTTAAGTACATCCTTTGCCTTGGCTGTTCTGGAACTCACTCTGTAGACCAGGGTGGCCTCTGCCTCCCAAGTACTGGGATTAAAGGCATGCACCAACCCTGCCTAATACACTACACCAAACCAGAAAATAGAAAAAACAGGACCATTGGGCAGTGCAGCATGCGCCTTTAATCCCAGCACTTAGAGGAGGAACTCAGTCAGTTCAAGGACAGCCTGGACTTCAGAGTGAGTTCCACAATGGCCAGGTCTACCCAGAAAAACCCTGTCTCAAAAACAAGCAAACAAACAAACAACAACAAAACAAAAAACCACCACCAACAAAAAACCCCAGGACAGTTTACAAAGCCTGGCATCACAAAGTCAGTACACTAAAATGATGACCATGTTTAAAGTTTAAAACATATTTAAAAATTATTTTACCTGGAGGGAGGGGAAACTGCAGTCAAAATATAAAGTAAATTGATTAAAAAAATCATTATACCTGATGGGAAATTTTATTTTCCCATTGCTCTGAATAATGAACAGCAGAAACATCTTCCCCAGCAACTAGTTTTCAAAATACTATTAGCATAACTGTTTATTACCTAAGTTGTGTTTTCTTGTCTAGAATTTTAAAAAGTTCACATAGATCACCTACGCTGTACCTATTGTAGCATGTAACTCCACCCTGCAGGTTTCCCAAGCCTGTCTAATTAGAACACACATTTTCACCTACTCATTTATATCCTTCATAACACTCAGGAGGAGAAACCAACAACTGTGCTAGGAACTTACAAGGCCATTTAATCTTCACAGACACCCTATGAAATAATACTGTAACAAAGAAAGAGATTTGTCCTTTGTGTTAATGAGAAGCAGAGTTTAGAACTATGCCCACGGGGCTGGAGAGATGGCTCAGTGGGTAAGAGCACCTGACTGCTCTTCCAAAGGTCCTGAGTTCAAATCCCAGCACCCACATGGTGGCTCACAACCATCTGTAAAGTGATCTGACGCCCTCTTCTGGTGCGTCTGAAGACAGCTACAGTGTCCTTATATAAAATAAATAAATCTTAAAAAAAAAACTATGCCCACATGTCACCAACATCCATCTGAAGTGAATGCATTATGGTACACGAACAGTTTTGCATGAGAAATTTCTCATGGATCTAGACACTTATTTAGATGATGTTTAAGAGGCTGGAGAGAGAGCTCAGCAGTTAAAGAGAAATGGCTGTTCATCCAAAGGACCAGGGTTCAACATAGTGGCTTACAACTATCTGCAGCTCCAGTCCCAAGAGATCCAATGTCCTCTTTGGCCTCAGATACCACACATGCATGCGATACAAAGACACACATGCAGGTAAAACACCCATGATTTAAATAAAAATATATATAATGTTTAAAATGTTTACAGGGATCTGGGGGGATGGCTTTGCAGTTGAGAGTAACTGCTATTCCTGAAGAGGGCTGGAGTTGAGTTTCTAGCACCCACATGGCAGCTTACAACCATCTGTAGCTCCAGTTTCAGAGGCTCCAACCCTCTTCTTGTCTTCAGACACTACATCTGCACGGTGCACTTACTATACATGCAGGCAAAACATTATATACACAAAATAAGACTAAATACATTTTTATACAAATTTTATTCTATGCAAAAATTGTAAGACAGGGTAAGACAGGAATGAATTTCCCTTAATGGCCATGTCATCTAGACTAACATAGTTTAATAAACAAATATTTTAACTACAAGAACACATCCTTGGCAATGGAGAGGGTTCAGTGAGTAAGAACACTAGCTGTTCAAGCCTGAGGACCTGAATTCAGACCCCCGGACCACAAAGCAGGGCATGGCCATGTACATGCCTAGAAGACCAATGCTGTATGTGATAGACAGGCAGTCAGGAGGACAGCTGGGGTTTGCTGCCTGCCAGCATAGTGCTGATTCATTAAGACACCGTTTTATGGAATAAGGCTGGGAGTGACACAGCAGGACACTGACAGATGCCCCTGGCCTCTGTGAGTTCACCCCAGAACATGCTTACCCCACCCCATATGGACAGCCTTTTCATAATAAAACATGAGGAGGTAAGTAAACCAGGTAAGGTGCAAACAGGGCAACAACATCAAAGCACATTAAAAGATTAACTAGCAGGCTGCAGAGGTGGCTCACTGTTAGATGAGGGTACCTGCTGCAGAGCCTGTCACCCTGAATTTCAATTCCCAGAACCTAAAAATACAAGCACATGCCTATAATACCAGTGCGCCTAAAGAGATGGAAGGTGAAGACAGGAGAATGGCTGGACACTTACAGACCATCTAGGCTGACACACACAGCAAAGAAACAGAGACCTGTCTCAAACATGGAAAGCAAGAATGGACACTTGAGGTTGTCTTTTGACCTCCACTCGCCCATATCCCATCACACTCACACTCGCACATGCACACACACACACACACACACACACGAGGGGGGGGTATGGGGGGAAGACACAGGGAGTCCCTGAGGCCCCCTGGTCAGTCGGTCTAGACAAATTGATGAGCTTCAGGTTCAATGAAAGATTCAGAAAATAAGGGTGTCAAGCACTCAAGGAAGGTTACCTAGCCAACAACCTGGGCCTACAGTGTGTACACATATGCATGCATAACTGCACAAACCTACACTAACAAGTACACACGTCACATACCAATACACAAAAAATATAGACTTGCATATCAATTAGCAGTCTTCTCAACATTCTTTTTGGGAGCCTCGCCTTTAATAGCTGAACTCTCTCTCCAGTCCAGCAATCTTTTTGCCATTGTTGTAGGTGTGTGCAAGACCAAGGTCAACTTCTTGTGTCATTGCTCAGATGATGTCACTTTATTTGACAAAGGACTGTCACTTGCACCTGAGGCTGACAGGCTAGGCCAGGCCGACTGGTCAGTGAGCTCCACTCATCTCCAGCTCCCCACTGCTAAGATTACAAGCATACACCACCACATCTGTGTTTTTACAAGGCTTTTGTGGATTGAACTCAGGTTCTCCTGTTTGTGTGACAAGCACTTTCCTAAGGTGCCCATCTAAGATTTGCCACTCTTGCTTACACTTCTATCAACGGCAACTTGCTCAACATAGGTGTGAAAGAATATGGTAGTGTTTCCCAAAATAAGATTCTAGTCTGTAACATCAGTTTTTAATAGTGAATGTGTAAGTTCTTCTACTCTAGTATCTATTAATAATGAATTTAGACTATTTTACCTAATTACTTTACAACTCTTTGACTTCTAGCATCTACAATCTACTACAGTCAATATTAAATTGACAGAACTGCCACAGATGGGCTGTGGATACAACGTTAGAACCCATGCCTAGTATGTATAACTAAGGTCAGAAGTTCAATGCCCAGCACAGAGATGGAGTGTTTACAGTTCATGATCTGACTCCTAATGCATAGCATGATTCCTCACTCAGCAGCTCAGGAGGCCTCTCTCTCAGTGACAGCTCTAACCGTTTCCATTGTCAGTTCTCCCCAGAGCCACTCTCTGCTCTGGCTGGTTAGACCCATCCCCACAGCCTCTCTTCTCTGGCCGGTTAGACCCATCCCCACAGCCTCTCTGCTCTGGCCGGTTAGACCCATCATCACAGCCTCTCTACTCTGGCCGGTTAGACCCATCCCCACAGCCTCTCTCTGCTCTGGCTGGTTAGACCCATCAGCACAGCCTCTCTGCTCTGGCCGGTTAGAGCACCATCACCTTTTTCAAAAACTCTCTGACTCTTTGACTTCTAGACTTTGACCCCACCTTTCTCCTCCTTCATTAGAAATGCCACTTTTCTCATCTCGTCACACACACACACACACATCTCCTTCTCGAACTGTTTTGGTGCTGGGTGCTGAATTCAGAGCCTACCATGTACTAAGTAATGCTCACCACCAGGAGCACAGTACCACATTCTGTACTGTGTCATTCATTACTAACTACACGACATGCCTTTATCTACTGTTTATGAGCGTGCATAAGGTACATGGTATGACCATATGTGTGGAATCATGCCTCTCCCCTGCCAATTCACTATGTTTGACTGTCAGTTTAGTCTGATGAAAATCAATGGAAAGCTTACACATGGATAATTGCGCAATCCTAAACTTACATATCCATACAGAATCTGACTTAAGGCAGGTGTTATAGTTTATGCATCTACCCTTAAACTCAAGGTTCTAGTGCCTACTCATCTGCATTGAAGTAGCTATCATGTACGGCTATGTACTCTTGTTTTTTTTTTTTTTCCTCAGTTATGTCTTTCATTTTTCTAATTAGTTCTCTTAGTTACCATACAAAATAAGTGGGTTCCTTTGTGACATTTTCATTAGCATATATCACTGTACCTTGTTCGGCTATGTACTCTTTAAAAGTTCAGTCACCTGTGGTATAGGTTAAAAATAAATGTAGAGAAAGTAAACATTATCCATCTGTTGTTCTTGTTCAAAGGAAAAGATTTCTTGAGGAATTAAGGAATTCAACAGGATGTATTTTTTTTTTAAGGATTGCCCACCAAAGTTATATTCTGAAATAATTGGGAAAATAGAAGTATGTCAACGGCTATCAATTCAGTCAGTGACTACATTCTGAAGGCTTATTTCTGATAGTAGAGGACCCATGTGGCATCTATAACAGCTGTCACCTCTCAGCAAACTTTTACGTTGTCAACATCCTTTACATATTTGAGGTTTCTCTGAATTTCTCATATCTGTATTTTTATATTAAGGCTCACAATTTTGGATATAATTCTTGAATACCATGAGGTAATTACAAGCCACAAAAGATTCAGAATGAATACTGCAGAGTAAGTATACATTGTTATTAAAACAATGTTGCTTTTATTCAACTCACTAAAACTTCATTAAGAGTGAAATATTATCTTATTATTTTTTTTGGTTTTGGCTCTATGGATACAGAGCCTCAATCTGTAGCTTTAGCCGGCCTCGAACTCATAGAAATCATAGATCTGCCTCTGCCCCCTGAGTACTGTGACTAAGGGCATGTACTACTACACTTGATATTATACTTTCTAAGATATTGTACTTATACAAGAATGAATCCTAAGAAAACAATGCAATGAAAATAAAAAAAAAATGTTATGTACTGGCTATTCTGTCTACATCTACCAAGTAAAGGTGCAGTCACAACAGTAAGTCTTGGCCTTCTCAAGGAATTTCATTACCAAGTATGGCTACCCTAAATCTTTGATATTGTGTGTGTGTGTGTGTGTGTGTGTACACAACTAGCACTGTTTTTGTTTTATTTAATATTTGTTTATTTTATATGTGTGAGTGCACTGTCGCTGTCTTCAGACGCACCAGAAGAGGGCATCAGATCCCATTACAGATGATTGTGAGCCCCATGTGGGTGCTGGGAATTGAACTCAGGACCTCTGGAAAGAGCAGCCAGTGCTCTTTACCACTGAGTCATTTCTCCAGTCCTCCCACCACTTATTTTTAGATATCCCAAACTTGAAAAACCTTTCAGAAAATACTGAGTCCAATTTAAAGAGGGGCAATGTGTCCTCTTCTGCTCTGAGTATGGACGCTATGCAGGGGCAGCTGCAGCTCATCCTTCCTAGGGCCAGCGGAGTAAGGAGAACAGGAGTGGAGCACAGCTCCTCATTCACACAGCCACCAAATAAAATAGCTTCAACTATCTCACATGAGCACAAGGAACAAACCTCTGGTGCTGGTAGCTAAAAAAACTTATTATAAGTTATTTGGAAGCACATTCTTGCCTCAAATGAAGGTATGAGAAAGGCAGACACAGGGAGAAAGCAGAGATGGCTGACACAAAGATAAATGACAACAAACCTTTCCATAGAATAAAAGTCTATGTCCCTACTTTAATACATTGTCTAAAACATTAACTGATTCTTAAAATGAAAAACATCAGTTATTATATATACACACCATTATGTGAATTATTCATACCTAGTACTTATATTATAAAATTACTTTAAATATTTAGGAAATAAATATAAACTTACCCCATCATTGTCTTTGTGTGGATTAAGTCTACTATAAACAGCTTCAATAACATGGCGCCTAAAAAGATATGTTTTATTATTTAAATTTTAAGCTCATATTTCAAATACTTTGTCCTGATTACAGAAATAACTGTCACACTAAATACTTTCAGAGAAAAATTCCACATTTTACTCATAATTTTTTTGATCATACAAAATCTACTGTTCTTTAAGCAAAAGACTTATCTTCAAAGAATATATTTCTTAAAAAGCAATATCCTGGGCTGGTGAGATGGCTCAATGGATAAAAGTGCTCTCTGCCAAGTCTGATGATGTGAGTTCAATACCTGGAAGGAACATGATTTAAGAGGAGAACAATTCTGCCAACTCTGTGCAGGCACAAATGTGAATGTCTATACCTAACCCCTGTACAAATCCATCTTTTTATTGAAGTGTTTTTCCTCTAGATAAATGAGCTACCTCTGATTCATTTTCTTCCTCACAATGATTTAAACACTAATTTTAAATGACTGCAGAGTCAGCACTTTCTGCTCTACTTACTTTCCAGCGAGACCTCCCCCGGGAGGTAAATTTGGGATATTTTCTGCAGACAAAATGCGCATCACATGGGCAAGATCAGGCATTCCTTCCTCCCCAGACTTCTGCATGATTTCTGTTGGTTTAGGAACAATACATAAAAAGTCATTGATATTCACATGTTCATTCTAACATAGTTTCATAAAATATAAATTATAATTAAATGTATAAAGATAAAGAGGACAAAAAAGAAAGATGTGAGTGAGTGAAATGGTTTACACCCAACAAAAATGATTCTCTCAAAGCTGTGGAGGAGCACTTTTCTTTTTCCTTTCTGACAGTCTTGCACGTAGTCCAGTCTGTCCTCAAACTCCAAATAAATCCTCCTCTAACCAGAGGAAGCAGGTCACTTGAGAGCAAGTTTTTGAAGGAAAACTCTCTCCCTCGGTACACCCACCTCCCAGTCCCCTTGCTTTACATACAGTCCATGAAGCATGTTCCTGTTTCCTTGAGATTCTGCCCTGCTTCATTCAGGTCCAATGGAGTCAGGGGACCATGGACCAAAACTGAAATTGAACTAAAAAAATGTATTTTCTTTCTTAAATTGTTTATTGCAGGCATTTTTTTTTCAAAGGGGGGAGGGGATAGTCACTGCTTTGGACCAGGCAATTCTTGTTGCAGGACATTCCTAAGCAATAACCTAGGCATTCCTTCCACAGGTCACAGGGACCCATCTCCCAGATGAGAGAGAACGGCTGCAGTCTGCTGCATTAGCCGTCGGTTCTCAATCTCCAATCCAATTCACCACTACCCTCTGGTGGCCGCATTAATCACACAATAAAAATGAAAATGGGAGTGGGGAGGGGGTAGGACCAGAAGATTAGTTCAGGTAATATAAGCAGGGCTTATTTAGAGTGAAGAAATTACATACAGGTTTCCATGCCCCCAAACC
This sequence comes from Tokudaia tokunoshimensis, assembly GCA_036184795.1. Lineage (NCBI taxonomy): Eukaryota > Metazoa > Chordata > Mammalia > Rodentia > Muridae > Tokudaia > Tokudaia tokunoshimensis. The sequence continues at coordinate 8,287,631 of BTHU01000012.1, forward strand.
ATCTTCATACGTACCATTTTGGGTACATATCCAGACAGTTATAAAGAAAGGAAACCTATTCTCCTTGACCTTACACTGATCCTAAACAGCATGTCTGAGGCAGATAAGAGATTTACTTTTGAAACCCCTGTTGTAATATAATTTCTTCTACTAAGAAAAATTTAAATTAAGTGTTCTTCTAATAAAGAATACCTTTTCTTTCCTTCCAGGAGAAAAAAACAAAACAAAACAAAGAAACGGCCTTACCTTCAACCCGTGATTCCAAGTGCTTGTCCAACTCTGAGTCTCTTCTCACGGCTTCATCTGAGACCTTGGGGGCATTTGAAAAGCAAACTAACACAACACTCATGTTATCTCGACTTCCCTGCATATTAAAGAAAAGAAAAAGGACATTTTTTTTCTAGAGTTCAACAATTATCTATTATTTAGTTTCAGAGCTACTTAAAGCAATTAAAATTTAGTCACCCAGAATATATACTTTAGATATTCTTATTTCAAAAAATTATTTAAAATACAACCCTAAAAAACAAGGTGTCTAGGTATGAGTATAAATATAGTTATTCTTGGATTGTAATTCTGTGTAACTATTTTTACCCACCAGTCCACAGCCTAAGAAATGAAGATAACTTTACCCTTATATCTTCCAAGCTGTCTTCCATTCAAAATTATATAATCCTGAAAGTAACATTTGGGAAAAATTCTTGCTAATCAACGTAACACAACTCAACTCACTTTTGCTGAAATTATCATGAAACTCAAGAAGTTACACAGGAAAAGAATCACACGCCAATAGTTGCCCCTGACCTCTCCACATGTATGCACACACACACAATAAATAAATGAAAATGTAAAAATTTGATGGTCATTGCATGTGAAAAAGAAAGTCATGCTCTAAGTGGTTCTGAAGTTATACCAAACAATGGGATACGCTTGGAGTACCAAGTTATAAACTTTACCTGGGCACCAGGGTTTTCTATGTTTGTTTTGTTTTAGAAAGTCTCAAGGATTGCCTTGAATTTTCAATCCTCCTGCCTCAGCCTAGCAAGTACTGAGATTACAGGCATATGGCACCTGGTCAGTATGGATGACTTTCTAATCCCAGGGTCTTTAGAGGGCCAATTATAACAGTCTATTTTGCTGGGCAGTGGTGGTGCATGCCTTTAATCCCAGCACTCAGGAGGTAGAGGCCAGTCTAATCCACAGAGTGAGTTCCAGGACAGCCAGGGTTGTTACACAGAGAAACCCTGTCTCAAAAAGCAGTCAACAAAAAGGTCTGTTTTATATAAGAATAAAATTTTCTCCTTTTAATTATGGGCTTACAAATTATATTGAAAAGGAAGTACAGAATCTGCTTTAAATGCCAGAACTGAGCAGTAGAAAGTCTTCTGTTTTCTGTAGCTGTATGATTGCCTTATGTTACCAAAGCAAACAGCTACGCTTTCCCATTGGTGGCAGAGTCACACTTGTGTTCCTGTCCTTGTGATGTCCTCACTATGTGACAGAAGGAAGCTGGCCATGAAACAGATGCTCCTCCTGCTGCTCCTTCACAAGCCTCAGAAAAATGTAAGCTTTCCCTCTTCTTCAACATTCTAAAAGACTCACCAATGGAGGTTTGAGATGAGGTTTGCCCCGTGGAATGAAAGAAATCTAGGTTGCGTCGTCTACTCTAGACTTTTCAGTCCTTCTGGCCAGAGTTTACACTGACTTTATGTGGCTCAGACCTGCCACCTTCTAAGGATCCACATGATATGACCAAAGAGACAGTCTTAAAACAACTGCTTCCGCCTTCCAATAAAACTGGAGCAGTTTGAATGAGTGAAAGGTCTTCACTAGACTAAGTGAAGTGTGTGGAAAACCCAGACTCTAACACTGGTCAAAGTAATTTTATTCCTGGATGAAACCCACCAACATTTATAACTCACTGTTTGTTAGAGATGCTGCATTTGGCTATATGACTGACTGACTGACTGACTCACTCACTCACTCTCACTCTCTCTCTCTCTCTCTCTCTCCAATATATATACAATACATATACATACAAACATACACACACACACACAAGTGTATCATACGAATATATTTAAAGCAAAATTGTTTACTCTAAAAAAATTAAACCTTACAATAGTTATTCAAAACATCAAACATGACTATGATTTTTAAAACAATTTTATGAACAGATGGAATGGTTGGCAAACACTTAGAAATAGGATCTTCTAACCTTTTCCTATTTTGTAACACCGAGAACATTATTAAACAATTTCTAATCAGTGTTATCTATAAAAGCTCCATTTGATTTTTATAAATCACACAAGGTAGACCCTATTATTAATTGAAAGAAATGTACACATAGCCCTCAGTCATGTGAGACTCCAATGCTATTTCCATTTCTAAGGAAAGCTTACTTTCCATAAACACAAAGTGCACGGGTTTCAATTTTTACACAACTGAAAAAGATCCTGTTCTGTTTATTAGGGTGGTCTAGTCTTGCATAATCAACATAATTTTCATTAAGACCAAGGTTGAAACTTGTTTTTTTTTTTTATAAAAATCTATCCTGAACAACAAAAACAATTAGCTGTTTATTTACTTTATTTCAATACCTCTTCCTTTCTACTACTTGTAGATTACTGTAACAAACTAACAAATTAAGTCAAAGAAAGTATTGACCTGCCATAAATAAGGGAATCTAGATTTAGGCAAAGAGATTGGGTTGCAGTTGGTTCTAAAGATAAATGTTGTTCACGTTTACAGAGAGGAACCAGAAGTATGTTTTCCCACAGCATAGGCGGTAGTTGGGAGGTAGCTACGATAAAAGCCAATCCTCGTAATTAGTGTGGTCTAGGACATGAGGAGGCCATGTCCAGTGTTCCCAAGGCCTGAGAGGTTGTGTAGTGTACAACAGGAACAGATGTCTCAGTGGTAAGTACATTTTCAAAAGAATGAAGTAAAACTATTGTATAATACATAATATCTTAAGAGGAAGTATAGTTTCCTCTACATTTGAATGTAATCACATAATACTTGAAATTGATAAAAATCTGGGCTAAGGTAAACTGTGGAAAAAATTAGAGACCCGACCAAGAAAGTCCTGAAACCTCTTTATATAGAACTGGCTGCATGGATTTATGTATGCACACTGTATTCTTATCATCATTGCTCTCCTCCACTTCCTAAGGGCCAGTGAAACAACTCAGCAGATAAAGGCGCTTGCTGCTAAACCTGACAAGCTGAGGTCTAACCCTAGAACTCACACAATAGAAGGAGAAAGCCAATTAATACGAATTTCCCCTAGACCACCACCTGCTGTGGCTCATGTGCAAACACACACCATACACATACTAAATGTAAAAAAAAAAAAAAGTTTAAAGAAATTGCAAACCACACTACCACTCCAATATTCTATGTTTACTTTTGCCCTTTATATGAAAGTATTTTCTACAATTATAATGGAAGAAGAGAAAATTTAGAACTAAAATTATTTTGGGATAGTAAAGTACATTTTCCATGTTGTAGGAATAAATCAGAATGACCCTACCTTTCAAAAATACCTTCCTAAATTTTTTGTACAATGACTAGATCAGGTCCATGTTTTTAAATAAATAAGCTTCTGATTTACACAAGCTTCGGAATAACTAAATTCAATGAAATCAAGTATTTTGAAAAATAGAGTAATTTCAAGGAATACTTTTATAATATAAGAAAAAGCAACTAGCACATCATGATCTATTACTGTAAAATACAGAAAAAAAACCCCTGGTTTTATGTTTATATATGTATATTAGTAAAGAGAACCATATGGAAATATGCAGCCAGCTGTAAGCAGTGGTAAACACTAAATGCAACAAAACTAGAAAGAGACATAAGGATGGTAACTTAACTTCCAAACACCTTTGTATTTATTTCAAAATAGTTACTAAAAAAAAAAAAACAATTGGGGAAAAGGAGGAAAACTCTCCCACCACATCGGGGAACAATTTTTCAGACACAAAGCACCAAAATACATATAAATATATATGACCAATCCTTTCTGACAATCATTACTAAGAATAACTAAAGCATCAGAAAACTTATGATTATGGTCTTTATAAACACATTATGACTAGCAACGACCTTTTAATATCAACCTCCGTTCTTGTAAACTAGAAATAATTTTTCTTCTCCCAATTACTGTGAAGATTAAATATATGACATATCATAAATGTCACACAAATAGCAGTTATATACATTATGAAATCTGAATTAGTTGGCAATAAACACCAGGAAGAACAATACAACCGGAAGCCTGTTTTCTTAGGGACTAATTGAAGTAGGATAACACCTGTAACTTAACACTGCTAAATGGCAACCTGAAAAATGATTTACCACTGACAACCCTAACTCTTAACTGCTGTCATATGGCTGCTGTAAAAATTAACTGGGCTGAGGTAGCTGTTAAGTGCTAAGTAGAGCGCAGACTCACAGAAAGGAATTGCAGTACTACTATGTTTCTGACAACAATGATTACCACACCTTCCAAGGTTTCATGAGTGTGGTAGTTTGAATGAAAATGGCCCCAGAGGTTCACAGGGACTGACACTATAGGGATGTGTCACCTTGTTGAAGTAGGTGTGGCCTTGTTGGAGGAAGCTGTCACTGGAAGAAGGGGGAGGGGCAAGCTCTGAGGTCTCAGATGCTCAAGCCATGCCTAGTGTGTCTCAGTTTCCCGCTGCCTGCAGATCAAGATGTAGAACTCCTTCTCTAGCACCATGTGGACCTGCATGCTGTCATGCTCCCCATGATGATAATGGACTAAACCTCTGAACTGTAAGCCAGCCCAAATAAGAGTTGTTGTGGTCATGGGATCTCTTCACAGTACTAATTAAAACAATGAGTTGACACACACAAGCACGTATATGTTATTAAGACATAACTAGCATAGAAAACGCTGATTTCATCTCAATCTCTTGAGGAAAACTCTTACTTAATGGGATCTTCATTGGCTCACCTCTTAAAGCAGGCAATACCCACTGAGCATCTTTGTTTTCCAAGGAATTAACCATATGTATACAATTTTCCCTTCTAAATTCTAAGTATCATAGTCTATTTTAAAATACAGCTTTGGTTTTGTAACACAAACAAATAGAGTAATAAAACCATGGAGATGGAGCCGGGCAGTGGTGGCTCATGCCTTTAATCCCAGCACTTGGGAGGCAGAGGCAGGCGGATTTCTGAGTTAGAGGCCAGCCTGGTCTACAGAGTAAGTTCCAAGACTAGATCAATTGTTGGCTATTCTCTCTCATAACCACCCATCCAAATACTAGAATGCCATGTAGTCATAACAAAGTTTGCAACTCTAAACACAGACCTCTCTACAACAAATTGCTGGGAAAAAGAGAATGTATAAAAGCACATATAAAGAACTTCTCTTAATGTATAAATTAATAAAAATGATTTTAATAAAAATAACACAGAGTTTTAGGCAGGCGGGCTATTGAGATGGCAAAGCAAGTAAAGGCACCTGCCGCCAAGCCTGACCATACCTCGTGGGGTGAGCACCTGCCGCCAAGCCTGACCATACACCGTGGGTGAGCACCTGCCGCCAAGCCTGACCATACACCGTGGGGTGAGCACCTGCCGTCAAGCCTGACCATACACCGTGGGTGAGCACCTGCCGTCAAGCCTGATCATACACCGTGGGTGAGCACCTGCCGTCAAGCCTGATCATACACCGTGGGTGAGCACCTGCCGTCAAGCCTGATCATACACCGTGGGTGAGCACCTGCCGTCAAGCCTGACCATACACCGTGGGTGAGCACCTGCCGTCAAGCCTGATCATACACCGTGGGGTGAGCACCTGCCGCCAAGCCTGACCATACACTGTGGGGTGAGCACCAACTCCACCAAACTGTCCCGATTACCACTTGTGCATTGGGGGATGGGAGGGTAAAATTGTACCTTATCGCTCGCGCGCGCACGCACACACAACGAAATAAATATTTAATAAAAATGTTAAAATACACACGGTAAAGTAGTTACGTATTATCATACACAGTTGTAATATCATAGAGAGGGCAGGAAGAGAACAGGAGATTTTGGAGCTGTCGTAAGTATGTATATGGTGGCCCAGTTTCAAAAAGAAATTCATAAGGAAAATAAAAACTAGAATGATTCATACAGTAATGGCAAGTTCCTGGTATGGGTAAGGAGAAAAAAATTTGAGTGCTTACTTTGAATTTTCTATTTTTTCCTAGATTTTTTTCCAGTAACATGTCCATATGTTTTTATAATTTGAGAAAGTGCTACTTTACTCAAGGAAAATGACATCTGCTTTACTCTCAAAAGGCTAAAAGGCTTCAAGAGCATAAGGAAACACTATAAAGTTGCTACCTATTTGGTCATTGAGTGCCATCCATTGATGACTTTTGTACTAAATTCACCCTGAGAAGTAAAAAAATACACTAAGCAAAAATTAAATATCAGAAAAGCTGGAAGTACTGTCATTCCGACCCTATAAGCTGGTGGTGTGGTCTCATGGTCTTTTTGGGAGTCTGGCTCTTCTCTCGTTATGGTAAAAAAGGGTTTCACCCATATCTGCTATTTCCAGGGAGCTTCCTCTTTTTCCTCCTCTTCCAATCTTTTCTTCTTTCCATTTCCTGACCAAGATGCACTAAAAAAGTATCTAGTGGGGGAGAAGAGGGGGATGAAGACACACTGGGGTCAAAGAAGAAACTGTGGGAGTCAGTGGTCTCCTTCCACCACAGGGTCTGAGCATTTGCCCACCTAGCATCTAACTGGCTACAGACATCCTTCTCACAGGCTTGCTGACACCTGCACTTGTGTACATGTGGCACGGGACAGCAAGGCTCTCACCTAGCAGACAGATCCCATACTCTTTAACAGGTCAGTTTGCCTTGACAACTCAGGCTCAGAACACATTGAGACACCAATGAACTCAAATTTTAAATATTTTCTATATAGATGCTGCTAAAAGATCCACATGAATAAACTGATTTTCTGTTCTTTTCTCTCCCCTTCTTTCCTGAGACTCTTTCTCTCTCATGTCTGTCTGTCTGTCTGTCTGTCTGTCTGTGTGTGTGTGTGTGTGTGTGTGTGTGTGTGTGTGTGTGCGCGCGCGCGCGCGCGCATGCGCACACAGCCCTGACTGGCCTCAAACCCACGGAGATCCACCTGTCTCCATAGGCACCTGTATACAGCACAAACCCTATCCCAAAAACTGAATTAAAATTTACATTTTTTTTTTGCTATTATTGCATCAAATTACAATTCAGACATCATGGGAATTTCACAAGAATTTTTCATAAGATCACATTTTTCATAAGGCTTTAATCAGAGATAATAACATCTCTATGAAAAGAATTTCAATTATCTTCTATGTAAGTAATATACTAACCTTATATTGCTTATAGTTAAATGTAAGCTCATCTTAGATCTTAGTGAAAGACAATGAAAGACAACTCATTCTTTTTAGCTTCTGTCTTAGCTGCTATGAAGATCAGAATATAGTCCGACTTCATGTAGCTTCTGGTAAATCTGTCAGTATTTTCTGTAGCGCTTGATATGTTAGTGTAAGTTTAACAGCATCTACTACATACAAGGTTTCAGCTACTCTAAGATCCTGAGTAGGATAGCTAATATCAACATCAAAGATTTGGGATCAGAAGTCATGGTTCTATACAGCAACTTCAGAAACATCAACAAGCCATAAAACACTCCAGCTCAATAAATTTAAGGTATTTGTTGCCATTTAATTTTCAAATTAGAAGGTTGGGGCAGATAAAGTTAACAAAAAGGTTTAATGTTCTTGAAAAAGTTATCTGAGAATACAAAGTTTTCTCCAGAAAAGAGAGTAAAAATTATAAAATTCTACGTTAGCTTAAATGTACTTACCATGTCTTTTTAAAATGAATAATGTATTAGTTCAAACAACAAAAGCGTACATACCTTATGTAAACAAGTGTCCACTACCCAATTGCACACATTCTCCAGGTCACTTGACACCTCAAGCCTAGACTTAACAAACTCACAGAGCTCCTCGTTGCTCATCACATCCCAGATCCCATCACAGGCCAGGACGACAAATTCATCCTCTTCTGCTCTTACAATCTCATACACCTCAGGCTCTGGAGAGACAAGCTGTTCTGTGGGGCCCTTGCCGTCAACACACTTGTAGTCATAGTCCCCCAGAGCACGAGACACTGCTAATGAACCATTCACACGCTGAATCATCACACTGCCTCCTGCGTTTTGGATGCGCTCCTTTTCTATTGGATTACAAGGTTTGTGATCCTGGGTAGAAAAGCAGACTTGTCCATTCCTACACAGAACAGCTCGTGAGTCACCACAGTTGATAAAGTAGATGTGTGTCGGTGAAATCATCACACCCACTGCAGTCGAACCACTCCTGTCCATCCCATTCCTCAGGTCTGAAAAGTTACGCATGTATTCATCAATCTTCAAGAAGCCAGTCCTGATACCAGTCTTAACATTTTCCACTGAAGGTTCAAGAGCAGAGCCTGATCTGTCAGCTGCCCTGAAGTCGTCATTGGTAGTGATGTGTTCTAAGAGATGTGTTGAACAGTAATTTGCCACTCGGGATCCAGCATGACCATCATAAACTGCAAAAAACGACCAGTTTTCCAAGCCGTGAGGAATACCCACAACTGCTGTGTGTGCATCTTCCATTTCCACTCTCCATCCTTGCATACTGCTCAGGCCATAGCGCAAACCATTCCCAGCACCGTGAGCATTGTGCTTTTCAGTTTTGGGTTTATCCAAAAATGCACCCATGTTTAGTAATGAATCTGAAAGAGAAAAAAAAGGGTGTTAAATGTTCATATTTATTTGCCACAGTTTGTCTACAATGCTCCATTTATTCTGGACCGACTCATTTCTTAGGTATTTTCAGCAGTACCCTACTTACCGGGGTAACAACACAAGTTCCCTGATGCTACCCTACTTACCGGGGTAACAAGACACTCTTTAAAAATGTTTTATTTATCTTTAAGTGCAGTGATTGGTGTTTTGCCTGAACATACAGCTGTACATCCCCTGAACTGGAGTTATAGACAGTTGTAAGCCACCATGTAGATGCTGGGAATTGAACCTGGGTCCTGTGAAGAGTAGCCAGTGCTCTTAACTACTGAACCATCTCTCCAGCCCTCAAGACTTTTAAACACAGCACACAAGACAGAGTTTAACCAACTAAATCAGAATCTCTGCAGGTAGACCAACCACGACATCAGTGGACTGTTGTTACTGTTGGGTTTTTTCCCTTTGCTTTTTTTTTTTTAATAGACTGTCTTTCTATGTCACCCAGTGTCCTGGAACTCACTATGTACACCAAGCTGGCAGAGAATTCACAGAGGAAAATCCACTTGCCTCTGTCTCTCAGGTGCTGAACTGAAGGTGTGAACTACACAGCTGCCGTCAGAGTTTTCTTCAAAGCACTCTGAGGAGGAGAATGTGCTGTCACACTGGCTGTGTGCTGTAATTCCAGCACTGGTAAGTGGAAGGGAGAGGATCAAGAGTTCGAGACCAGCCTGGATTATACATCTCGAAAACACTAAAGAATGTGCCAGCAGCCAAGCTCAGAATTTTCTAGAGAAAACCGATAAATACAACTTGGTCAGGATTCTTTTTTTAAATTTAGCTGGGCATGGTAGCACGCTCCTGACATCCCGATACTTATGAGGATGAGGCAGGAAGAGCAAGAGTCTTAGATCACACCAACAGGCCCTGAGCAGCAGCACAGCCTGGCCAGCTGCTCGCCATCAGTGCTCCTCACCGCAGTGACTTACAACCTCGGCTTTTTCCAAAGTCACTGTTCTGAATGAGCAGCATCCAACTGACTGTCAACCACCCATATGCCTTTTGAGTGTATTTATTTATATTCTTTTAAAATTAACTTTTTTTTAAAAAATAAAGCTCCAAACTGATCTTATTTTAAAGCTGGGATTCTATTTTTTTAAAAAAATCACTATAAAGTTCCACTATGATAAAGAGATCATAGGTAGGGAAGGGAGGAAGGGGAGGGCAGAAAATACGTTTAAGCTTCTTGTCTTGAAGACAGATTTTGGCTGATCTTAGCAGTCATGCTGTAAGTGGGACACACCTTCAGTTTACAACCACATCTGACTACAGTTTGTATTTATAAACATTCATATAAAACTGACAATGTAGGTAAACAAGAGGACATCAAAAATAGGGTTTTATTTTTTTCAAAGAGCAAGTATCTTAAGACAAAGAAAAAAATGGTATACTAATCATTTGTGTAACTTTAGACCTCTACCATTCATTCATTCCTTTTTGGTTTTCAATACAGAGTTTCTTGTGTAACCTTGACTGTCCTAGAACTAGCTCTGTAGGCCAGGCTGGCCTTGAACTCACAGAGACCTGCCTGCCTCTGACTCTCGAGTGCTGGGATTAAAAGTGTGATCCACCACTGCCCAGCTCTAGACATCCATTTTTTAAAACTCAGACCTTTCTCTATCCCATCCAGCTCCGCAAAGTCATGGTTCCTGAAAAGCCAGGTTTAGAGCTTCTAAAATACCTTCTCCCAAGCTACTAAATTCCAGTAAGACGTTAACATCAAAGGAAGCAGAGGCAGGTGGATCTTTGTGAGTTCAAGGCCATCCTGGTCTACAAAGCAAGTTCCAAACCAGCCAGGATTACATTGAGACCCTGCTTCAAAAAAGCAAAAACAAACACTAAAATACAAGACTTTACCAACACTTAAACCACACCACAATACACACTTATTATCCTTTTGTCTATCACTTTCAAGACGGTGACACACACACATATAATGTACACAAGTACTGTATAAATGTTAGAAAAATTAATTTCTGTTGAGACAAATGAGCTATGTTAACTCAGGCTGCTCTCTGATCCTCTGTAATCCTCCCTCAGACGCCAAAGGGTTGGGATTACAGCTTGGGTTGGTTGTCACACCTGGCAGCTTCTTTTTTTAATTAGTTTTGTTTTTTTAAAGTGACTTAAGCAACCAATACTCCATCGTAAATAAATGCAATACATTTGCTATGGGCACATTCTTCTTTGAGCTGAAGTCAACAGAAATGCCTAACATTATATTGCAAAGAAAGACTTCAGGAGAGAAGGAATCTCCTTCTCTCAGATAAACAGTTCTGGAGCACTGTATCCTGGAATGGAATCTGGGATAATAGATGCTAACAGGTACCACGAGAAAGCAATCCGAGAGTCATTACACAAAAGAAGTTGAATATTCCCACAAGACAAGCACAAACTAGATTAGTGTTTGACAGCGTTCTGTATTTCCTTTTAGAAATCTTCTGCCTTTTGCTAAGGTTTAAAGATCTTATTTTCTATCAATCACTTTGAGTCAAATTAAAAGGTCTTTTACATCCCTGCCTCCCTTCTGAGGGAGCTAGTAAGGAGTAGGGTGTCCACAGAAAGCTGGGAAAGAGAGGCCTGGACTACTTCTACCTGATTTTGCCCTGCCTGCCTGCTTGTTTGTTTTTTTAAATAACAAGTCTCCCTGCATTGCCCAGGCTTGACTTCAAACTCCTGACCCTCAGGCCCTAGCATCCCCAGCAGCAGGAGCGCCTGAAGGCATACACTATGACACCTATTTTTACATAGTAAGATTTAGTTACATATTGAAATAACTCTACAATTCATCATGTAACAGGAAGCTCAAAAAACAAAAGTATATACACATTTCAACTTCAAAGAATTGAGCAAAATAGTTTCAAAGTATCTACAAAATGTATAGTGTTTATAAAAATTAACAGAAGTACACTTACTTGTGCCCACAGTACAAACACATGTGAAAAGCACAGCAACGAACTGTGTGACAAGTAAGGAGAAGAATGTCTGCACACCACGTTGGATCCCTACCTCTCCGGAATATCTGTTTTCCTAGAAAAGAACATCTCTTCCTGTTGTGAAATTCTGGGTATAGAGTCTCAGTGATAACTGAACTGCCCACTGATTCCAACGGTTATAACAGTATACAGCAAGGGTACAGCTCACAAGAAACAGGCGCAGTTCAACTGACATGGACTTCCTAAAGACAACTTCATATAAATGAATGAGTGTTTCTACTGCTTGCTTTGTTCTGTCTCAAGGTGGGATCTCATTCTACAATCCACAGCAGCCTTAACCTTTCAGCAACCCTCCCGACTCACTCCTTGGTGCCAGGATTATGTAAGTGTAGGCAACTACGGCCAGCTTTTAGTTCTAGAGGAAAATCACACAAGTTCCCACAATGATGGCAACAATGCATCCTCTTCTCCTACTGGAAAGAAATACTGTCTTGCTTGAATTTGTTGGCTTGTCTGTTAACTTGACACAAGCTAGAGTCATCTGAGAAAAGGGAGTCACAATGAAGAAAATGCCTCCATTAAGACTGGTCTGTGGGCAAGCCTGTGAGGGTTTTTCTTTTCTTCCATTTATGTATCTATTTATATACTTATCCATTTACCTACCTACCTGTTTGTCTATAAGACAGGGTATCCTTATGTAGCCCTGACTATTGTGGAACTCATTATGTAGGCCAGGTGGGCCTCAAATCAGAGCGATCTGCCTGCCTCTGACTCCTGAGTACTGTGATTAAAGATTTTTCTTGATTGATGTGGAAGGACCCAGCTTACTATGAGCTGTGCCACCCCTGGGTAGGTAACAAGTAAGCTGAAAAGACAGTAAATAACATTTTTCATGGTCTCTGCTTCAGTTCCTACCCTAACTTCCTTTGCCTGTGATGTGGGACTGATAAGCTGAAATAGACCTCTCTTACCCAAACTGCTTTTGGTAATGGTGTTTTATCACAACAATAGAAACCCTGAGACAAATACCTAATGTGTCAAGCCAAATATGCGCTACTGTATAAACTCTTATGAAGCCTTTCCAACCACATATATTTATTTATTCTCATCCTGCACTCCAGGAAATAGTTTCTCTATCACAGACAATTAACTATATACTGCTTTATTAAGTGGTAATGCTTATATACCGTGTGTGTGTGTGTGTGTGTGTGTGTGTGTGTGTGGGGTGTGTATGCACTCATGTGACATGGAAGTAGATTTTAACTTCAACCTTTTATTCAAAAAGAAAAAAAAGTCAATCTTCTTACTGAAATTTATCTTTAATTGAAACTAAACTTGCTTATTATATATATTAGGGAAGAAGCCATAAACTTGACATGTTTAATTTGAGGATTTTTAAATTTTTTTTTTTTTTGGTTTTTCGAGACAGGGTTTCTCTGTGTAGCCCTGGCTGTCCTGGAACTCACTTTGTAGACCAGGCTGGCCTCGAACTCAGAAATCCTCCTGCCTCTGCCTCCCAAGTGCTGGGATTAAAGGCGTGCGCCACCACCGCCCGGCTTTAAATTTGTTTTTAAGAGACAGGATCTTGTCATTTAGCCTACTGGTCTCATGTTAAGATTCCCAATCCTCCTGTCCTTGCTTCTGAGTCCTCAAAGTAAAGGTGTGTGCCACCATACCTGGCTTGAAGAACTTCTTGTCAGCAACACAAAGCAAAACACACATACACAAAATATACCCCTGAGGGCCAAAAATCAAATTATACTTACCCTAACCTTGCCTCCCCGAATCATAAAGCCTTATGTAATGAATGGACTTTTAAAGGACTGATCCTAAGTATCCCATTGTTCTAAAATGCCCCACACTAAATCCACTGGCACTCTAAATTCACAAGACACAAGCAGGAAGACACATACATTCTGACACTTGGAACAGCTGAATTAGAACCAACACTCTACACAGCACACCCTTCTCACCATGACTACCGTGCCCTCCCCCAAACAAAGAGTACAGACAGACAGACTGAATGTCTATTTAGTGCTTATTCATTTGCTCCAGAAAGCAGATCCAGGAGCAGTGGGTTAAAAAGCAGGGTTCTAGTTAACATCAAATTTTTTTAACTACCGCAATGCTGAGGAACAAACCAAGATGTCACACAATAGAGACAAGGGTCTACCACTGCTCTAAGATTCTTTTCCCCCAAAGATTATCTTATTAGGGTTACTAAAGAAAGGAATGCAATCAAGTTAAAAACTGAAGTACAACCATCTATCAATCAACTAGCAAACTAGCAAAAAAAACTGACTCACTGACTCATTAAAAACTTACACACTGACTCACTCCACTCCCATGTAGAGTCTAAAACAGGCCTGGAGATGCTCAGTGTCACAGCACTCACTCAACATGTGTGAGATCTTAGGTTTGAGCCCTAGCACCACATAAAAAAGTAAATAAATAAACAAACAAAAACACCCAAGGATGCATGTACATTAGAATGTATCTATTGTTTATAAATACATAAGCATATTATATATACAAAGATATAAGCATCGCTTTGTTATCTCTAACAATAACAAAAATGATTATACCCTTTCCAGATGAAATCAAAATAGGATATGGAAAAGTAAATAAATAGAAAGCAGGGTTAAGGGGTATAAAATAGAAATTTATCTCCTCCACTAAAATAATGAATTATAAATACTACTTATAAAAATGGTAACACAAAGGAAAATGAGTTTATATTTCTATTTAATACTGTAAAATCTGCACATATGAAAATGCAAATAAACAGCAGCAAGACTGCTGCCTCCGACTGGTGAATTTTGAGACTCAAACCACTTTCTTCAAATGAGTCTGTCTCCTTAATTGTAAGAATTAGGTAACAGCCACAATATAGTTCAATACACTTTTTTGCGTATGTCTGCATGTTAGTTAGCATGTGCACATGTGTGAAAGTGACCCAGGGGCCAAAAGAGGGTACTGGCCCCATAGAGCTGGAGTTAAAGGTCACTGTGAGTCACCCTGTGGGTGCTGGAAACCCAACTAGGGCTCTCTGCAAAAGCAGTTTGAGTTCCTAGCCACCGAACCATCTCTCCAACCCCATGTATTCTATCTGAACCTTATGTATGTCTGAAATGTTCCATTAAAATAACCTTTTACAGTTAATATAATTTAGTGTTGTCTTCTGACAACCTGTCAGGATGGCTTATTCTAGAGACACTTGTGCCTTTAGAACTCAGAAGTTCCAGATTCATGCTGGTAGAAAGAAAAAGTAAGCATCCTGGAGTAGACTACAGGAAGAGCTTATTTCCAGGAAAGTTTTCACATAGCTCCTACAACTTGCTCGATCCTTTTGTGTAGACTGAAGACAGTATGTCCACGGTTGAGTTCTATATCTTGACCAGAACTGTCACTAAATCTCATGTCAGGTCTCTGAGCTTGGACTCAACTGTCACTGGGCCTCTTTATTTGTTCATCTTCCCAATGTGGCACACTGACTAAATCTCCTTTTCTCTGTTCTCTCTAGATTTACCCAAATTCTCTCTTCCCGAATAACCATACTTGGATACTACTCATAACAGGACAATTTAAACTCCAAGGGGAGGAAGCTTCCTTAACAATTTTATTCTCCCTTTACTCCTTAATAATTAGAAATGCCTCCCACGTTTACAACATATTCTCAAGGGAAGAATACTGCTCTATACAGTGTGAAGGGAGAACCACAGCAGGTCTGCTCTGAGACTCTCTGCAGACAACCATGACAATTACCTGAGAAGGCATGTATAATCCGTATGATCCTCCCATATCTTAATTTTGCACCACATGCTCAAAATAGCATGTAGTCATATTAAGCAGATACTGCTGTGCTCCTCACTATACGGCAGGCATTGCTTTAAATGCTTGATACCTAGCTCTTTAAAATTCTACTTTAGGTATATCACACAAAAAAAGGACCAAAGCACTTAATTAAATATCACTAGACAACTAAAATAAAAAAGCTTCAGCAAAGGATATCCAGATACTGCAGAACCCCCTTTCTCTGCAGTCTTTTGGAAAAGGAGCATATGGGAGCTGGCTGGCAGCACAATCGGTCAATCCCATTCCATCAAAAAGATGAAGTGCTGTCACTCAGGGATCCCCGTGGCTCATGGAAAAAAACATCTTCCAAGGTTCCTGTTCTTTTAACTTGGAAAATAATTAAGTTACACTAGTGATACTTCCTTTATAAATCTGCATGCTAGACACTAGCATCAAGATGCGGAGATATACAGTAACATTCAAGCCTAGTGACGACCCAGTAAGGAAAGCATTTTTTAAGATAGTATTTTATTATTTTTAATTATGTGTCTCTGTGAGAGTATGTACCCATGAGTGCCAGTGCCCGCCAAGGCCAGAGGCATCAGACCCCTCAGGAGGTGAAGGTACAAACCATTTTAAAGTCACATAAATAAATGTGGATGCAGGCAGTCAAACTCAGGTCCTCTCCAAGAGCAGTAAGCACTCCTAACTGCTGAATCTTACTTATCTCCAGCTCTCCTAACAATCTCATTTTACAACTGACAAAAGTCAAAGTCAAAGGAGCGTACTAGAAAAGTCTGGTAAAGTCCAAATAAAGTCTCAAATTTAGCTAAGAGAATAACAATAAGGGATTTTTAGGTCTGACAGCTGTACCACAATAATATAAAAAGTTAACATTACAGAAACAAGTTAAGAGGTCTGAGGGAATTCTGCATTATCTTCATAACTTACACTGCAAATCTGCTTTTCTTGAATGGGGTGTAGCTCAAGTGACAAGGCACTTACCTGGCATGAGGAAGCTCTGCCTCCATCTCCAGCAAGATGTACACCAGACACTATGGCCCACACTGTACTCTCAGCACTTAGGATATGGAGGCAAGGAGGATGACAAGTTCAAAGTCACCTTTGGCTACACGAGTCTGACATCAGCCTGCACTCTCACCCAGACATACATAGACAAGAAAGGAAAGGTAAACCCCAGTTAACTCTTTTCTACCACCATGTTGGCTAAGGATAGGCTAACAAAAAAATTCCTTTTGATCATACTATAGAAACTTAAAAATGAATCCTTAAAAAAAAAAAAAAAGCCAAGCTTATATAATAATTGCAAACTCTGACTCATTGATTTTATTTCTGGGGTGTATTAAATATGATGTTCTTTTTTAAACTGACAATCTGAGAAATAATACTTGGATTGTATCCCTAAGGATAAAACAACTATCCACAAATCAATGTTGATAAAAATAAATAATTGAACATATATGGAGAAAACAAACATCACAAAGCCTTATACATACATACAATACTCTGTCCTCCAAGAAGAGAAGCACTACATTCCTCCCCATAACGTGTGGATTAGGTACAGTAACCGCCTTTTCAAAGAACACAGACTGACGGGGAAGGAGATTATCTCCGCCACTAAGTCAACAAGTTTTCCCATCAGCCAAGGGATCAAGGTCAGTGCCACAGTCATAAATCATGCTCATCCATATCAAGTTCATCACTTGATACATGATGAAAATAACACATTATCACTGTGGTCTTCATCCCCCCCAAAAAACTATAACTGCTAATCATAAGAAAAGCAGTGGATAAATCACAATATAGGGACATCTTACAAAATATCCAACCAGTATTCCTCCAAACTGTCAAGGTCATAAAAAGGAGAAAAAGTCTGAGAAACTGTCACAGGCAAAAGGGGCTTTAAAAGACAAGATGACTAAAATATAATGAGGAACGTTTATGTAATTTGGCACATTTACATAATGTGGTATATTTACATAATGTAGCAGATGTAATAGGATCCTGGAACAGAAAAGGGAGTTAGGTAAAAATAATGAAACATGAATAAATTATAGGTGTGAATTAATAATGTGTCAAAGGTTGAAGACACAGCTCAGCAGTCCCAGCAGCTACTGCTCCTCCACACTATCTGCATTCAGTCCTCGGCAGCTCCCAGCTCCCTCCCTGTTAACTCCAATTCCAGTGGATTTGACACCTCCTGGCCTGCACAGGCCCCTGAACACATAAAGTATCCATTAACTCACACAGGCACACATACATATAAGAGCTAAAAAAATAAACCTCAAAAACTAATGAATCAACACTTTTTCATTAATAAGTGAAGCTATAAAGTTCTAGTGAGTCTTCGAGTACTATCAGAAACTGGTACTGCCAGGGAGACAGTCATCTGAAGCTCATTTACTTGCCTGGCAATGGGTGAGGAGTGCTCACTAGGAATTCACAGACTACCTCCATGTGGGTTCCCCTGTTTGAGGCCCTCGGCACTGTGAGAATTTCTCAGGAGACTTTCAGTCAGAAGCTTAGACTCTCAGCAGTCAGTGTTATTTGTACATTTTGCTATTACAAGCAAGTCACTAAGACCCAATCAGATTCAATGGGAAGGAAGGAAGTCCCATTTCTTAAAGGATAAGACTAGAAATTTGCAGGTGTGTTACTTGTTGAGAGAATATCCTTAGCATGTAAGAAGCCCTGTGGTTCAACCTCCAACGTGGTTTTTAAAAAGAGACAAAAGAATGTGTGTGTGCATGTATGCCCACTTGTGTATCAAAAGAGCTAAAGAGGGTCTGGACTTAGACATAGCATGTTTCGCCACTGTGGACCAAGGTGGGAAGCCTTCCTAAAAGCCCAGTTAAGTTTGCAGTAAGGCCAAGGTACACATGTATAATCCCACCACAGAAGTAGACGAAAGGGGCCAAGGTCAGCCTCAGTCTCAAAATGAGCAAAATGAGTTCAACACCAGCCTAAGCTACAGGAGACACTAAAAAGAAA
Source organism: Tokudaia tokunoshimensis (assembly GCA_036184795.1). Taxonomy (NCBI): domain Eukaryota; kingdom Metazoa; phylum Chordata; class Mammalia; order Rodentia; family Muridae; genus Tokudaia; species Tokudaia tokunoshimensis. The sequence goes on from BTHU01000012.1 coordinate 8,306,242, forward strand.
AGGGGTGAAAAATCTGTAAGTTTGAGTTTGTAACACTGAAATGCCTTTGGTTTGGTAACTCAACTTCTAGAAATTTTGGAAACTTGAGGAAGGCAACCAACTGCTCTCTGAGGTATTCAGTAATTTCAAATGATTGATTTAGAAACCGTTTAAATACAAGAATATTCCATGAAATGTTTAGAACTCCACAATCACTCTACACAGTGACGAAGCCTACTAAATGACATCCTTGCTACTATTGATTTAAGTTTCCATCACGATAGACATATGACCAAATCACACAATGGAATACCACCCAACCTTAAAAAAAAAACAAAAAAACAAAATTACCATTATTTATGAAAACTCCAATAAACCTTATGTCAAGTGAAATATACCAGGCACAAATAGCTCACAGCAACTAATGTAATTTAATATAGTTATTATTCTGTGCTATGCAGAGAATGCCAAGAAAGAAATTCTGGACACATTCAGTACAAATAAAATCATTGCAGGTCAAATGTGCACACAGGAACAAAGCAAATAGTACTGGAAACGGAGGGTCTCACGTTGACTGTAGGGAGGCTCCGTAGCACGTCACAAGCCACTGCTGGAACACCAACTAAGTACAGAGCTTGGTGAGCAGTCAATCTGAGTACTGGTTTTAGAACTTTCTGGACTTTTCCCCCTTATAACTATTTCCGATCCAGAGTTGGCTGAATGCACACATTCAGAACCTGCAGATTTACAGGGAGCAAACTGTATATGGAATCTAAAATCATCAAACCTGGAAGCAGAGTAGAATGGTGGATGGAGAGTGGGGGTCTGGGGCACATGGGGGGGGGGAGCCAGGGAGTGTGGTGGTTTGAATAAAATGACCCCCATAGGCCCACAGGTACTATTAAGAGGTGCAGCCCTGTTGGAGTAATGTGACCTTGTTGGAGGAAGTGTGTCACTGTAGGAGTGGGCTTTGAGGTCTCATAAACTCAAGCTCTGACAGTGTGGCTCACAGTTTCCATGTTGGTTTGAATAGGCTTGCCCCCCCCCCCCAGGTTCATGTGTTTCATTGCTTGGCCATAGGGAGTGGCACTACTAGGAGGTGTGGTCTTGCTGGAGGAGGTGTGTCACTGTGTAAGTAGCTTTGAGGTCTTATATATGCTCAAGTTTGGTCCAATGTGGAATCAGAGCCTCCCCTGGCTGCTTGGATCAAGATATAGAACTCTTAGCTCCTCCTCCAACACCATGTCTCCCTGCATGTTGCCATGTTTCCTGACGTGATTAACAGACTAACCTCAGAAACTGTAAGCCAGCCCAATGAAATGATTTCCTTTATAAGAGTTGCGACTGGTGGCTCTTCACAACAATAGAAACCCAAAGACAGGGAGGTGATGGTGGTGGGATATACTACCCAGTCAGACAGGTGTGTGTTTTTAAACCAACTAGGGTGGTGCTCACCTATAATCCCAAGGCAGGAAAAACACAAATCTGAAGCTATCCTGAACTACACTGCAAGATGCTACCTCACAATGAAACAACTATGGGAGCTAGAGAGTGGGTTCATGGATTAGGAACACATCCTACTCTGGCAGTATCCAAACCAGTTCACAGCAACCACACTGGGCAGTTTACAACTGCCTACAGTAACTCCAGTCCATGGGGTTTCCAAAGCTTCGGTGCTTCTCAAGCATCCACTCACTCATGGGCAAACACCTGCAAACACATGCCCATAACAAAATGTATCTTTTAAAACTAAAAACATTAAGATTTTTAGAAGTATTTTTAGGTAATAGATATTAGCTCAACTATTCCACATACATACATAGATACGAAAATGAGACATAGAATTCTCTATATAATTAGTGCACACACAGAATTCTGTACCTCCTAAATATATACAATTTTTTAAATATATACAATTTTGAATGCATAAATTTTGAAGGGAAAAAAAAACTAAAATTAGTTAAAATGATAGAAACTATCTTAAAGAAAAGTCAGGCTGAGAAAACCATCCCCAAAATGCAATTCCCCACATTCACCCAGAGTGAAAGACTCAACGACAGCAGAAGAAGAAGAAGAAGGAGGAGGAGGAGGAGGGGTGGAGGAAGCTGTCAATTGGACCAGGGTACAATACCTAACTACTGTAAGAATACAAAAAGGGAAGAAAGAAATTTATCAAACAGTTGAGAAGTTTCCCTAACTAACCAATACTGCAAAGAAAGATTGAAAGCAGAACCACATCCAAAAACTGATTGAAGTTTCAAAACACTAGTGTTAAACATGAAATCCTAAGAATTCCCAGAGAAGGAGAAAAACTATGTCACACTACTGAACCAGAAACCAAAACAGCATCTGAAATCTCGAGAATATTATTTGGCAAACATGCAAGTAACTTCCTGCAGAACTGTTGTTAGAATACTTTCTCAGGAGAAACTCTCACAGAAGACAATGCATACAGAATTATACGTAATGTAACACTCTGCAGAAGTTAAAAGCATGGCGACAGTCTCACTATGAATACATCTTAAAACAAAGCTAGAAATGTGATGCTATTTACTTTTTAAAACTTAGAAGTTTTTTAACATAACCAATTAGTTAAGAAGCTTGAGTACATCGAGGAAATATGCAAAATATATTTGAATACTGTAAAAATTAAAATTACTATCAAGATGCTCTTGGCAGTAGTTACTTCTAAGGAAGAAGAGTGATTGAGAAAGAACTTGGATACAAACAGTAAGATGTTACTGTCTGATAAATTTAGGTGGTGGGATCGTGGATCTTTATTCAATTTAAAACTAGTCTATGGAACTATTCAATTTACATACGCCACTAATAAAGACGCTTCTCTTGATAAGACCATTTTAACACTATTGAAATGGTCAATAATATCCATAACTTTGACAAATATTGCAGTAACACCCCAAAAGGGTATTTGTTCTGTTCAATTGTGGAGTGTGAAAATGCTACAGAAACTGGTTAGCCAAAATAAATGTCACTTCTGTTTTAACAGAAGTCTGATCTAACACAAATAAAAGATCATTCATTTATCTGCTTACTCGACTTTTTGAAAGCTCTTTAAAACTACTTGCAAGAGGAATGAGCAGAGGCAATCTGATGGTATGTGCCTATAATCTCAGCAAGCAGGAGGCCAAAACAAAATGCTGTGGACCAGCCTGGGGTATATACTGAAACTCTGTCTTAAAGGGAGAATGGAGGAGACTGTAAATATCTCATTTATTCTCCTGTATTGGGGCTGGAGAGATGGCTCAGCGGTTAAGAGCACCAACTGCTCTTCCAAAGGTCCCGAGTTCAAATCCCAGCAACCACACGGTGGCTCACAACCATCTGTAATGGGCATCCGAGGCCCTCTTCTGGTTTGTCTGAAGACAGCAACAGTGTACCCACATACATGAAATAAACAAATAAACCTAAAAAAAAATGTATTCTCCTGTATTAATTTTCATCTCCAAGGCTTACAGCATCCATCTGCTAACTTGGGCCTAGCCTCCACACAATCTTATCTGTGCCTAGAATATCTTCAGCCTCAAACTTAATGCTGAGTAAGTTCGCCCTTTATAGTTCTTTCTGAGCCCTGGGCTGGCTGATTCAACCCAGCTGTTCTGGCTCAAACTCCTCTCCAGACTAACTGATTCAGTCTGGCTTCTCCCTTGGCCTCATACTGACTTTGGCAATCTGTTCTAATCTTCTGGCGCCTCTGTCTTCACCTGTGTCTAGGTTATTTGCTCTTTAACCTGTCTCTGTAAAACTCTTCCAGTAAATGCCTTTTCTCTTTCTGAACTGCTGCTCTCTTAAGTACTTTCCCTTTCCTCTCTCCTCGTTGAATATTGGGCATATTCTATTCTGTCAAATCTTTCTCTGATTCATCACTTTGTCTGCCACTCAATTAGACATCACTTTAAAACAGGGGTGCGTGCTTCTACAAACTAACTTTACCTTCACTGTTTGGGATTAAAGGTGTGTGCTAAGGGCTGAGCCACACCACAGCAATTTTTTTTTTAAACCATGGGTTGTAAGAGATTGAACTCAGATCCTGATGTTTGTGTAATAAGCACTTTACTAAGATATCTCCCCAGCCCAAATTCTACTAATTGTTTGTAATAACTGTTTGTATCAAGAGCTAAATACAGTAACCTAAATAAATTTTAAGTTATTTTGTCCATGTATCTGAGCATGTATGGAAATAACAACACTGTTCTTCTGAGGTTAAGGTTCATGGACTTTCTGGATCACATAGTAAAGTTTGTAAACTTCTCAATACTGCTTGTGATGATTTATATGTGCTTGGCCCAGGGAGTGGCAGGATTAGAAGGTGTGGCCTTATTGGAGTAGGTGTGTCACTGTGGGCATGAGCTTTAATACCCCAGTCCTAGCAGCCTTCAGATGAAGATGTAGAACACTCAGCTCCTCCTGCACCATGTCGGCCTGGATGCTGCCGTGTTCCTGCCTTGATGATAATGGACTGAATCTCTGAATGTGTAAGTCAGCCCCAATTGTCCTTATAAGAGTTGCCTTGGTCATGGTGTCTGTTCACAGCAGTAAAACTCTAAGACACTGCTAAGGTGACTTATGCTCACACTTTACTCATCTGCAGTTAAAAGGAAAGACTCCAGGCCTAGTCTGTTTGGACCATCCCTGAATATGAGGACGGACATATTGAATACCGAATATGAATATGGACATACTGTCTACATTCAACATAAGAAATTAAATCTTTCTTATAATACAGTTTCTATTAAATATGGGAAACACACACCCTCCGCACCAGTAAACTCACAGAAACCAAACAGTTGGTCTCATTCTTTTTTCCATGTTTTTAAAAGTACATTTTATTTGCTATGTGTAAATGTATGTAGATGCACATACCACAGAGAGCTAAAGAATTTTTAAAACTCTCACAAAATAAGCTGCTTAGAATAGTGCCTTTCTAGTTTCAAATTTTAACCAAGGACACAATGTATAAAATGATCAAGATACATTTCTGTGATCCAGTCCAGTGCCCTTCACTTCCAGCCTCTTGCTAGCCAGATCAACAGCTACTTTTAAGTGTACGATATATTATATCGCAAATGGCTACACCAATCCTGAACTCTAGTTCTGTCAATTGCTTAAAAGAGCAGAGCAAAGAACACACACTTTTCCATTAGCAAAGTCACAAAAACTAAACAATTGGTCCCATCCATTTCTCAACATTTTAAAGTTATGTTTTATTTGTGTGTGTGTGTGTGTGTGTGTGTGTATGAGTGTCTGTCTGTCTGTCTGTGGACACATATGTCATGTGCACTTGTTGAAGGACAACTTCTGGGAGTTGGTCCTCCCATGTGGAGTTCAGGGAATAATAACTCAGGAAGTCAGGCTTGGTGGCAAAGGCGCACTACCTAACCAGTGAGCCGTTTCCTCAGTCCTGTTGGTTTATTTTTTATTTTTTGAGAAAGGTCAACCTGAGGGGTGACTGTAAAATCCTGTTTTTCCTACTTCCCTTTCCCAAGTGCTGGATTAACTGCCTCTCAAGTCTTAATGTTTTAGTACTGAAGCACAAGTTATTTCTTCTTCCAAACAGCATAGTAGCATTACTTAAGATTGTTTAATTAATCATATGAAAGTTCAAAAGGATTTTAACTATCAAGAAATTAATAAATTGATTTTACCATTTTTATTGTACTAATTAGGTAAGAAGACACTGATTACACCCAGCTCTGATAGCCAATAGATGTTATTCACGCATATAAAGGCCTGTCAAGTTTTAAAATTTCCTCAAAAGTGAAACTTGGAGGTGAAAATCAACTAAGCCACAAATTTTGTGAGATTATCTTATATGTAATAGAGACCATAAGAATGACTGTGACCTCCTCTCCCTAATTGGAAAGCATGGCCAGCATTATTTTATCCTGAGCTGTGAATTCAACCTAGAGCTTCACACATGCTAGACATGAATGTCTACACTATGCCACACTATGTCCAGGGGTTTCACATTCGGGACAAGAACAATCCCTTTTTAACCCCATCTAAGGAAAATTAAGTTATACTCCATCAGCTAAGCTATAAAAGAGAAGTACAGCATTGCTAACCATCACATGTTGCTTTGCTAGAAATTTTACTTGGGGGAAAAAAAGACCCATTTTTGTTTAGATATAACTAGTATGTTCTAAAACATAAGCTACATGCAGATCATAACTGTGAACAGAGTATGTATGTATATAAGCTACAGAGAAAAAAACCAAAGCCAACTTTACTGTATGGTAAACTTCTCAACATAGGACAATGTAGCCAGCAAATAAAAGAGGAATTAGTACTGACACACCTAGAATGCTAGAACGTGGGAGTCTGAGGCAAGAGACCTGCTGGGAGCTGAAGGCTGACCTGGGCTAGAGTAAGATTTCCCCCAAAGTAGGACTGACATCACTTGTGGTCTTTTTTGCAGACTGTATTTACCTTTAATTATGGGCTCATGATTCTAAAGCTGTAAATTATAACTAATATGCAAGAATATGAATGAATCTCATTAACCACAATAAAAGAAAATGCATGTCAAAATTATATACTGGAAGTTGGAAAGAAGGCTCAGAAGTTAAAGAGCACTGACTGTATTTCCAGAGTACCAGTGCTTTGACTCCCAGCATACACATGGAGGCGCACTTCCATTTCTAACTCCAGTTTGAGAGGATCCAACACCCTTTTCTGGCCTCCACAAGTAATGTGTGCACATGCTGTGCATACACACACAGCTAAAACACCCACACACAAAACAATAAATTAATTCTTAAAACTTTTAGTATATACTATATGATTTAAATAAAAAATAAAAACAGGCTAAACTATTACAACATATGGAAACCAGGAATCAGAAAACCACAAAATGCCTATGATAATCTGGATAACTATAGATGCCAGACAAACTAACATGTCTTCATCATTAACAGTGACATGACCTAGTGTTAGGCTTAATAAAGCAACACAATCTGAAATGGTGGCAATGACTTTTGGGATTCCTGCAATGAATATAAATATGCCATACATACTTTAAGAAAATACTAAATTTCAGTTAGAGATTAGTGGAAAATGAAACACACCTCTCTTTATCCCCAAATACAAGTATAAATCTATAGCCCTAGTTAAAAACAAAACAAAACCCCTGATTTAGTCTTTGACACGACAGCAACTTGAAAGAGAAAAGAAGTAGATGTCAGGTGGCACCTATTCTTCATCCAGACAGCTGGATTAAGAATATATGTGGGCTGGAGAAATGGCTCAGAGGTTAAAAGCACTATCTATTCTTCCAGAGGTCCTGAGTTCAATTCCCAGCAACCACATGGTGGCTCACAACCATCTGTAATGAGATCTGATGCCCTCTTCTGGCCTGCTGGCATACATGCTGCAGAATGTTGTGAAATAAATAAATAAATCTTTAATAAGAAAAAGAATATATGTAGGCGGAGAGACTTGTTTGGAAACATGTAAAAGATAATTAAACCCACTAAAACTGAGTATATCGTCAAAGAGAAGGAGCCTGAAGAAACAAGCTCTTGAACGATGGTTCTCACCTTCCTAATGATGAGACCCTTTACTACAGTTCCGCACTTTGTGCTGACCCCCCAACCATAATATTATTTCATTACTACTTCATAACTGTAATTTTGCTATTTTTAAGAATCATAATGTAAATATGTGATAATGCAGGATTATCTGTGACCCTGTACCCACAGGTTGAGTACTACAACATCTACTAATCGAAAGGTGGAAAAACTGAAGCCAGATACTGCACAGCACAGCACTTCACTCTTGCTAACAATCCCCTCTGAAAACTAACACTTGTATTCATTCATTTTTATTCATTTTATTTTGGCTTTCTAAGCTCAATTGAGAGGTAGACACCCCCCACACACACACACACACTTATGGTTCAGTCAAAATTGACTTCTGCAACCCCTACTGGCTTCACAGATGAACTTTTATGAATTAAGTTTGCAGCTGTTCAATTACAGTGTAATAAATACAATTCTCACCCAAACAATCTGCTACTTCAATCTACCCACTAGTATTAACGACAAACACTTCTTGTAACCCAACGCAAAAATCATCCTTTTTCTGGACACAAATCCAACCACTATTCTTGAGGTCCCCATGTTCTATTAGTGTTGTTGGTTAAGTGTCCCTTTCCAGCTACCATGCTTAATCTTCACACCATCACCTGCTTCCCCCCTGGACTAACCTGACTGCCATCATCTGCCCTTTCTTTAATCTAACCCACCCACAACCTTTGTTTTCTTAAAGCACACTCTAAATGTCCCCAGGGAAGATGTGATGACTTCTCATGTCTCAAAAACAGTGGTGGAGGGCCCCCCAAATAACAATAACAAAACACTCCACTAAATACAAAATACCTAGTCTGGGTTAATTCCAGTCTAGGTTAACCAGAATGAGCAAATTAACCTCAGAAATGGACAAATTAATCTTAGAAAGGAGTCAAGATATAGATTAAGAGTAATATAGAAATCTCGGTCATTACTGATTCTTGCAAACATTCACTACCCTAACAGCCTAGATTTTGTTTATAAAGTAAAATTGACAACTTGTTGCAGAATATTTGGTCATACTGTGAATCCCAAGATTCTGTAATTTAATGGAAAAACCTGTTTCTGGTTGTGATGTGGCTCAGCCCTTAGTACACACCTTTAATCCCAAGCAATGAAGGTAAAGTTAGTTTGTTGAAGGAAGCACCCATCTTTGAAAATTATGTCTAATTGAGGGGCAGACAAAGTGATGAATCAGAGATAGGATACTCCCAACTCTCCTAAACAAAGAGAGGAAAGGGAAGAAGAGAGAGCAGCGCAGGGGAGAAGAGGCAGGTTTACCAGGAGAGTTTTACAGAGCCAGGTTCAAGAAAGAACAAGCCAAACACAGGTGAAGCCAGAGCGAGCCAGAGAATCATGAGCCAGAAGATTATACAAAGTTAGCATGAGACCAAGCAGGGCAATTCGGTGACAAGTGAAAGAAGCCAGTTTTTGAATCATCAGCTTGGAAAGGAATTTGAACCTCAACAGCTGAGTTGAACCAGCCAGCCAGAGTTCAGAAAGAACTAGAAAGGGTGAGCTTATTCAGCAGTAAGTCTCAGAGGATGACAACATTCTAGGCCTGGATAAGCAGACTGAGGCAATAAACCTCAGAGATGATAATTACATCAGGCAAATAAAAGTTACTTTTTCAAGAACTATTATATATTAAGCTAAAATTTATTTTTACACTTTACAATTTGATTCAAGACACTACTGACCAATTGAAAGTCAGTTTCCCCAAGTTTAGGCTCATCAGCCATTAAAGCTTTAAATTAATCAAACAAATTCTAAGAGGCTGGGTGTGCAGATCAGTACTCGAATGCAAGCTGAAGACCCTGAGTACTCCCCCATCATCCCCTCCCCCAAAAAAGGAAGTGTCAAGGTTTATTTGGATAGAATTACCTGGCCTCTTATGTCATAAGTAAAACCAATGTTCATTTTCACATTGTAAATAGATACAAGTAAATCCACCTTAAAGTAAAAACCTAATCTTGATTCACTGCAACAATGAGAATCACAAAATCTTACTCAAATGAAAAGATCATCATGAGTCAAAATGAAAACAAAGACTCAGATCTTTCAAGCTTAGTGTGCAATGCTTGTATAATCTCAAGAAAAACATCTTTACCAAACTGTATCAGTACACAGACACTAGAACCCTGCAGCTACAAAGGCCCAAAGCAAGCACCTGCTTCTCAGGCAGGAGGAGGGCAACCTCACACAGAAAAAGCAAAAGCACCGCAGGTAATATGGCAGACTCATGAAACTAGGGGAGCAGTGGCAGCAGACAACCTGAGGACAAGGAACTAGGAACAACTTAGAAGCATCAATCACCCTTTAGCTGAACTGTCCGATAGACAGCCGGACAGCAGAAGTAGCAGTCACAAGTCGTGACAGGGCTCGCTATCAGACACTAGTGGTCAGCCGCTAATCGCCCAACTAAGAACAGAAAACAGCAAGGTCCTTTGCCAACACAAGTGACAACCTTCATTTTACAGACATTCCCAAGCCAAGGTCTGCCTTTTGTGGTGCTGAAGATCAAATCCAGGGCCCTAACCTGGCCCATCCCTCCTTACTTGTCCCCTGAAATCCACTGAAAGTGCTGTTCCTCTTCTCACTAGCCTACCATTTCTCCCACCCTCCCTTCTAAAAACTCTCCTCTTTCACGGTTGACACTAAGTCCTAGTTTAAGGACTGCTTTTCTCTCTGTGAGTCTCATTCTAAACTGAAATCAATACTGCTCCTAAGTACAATTTCCCCTTTCCTAACACACTCCAATTTTTGTCCCATTGCTGAAAAACTCTTCCTTTGCTTTTTTTAAAACTGGTGAAACTCGGCAAGACACGGCAGTGCAAACCTGTAGTTCAAGCTACATGAAGACTGAGGCAGGGGAATCACTTGATTCCAACAGCAGCCTAGGCAACAGTGAGAACAAACAAAACAACCAGTTAAGTTCTAATCAGTTTTACATGTGTAGAGAAAACATACACATCCTGTGTTTGAAAGCAGTCCAAAAGGAGTGCAGCTGTATGGTGAACTAAAGAGTCACTGGCTCTCGAACAGAAGATGGGGGGGGCTCTATTTTGTTCATTACAATCTGAAATAGCACTCTGCACCCACATCATTGAACCCGAGTAACTGAGAGCTGTATATTAAATACTTTATCACTTTGAACATTTTATACCTCTGTAGGTTGTACCCTAGAGTAAATGAAAATAACAGAAAACATTCCAAATATTAAATTTGTATCATTTTGGGTTTTTTCTCATTTGTAGGAAAATATAAAGGACTACCTACATTTAGTAGAAAAACCAGGCCCTTACATCAGAGGCGAATGTTTCATTTGGATAGGAAGACCTATACCTAGAGAAATTAGATACCCTCAAACAACAGTTAACTCCTATGTTCTCCAACTCATAGAACATCTATTAACTACTCCTTTTCAATATTTGGAGCACTTACACCAAATCAAAATGCAATTCTATTTAAGAGCCAATAATAGCAGCTTTGAGCTTAAAATACTTTGAAATCCTTTTTTGTTTATTTTGAAACAGTAGCCTTGGTCTATCCTCTGTAGACCAGGCTGGACTCAAAAAGATCTGCCTGCCTCTGCCTCTGCCTCCAGAGTGCCGAGATTAAAGGCCTGTACCACCAAGGTCCATGAATTCCTCTAAATTTTTAATTCATCTATATATCCTGTCAGTCCAGCTTCTTCTCAGGTATCCACCCCTATCAAAATACAAACTATCCACTTGCTTCACTCTCCGTTATATTACAAATAGAAGAATTTAATCAACTTTTTAGTTTTCATTAAAAGAACAGTTTCTGTTTCTATGATACAATGTATTTTTCACTAACCATCTATTTTGTAGTGAAGGTCATTCTAAATAAATAAAAATCGAAATGCTCCTAGAGACAGATGTTATCCTCCCTTTCTCCCTCAGTAATTGGTTTCATCCCTAGAAGCTCCTTCAACAGTAGTCAGCATCCAAGAGCCGACCCTTCTTAGTACCTAGGTCCTGTTCTTCAACAGATACAAAGTAGATTTTCTAAGTAGTGATGCTTCTGAAGCCAAGATGTTTAACTTTCCAGAAGTTAATTTAAAGCCTAAAAACACAATCTCAATGACACTTTTTCGTTCACTTGATTCTTTTTGTAACTAAGTCTCACTATGTACCTAGACTGGCCTGGAAACAGCATTTCAAAGTTCTCCAAAAGAAAATATTGAATCTATTTTAACCTTAACAAGTTAATAAAATATTTAGTATTGTAGGGATGCAATGGGGCTCTGTGTTGGAGTACACTAGTACATGGACACGAACACACACACACACACACACACACACACACAAAATCAACATGGTAAGTCATAAAAGTTTCAAAGTGGTAAACTGCTTTAAATATCAAAGCCTTATATTAAGTCTACTGTATGAAGTACAACTGACCAAGCTATTAAGTTCTTGAATTATTAAAAGTAACAACATTTAAAATACCTACGGTTTGTTGCAGGGCTTGTGGGAAGTGGAAGCAGAGGCAGAAAGTTCTTTGTTGAGTCTGAAGCTGGCCTGGTCTACATAGGAGTTGTAGAGGCAAAAGGAAGGGAGCTAGATAGTGAGACTCCTGGACATAAGAAAAACCCAACAAACAAGCAAACAAGTACATGTTATGCCAAGATACTGTAGATATACTCACTTCAAAAGTGGTTTATGTCATGACAATAATTCAGAAGCAAAATGTGCCTATTAAAATTAAATTGAGGAAATAGCATTCTGAAATATAGAGGAAAAGCAAGGTATGGGCTGGGCGTGTAGTACAGTAAGAGATGGTTGGTCTAGCATGTATGAAACCCTGGGTTCAATCTCACCTCAAAAAAACCCAAAAAACAAAAAAATTGAGAGTCATGATATTCATGTTTTCTAGGATACTAGGTTATTAAAATAATTAAATCTCCAACACAGTATTACATATAAATTGGAAATGTTATATAATCAAGAAGTCAGTAAAAGGTCCTTTTATCCTCAGTGACCTAACTGCTCTGATCACACTACTGAAAGCTAATGCAAAGGATGTTCTTTCTGGGAGAACAGAGATCAGATCAATCTTCTCAACAGAGGCTACAGAAAGACACTGACTAGAAATCCTTCTACTTGTAAAAAGACTTGAAAACAAGCTGGGGCTGTAGCTCAGCAATAGAGTATTTTTCTAGTATTTCTGAGCTCCTAGGGTCCATACCATGAACACAGGAAACTGGGGAGACAGGGAGGGAGAGAGAAGGTGATCTAGGGGCACAGACAGAGATTTCCAAATGACAAGATACGGTACAGTGAGTCGAGAACACCAAAAGTAAACAGCAGGCATAACACAGGTAAGAAGAGCACTCAGCAAACACCTGCCTAGCACTCACAAAGCCCTTGTCCTATCTCTAGCACCCTATCTCTCAAACTAGACAGGCCCAAGCACTCCAGTAACCCTAGAGCTCTCAGGAGGTGGAGGCAGAGGGTCAGAGAAGTTCAAGGATAACCTGAGATTTGAGGCCAGTCCGGAATAAAGGAGACCCTGTTTACCAAAAAAGAGTAAAGTACAGATTATGAGACTTTTGTAGCTTTTTCACGTACTCATTACCTGGTAGAAACTGATAACAAGTTCTGTTATTTTAACATGTTCTACACTAAGCAAATATAAAATACAGTATCTAAATAGTTCCCAATTTTACTCTATCTTACCTTCACTGAGTTTACAGAACAGTGGTATGGAATCTGCCCAAATTTTCAAGAATCTTATCTCATATCCTCAGCTAATGAATCCTCTGAGTCAATACACTGTTAACATTCTTGGCTATATTATACAAAATTTAAAACAGCGGTATTCAGGGTCATTCTAATTCTAAAATGAGTTCACTAAGGTAAAAGAGCTGAAGAGAGGCCTTGGAGAGTAAAGGTGCCTTGGCACCAGTATGTCATCTAAGTTGGATCCTTAGGACTCACAGGGTTGAGAGAAAAGTCACAGCAGCGGCACGAGGGCAGCCTACCCCTCACTCTCACTTATAAAATAAAAAAGGAAAATAGGAATGAGGAAGAATCACAGAAAACCTCAAACTACCACATTCTTCAAATCTCTTACCATTATTCATACCTTAAAATTACCACATAAATAAATCCTATTAAATTTCAAAGTTGAAAAAAAATTAAAAATAAAAACCACAACCAAAAATCCTTGTATAAATCTGATACCCCTGATTTTTTTCCTATTAAAAAAATTGCCTAAATTGTATTTTGCAGGAAACATAAAATATGCATTCTAAGAAGTCCATTTTAGTAATATTTTTTAACGCAGCCTGGCTCTGTGGCCTCAGGAACTTCCAATTATCTTGCCTCAACATCCTGAGTGCCAGGAGAATAAGCCACTATTAGGATTAGATTATTTTACTCCTTTGTGTGCAAGGTAAGGTTACAATATACTTTCAAATGATTACACATAACACACAACTACTCAGGTAATATAAATTACATGGGTTACAGCATCAACGGTAGGAGAGGAAGAACATTCACTCTCAGTATCAGATACAATAAGAGAGATATTTACCAACTTATGTACAAAGACATAGACCTTTTACTCTTGGCTCAGCTAATTTTTTTTTCTCAACTAATCAACTATGAATCAACTGCTCCTAGAAGTGGAACTATTTAGACACTATCCCATTCCTTTTGATGATATAATCTTAGGGGATTTAATAGTTATGTGACTACTAACATAAAACTGTGTAGTGACATGACCATCTCAGGAACTAAAAAAAGGCTCTCACTTCAGGAGTTTTCATAGACACCAGATACCCAACATTAGAACACAGGTGCTGAACTCTCTGCCCATCATTTACGAGACTATTCAACATACCAAGTTCAAGAAAAGTGGAGAAATACCAACTAAATTATGAAAGCTCAAGTGACAACATACATGAACATACATGAACACAAGGGACTAGGCAGAAACTGTCTCAGGAAGTTATGAGAGCATAAAGAAAACACAACCATTAAAAACAAGCAAAAACAAAAAAGGTTTAAAGCTTTAGTAGAGCGCTCAGGAGCTAGAGAGCAATTGGAGCACTTGCTGCTCTTTTGGAAGACCTGGGTTCAGTTCCCAATGCAGAAACGGCAGCTCACAGCTGGCTGTAACTGGTTCCAGGACATCTCTTATGCCCTCACTCCCTCTGGGCCTCCGCTAGAACCAGACACACACATGTGATGCTCGTGGATCATTTACACAATGTAAGCAAGCACTCATAAAACAAATGTAAAAAATAACTTTTTAAAATATGAAAAGAGAGGAGGAGTGACAATGGTGGTACGCTATAATCCCAAGAATCTGAGGTGGGAGGAGCATTTTGAGAACAGCCTAGGTAAGTAAGACCAAGATCAGCCTTAGTTCCATTTTGAGATCCTGTCTCAAAGGAAAAAAAAAAAAAACCACCTCTAACATTGGGGGGGGGGGGGGAGTCGAATGTGTGTGTGAGGATTGCTCCACTAAATAATAAACAGCAAAACAGTCAAAAAAAAAAATTCTTATGACAGCACACACTCTGTCCATTTGGAAGAACCACAAAAACATTTCTTTAAAGACAAAAATCACCATCTAGCTGGGTGTGGTAGTACAGGTCTTCAAGCCCAGCACTTGGAAGGCAGAGGTCAGAAAATCTCTGTGAGTTCAAGGCCAGCGTGGTTCCACACCAGCCAGGGTTATATAATCAGCTCCCTATGCCCGGGTCTTAAAGTAAATAAAAGAGTATCATTTAAATAGTATTGCAAGTTGAAGTCTATACTCTTGGAAAATTCTTTAATAATCAGAATAACCTCTATACTTAGAGATGATGTATTTCAAACACAGCCTACAAAAGGAACACTGTAATTGTACAACTGAGAAAGTAAGTTAAATACCATCTATTAACAGGTAGTGGCCATTGCACAGAAGACACTGTAACTTATACTGTCTTCACTGGACGACCTACCACTTCTCCATCCATGCAGTCGCTCAAACATAAGGAGTTCCTGTGCTAATCCCACAATAAGCCTCAGTAACGCTCACATCACAGTAGCTATAAACCTTTGTTAACAGAAAAAGAATGTTTTTCCCAAAATAGCCACATAACACGAAGACAACTCAAATTCCCTAATAATCCCTTTATAAGACTCCTGCCAACTTTATTTTGATACATTAAACATGTGGGGCCTATTTTAAAAGTTCTGTGTGACTTACCAAAACAGCTTCGTAGTTGTTTTTAAGTTTCCAAGTTGTTTTTAGAAGCGTTTGAATACTGATGAATTTGGGCAGCTATCAAATCCTTAAGAGGCATTTTTTTTGCCAAATAAGACGGACAAACGTCCTTGAGGTGCTAAAACTGGTATTAGAGGGTCAAGTAACTTTTTAAAAAATGAAGAAATGGCTCTAACATTCACTAAGCTCTTTATTTATAAGTTTATTTCAGGGTTCTTTTCACTCTATGCTTAATGATATTTTCTTTTCCTATAGGCTTTTAAAGATAAAAGTATGACGGACCACATAATACCGTCCAATCTAGTCTTAATGGAACTCAAGTAAACGGGATAGAGTTCATAGTAATTTCGTTTAAGAAGTTCACTGTCAAGCACGACACCCGAAATTTTCGGACAGTGGTTGGGGGGGGGGGCACACACAGACACGACCCCCGAGTTTGGTTAGGACGAGCAAGAGAAACGGTTTAAAAGCACAGGAGGAGGAAGGTGGCCCGGAAAGGCACAGACAGAAAAACCAGAAAGATTTCACAAGGAAGTAGAGTGGAGCGCAGGGGAGGGCAGAAAGCGACCCGGAGAGCAACGCCGAAAGGTGTTTTCCTGCGCGGCGCACAGGACTGGGGGAGCCGCGGCCTGGGGTGGCCCGCACGCCCATGGGCGCTGCCTGCACGCCGCGGCGCGAGGGGAAGCAGCGGACTTGCACGCGACCCGGCAAACTACTCCCTCGCCGCGTCCCCGGAAGCCTCAAGCGCAGGCGGAGGCGGAGGCCCGGAGCAGGGCCTAGCCCGGTGCTCCGAGAGCAGGCTGGACTGACGGCCGTTTCCCACTTGGCTGGGCGCAGAGCGGCCTTACCTGGGGCGAAGGTGGAAGGCGAGGTCTCGCGGGCTCGCCCGCCGCACAGCCGCCCGCGGCCCCCGACTTTCTCCCGAGGCGCGACACCGCCTCCGCCGCCGCTTCGCCCTCGGGGGCTCGGCCACCGCCGCCGCCCGAGCTGTTTACACCGTCCGGCCCCTCACACCGCCGCCGCCGCCTTCTCTCCAACCCAGAGCCGCTGCCGACTCAGCCGCCGCCACCTCCTCCGCCGCAGCCTGATCTCTCTGGAGCATCTTCCAGCCACCGGACACGGAGAAACAGAGACTCCAGCCGCGCCGGCAGGAAACTCCCCCGCAACTGCCAGGGGGGGGACCAGGCGGTCAGAGCACCAGCGGCTTTTCCGCCATTGAGCAGCGGCCGCTCGGCTCCTTCTGCAACCCCCTCCCCGCACCTCCGTCTTTCCCCGCCCCTCCCCGGGCTCCGCCCCCAAGGGCACCCATTGGGACGCCGCGCGTGACACTGCTGCCCTCGGTTTGCTGAGAAGCTTGTCAATCTACATTCTCCCGCCCAACCAGGCTAGTACCCTCTGTGCTTCTCTTTCCCCGCCCACACGGCCCTGACTCTGAGTCTTTAATTTCCCATTGGGCGTCAGTACCCACATTTAATTGGCAAAATCAACTATCCATCAAACACCGCCCACCAGTGAGGCCCAACCCTTCATTAACATTTACTTTATTCAGCCCCGCCTCCGCCTTGCACTAATTCCCGACGTCACCGGCCTGCCCACCCTAGTAGCCATAGGTAGAATCCTCCGTCAGTCAAAATACGCCCCAACTTAGAGACCGACTTCCTTTTCTGATTGGTTCAAATGGAGACTTGACCCTCCGGTTATTGGCTTCCTCTACTTGTCCGTCACTAAACCAATTTCCAAGTCCGTCATTTCGGATTTTTTTAAATGAACGCGCAAAAGTATCCTAAAAGGGATTGGCTAGTCTTCGTAAACGGCCAAGCCCCGAGTCTGCGGACCCTACAGTTCTAACCTCTACGCTTTGCAGAAAACGAACACCAGAAAGAAACCAACGGGCAGTCCAGTTATAGTTGGAAATTGGTCCCACCCGAGTGGACAGAACCGGCTCCTGATTGGCCAGAAAAGTGCCCCGAGACCCTCATTGGAAGAGATGGACGCCTCTCTTTGGCATAGAACTGTGACGGGAGAGTACAGAGAGATTCGAGAAAGGGCCTGGAGAGAGGCGTTGCTTTCCTTCAGCTACGGGTGGGGCGCACGCGGGAGTGCAAAACTGGGCGCGTAGGGCTCTGGGGAGGTATTGCAGGGAGGGAAAGAGCCCGGATGTTCCCTAACAATGAAATCATCTCTGACCAATCAGAGCCTCATTGTTGGGATACCTGCATGACCTGTCTCCAGCAAGGGAGAGTGGGCGGGAAGTTGAGAGGACTAAAAAGCCACGTGAGAAAATGGGACAGGTGATCCCTTCAGGATGATTTTGTAAAGGTTCAGCTTGTTCGTTCGTCTCCTTTACCTCGACCGCCTGCCTTCTAGCTCCTGGCAGTTCCGTGTTTTGTTTCTGAACTCTGAATTTTAAAACTCCTATCTAGGCTCTTAACATTCACTAGGTCATTCCTCTCTTAAAGAACACCTGCATTTTGCTAAGCGCGGTAGGTAGAACTGGAAATACAAAAGTAAAACTGGCAGGCAGTCCCAGACTGGAATAGTAGGTAATCATTGAACGTGTGCAAAGGGTAGTGATGACATAAAGAATTCTCCCTCTGGGTATTATTAGGAAGGCTTCACAAAGACCAGAATGAATCCAGAGTAAACTGCTCGAGCTCATTTTTCTACAAGGCAGATGAAGGAAATGGTCAGCTAGTAACCAGATTTGGCTAGAAAGTGAACCAGGTTAATCCTTCCAAATCAAAGTGTAATGGAGCATTTAAACGTTCACCTGAAGAGATTTTAAACACGCTTGTGCTGATATTTACACAAGTCTTTGAAAGAAGTTTTAAACCTTATTCATACTTAGGTATAAGTTAGTTGGGACAATTTAGGCTTAGACCTTGGGAGTCAAATTCAGCTTTGGAGAGAAGGACATATTTCTGAGGCAATTTCCACAGTGAAATTGGCAGAAATAAACATTTGGTTGCAATTCAGATTTTTCTGGAACTTCATGTTTAAGAATACTGTCTTAAGGTTTCTATTGCTGCCATGAAACACCATGGCAACCAAAAAGCAAGTTGAGTAGAAAAGGGTTTATTGGACTTACACGTCTACACTGTAGTCCATCACTGAAGGAAGCCAGGACAGGAACTGAAACCTGCAGACAAGAGCTGATGGAGAGGTGTTACTACCTTGCTCACATGGCCTGCTCAGCCCATTTATAGAATCCAGGACTAGCAGCAGCTCAGCATGGCATCACACACAATGGACTGGGCCCTTCCCCATCAATACTACTTAAGAAAATGTTCTACAAGCTAGCCCACAGCCAGATCTTAGGAGGGCATTTCCTCAATGAAAGTTTCCTCCCCTCGGATGTTTCTAGCTTGTGTCAATTTTACATTAAAATCTAGCCAGCAAATATGGCGTTTTTACAGGATAGTGGGCAAACAGGTAGCTAAAATAAGAATTCCAAGCTACATTCACGTCTACAAAATCCAGAACTCTCTGGGGATAAAGCTCAGTACGGTAAATTTTTTATGTAGCCCTGGCTGTCCTGGAACTCATTATGTAGACCATGCTGACCTCAAATTCACCAAGATCTCTGTTGAGTTTTAAACAGTTGAGGTACCTATTCAACTTACCAAAGTGGTTCTCCCATCATCCTTCAGTCCCTGCCTGTTACAGGTATGACTAGCATACCCTGCCCTCTACCCTGAACTCATCAGCCCAGGCGCTGGGCTGCCCTTCCCCCAGAAGCGCTTCCCTATATAATCCTGACATTTGGTTACCTGCCCCTTTTTGTACCTCTTGCCCTTTTTGGCCTCCTGGCTGCTGTACTTGGTTCCCTTCTCTCCATCTCTTCCCCTCAAGGTCATGACCACTGTGGACTCTCCCAGATGTGCCTGCCTCTGGCTATGCTCTCCCAGGTATCTATAATAAACTTTCTCCTCCACCATACCCAGGAGCAGTCATGGCATTTCCTTTCCTTTTTCTTCCTTTATTTCCCCATTCAATCTGCCTCCCAGGTGCTGGCATTAAAAGCATGCACACCACCACTCCAGCTCTGGGGTTCTTTTCACAATAAGACATGGGGGCTGGGAAGATGGCTTCAGTCATAGAGAGCTTGCCTTTCAAGCACTACAGTCTGGCTTCTATCCCCAGAACTTACATAATAAAATGCTGAGTTTGGTAGCATAGGATTGTATCCAAGCACTGGGAGGGGTCTGGGGGTTGTAACTGCCTGCAGTTACTTCGAATGGGTTACCAGGTTACCTGGAAGGAAAGCTGGGGATAGAACAGGATGGCAAGAGAAACATGAAGCCAAGACTAATTTCCTGTTCAAGGCTCAAAGTTTAATGTGGGTCTCCAAATATATATGGGGGGTGGGGGGGAACCCTTCCCCCAAAGGCTTGATAGCTCGAAGGTGGCTGGTGCCTCTTAGGAAACTGCAGGTCCTTGGAGAACAATGGGCTTCGCCTTAGTCTGAGCACTCCACCCTAGGTGGAGGGGATTATGGCTAGCACTGGAATTCCTGCTCAAAGGCTGAGAGGGGAACTTCACCTTGGTCAATGTCAAGTTCCTGCCAGGTGGCATGGCAACCCAATACGGTTCTCTACAGGGGGTGACAGAGACAGACTCACTGACCAACCAGCCTAGCCTAATGGAGGTGCTTCAGACCAGTGAGAGACCTGATTCTTAAGAAACAATACCCTAACCCCCCATCCAATATGCACATGCTTTTGTACACGCATGCAAATAAAATATCAGATAATCAAATTTCCAACAAATCTGGATGGTCTGTAAGTCCATCACTTACACACATACCAATACCACACAATTCTTTCAGACTTTAAATGGGGCATCGTGCATAGTAGTACCTAATCACAGTCTATGTTGCAATGGGAATCTTCATATATTTCACATTAAGAACCTCTTACCTATTTGCTATGTCCATTTGTGTCCTTGCTTCATACAAATTATCAAACTTTCTTTAGGTACTTTGGTATCGAACTCCAAGTACCCTGATTTGAGTTACATTGAGATACTGGGTTGAACCTAAATCCTCACAGATGACAGGCCAGCACTCTACCACCAGTGACTGGATATATTCTACTATTGTCTCTCTATATATGAAGTTTGGTAGAGTCTTTACTTATTACGCACAAAGTCTTGAGTTCAGTCCCTAGCAATACATAAGCCATGTGGTGGTACACACCTAACTTCTCAACACCTGGGAAATAGAAGCAAGAGGGTCAGTAGTTGAAGGCTAGTCTTGACCGCACAACAAGAATCCATGGAAGCCAGGCTGTAGTGATACACACCTTTACTTGAAGCACTTGTGAAGAAGAGATAGATCTCTGTGAATTCAAGGCCAGCCTGATCTACAGAGTAAGTTCGAAGACAGGCAGAGCTGCATACAGACACATAAGGAAACCCTGTCTCAGAGGAAAACAAAACAAAACAGATCCACTGAGCTGGGTGCAGGCACTTCTGACCTTCACACAGGGTCTTATTGTATAGCTCAGGTTGGAACTGTTATATAGCCAAGGCTGGCCTCAAACTCAAAACAACCCTGCAGCTTTGTCCCCCCAAGTGCTGGGCTTCCATTCCGCCATCCATGACCCACCATAAGCGGGGACCATTCTTTTTTTCTTAGCAATGTTCAGCCCTCACTTTCCTAAAATGACTTTTTTCCTTAAAAAAGCTTCAGCATTTCCAGAGGGAAACCACTTACAATTGGGGGATGTATGTCTAGGTATGTGGACATTCAGCAAGAGGTGAACTATACTGTCAAAACATTACCTCAAAATTGCATAAGAGGAGGCTGTAGAAATGGCTATCCAGTGAACCAGATTGGATTTGCAGCACCCACATGGCAACTCAGAATCTCCAGTTCCTGGGTATCCAACACCCTCTTCCTAGCCTCAGAGGGCAGAACAGCAGGCAAGGCAGGCAAAACACCCATACATATAAAATAAATTTGATTTTTTTTAAACCATAAGAAGCCAGTTCTCTGTCCCACATGTGTGTTTATTATAGTATTAAAATCACACTTATATTCTTGCCATCATGAAGAGAAATGTCTTTTTAAACTTTTAACCACATTATATTAGTATTTTAAATATTGGTGGAAATATTCACTGTATTTGGCTATGAATAACAGAAAACCTACACAGTAACATTAAAAATAACAAAAACCATCTACAGCAGTGGTTCTCAACCTGTGGGTTGAGACCCCTTTGGAGTATGGTATCAGATATCCTACATTACGATTCATAACAGTAGCAAAATTACAGTTATGAAGTAGCAGCAAAATAATTGTATGACTGGGGGTGGGGGGTGTCACCATAACATGAGGAACTAAATTAAAGTGTCTCAGTGTTAGGAAGATGGAAAACCATTGCTATACAGAATAGTAATTGATCTAGGTGATCAGTGATGTCCCAAGTAGTAAAGGCCCTGTAGGATTCTGTCTTAGTTAGGGTTTTACTGCTGTGAACAGACACCATGACCAAGGCAAGTCTTATAAAGGATGATATTTAATTGGGGCTGACTTACAGGTTCAGAGGTTCAGTCCATTATCTTCAAGGCAGGAGCATGGCAACTGCCAGGCAGGCAGAGGAGGAGCTGAGAGGTCTACATCTTCATCTGCTGGCCTCTGAGAAGACAGATTTCCAGGCAACTC
This sequence comes from Tokudaia tokunoshimensis, assembly GCA_036184795.1. Classification (NCBI taxonomy): domain Eukaryota; kingdom Metazoa; phylum Chordata; class Mammalia; order Rodentia; family Muridae; genus Tokudaia; species Tokudaia tokunoshimensis. The sequence goes on from BTHU01000012.1 coordinate 8,328,721, forward strand.
GGGTGAGGGTCTTCAACCCATGCCCACAGTAACACACCTACTCCAACAAGGCCACCCCTCCTAATAGGGCTACTCCCTGGGCCGAGCATATGTAAACCATCACAGATGCTTATTGAAGATGCAGTTAAGATGCTCAGATCCAGAGCATTGAGGAGAGAAACTCACATGACCATCTCTAACTGCACAGTAGATGAGGAAGTCTGGGAAGTGTTAGCTCATAGGATCCTTACAGCAGAGAGTCTCAGGGATTACTGAGCTTCAGAGTCACCTGAACGAGACCCTAATGCCTAGACTGCTAAACTCCACCTCTGAAGTTTCTAAGTTTGGAAGTTCCCAGTTTGGAGTCCAAGAATTTGGGTCTCCCAAGTGATGTCGGTGCTCTGATTTGTTGTGATGCTGTTCTTGGTTGACAACCTGACTATCTGTAGAACTAAGGAGAACCCAAGCAGCTAGCTAGGTACACCTGTGAGGAATTTTTTTCTTAATTAAATTATCTGAAATGAGAAGACCCACTTTTTGTTCAGATGTTTTGAGTTGGGAATATACACCTTTAGCCCAGATCTTGTGAGGTGAGAAGAGCCACATTTGATCTGGGCTAGACCGTCTGCTGGAAATCTATGTAAAGGACACAGGAGAAGGAAGTTTGCTCTCTTTGCCTACTTGCTCTCACTCTCACTGTCATGTCCATTCCTTCACTGGCATGAGATCCTACTTCTTCATGATTCCAGCATATCGCAGAAGACCATCCAGCCTCATCGACTGAACAACTACTGGATTCTTGGATCTTTTATGTAACATTTCTCTCTATATATTCTATTATATATTATATATTATTTCTCTAGAGAACATTGACTAATACATCTGGAGACCACATTTTAGGCACTTCTGGAGAGCTGAAGATGTAGTTCAATGGTAGAAAATGCATGATCTCATGGGTTTCATCTCCAGCATGGCATTGGCTTGGGCTACTCAGGATCCATGGCCTGCTATGGATATGTTGGTACCAGGAACCTACTGGCATTTATAAACACTTTTACAACTGTGCTTCTGTTCTATATGCATAGATTAAAAAAAACCCAAACAGAGGCAAAATCAAGATGCCTGACCATATAGTCATCAGCAGGTCATTGATGAACCAGCCCTCTCAATCCAGAACCACTAAGAACCTCAGGATTTGAGATGGTAAGGCTTCATGCGTTCTAGCTTACATTAAAACCGGGTGGATCCAATGCAGCAGAGAATGCTTTCACTAAATTGTATGTAATTTACTCTTTCACCAAATAGAGCCCAGCAAAAAAATGAACAGTACAGTCATGTTTGGAATGTTGGGCAGGTTGTAATGTAAGAACTCTTTCTAAGCAAGGCAGAAGAGGTCAATCATAAAGTCTAGCCCAAGTGTTAGCTCCCAAGCTCTATGTCCATGTTCATTCATGTGTCCAAAGGGATGAGAGGAAGAAGAGACTACAGAAACATATAAACGGAAGGGACTTATGTTGCGAAGAGCAACATAAGTCAGATCTCCCAGTATTTGTTTGGGAGGCCTAGGGAGAAGGATTCATCATGAATTCAAAAAGTAAAAATGGGAGAGAAGAGAGGAGAGGAGGTGTGAGTACAGTCTCCTCACAGGAAACTTCAAATTGTAGAGGAGAGGCAAAGAGAACCCTCTTCAACTAGAGAGCAGGTTTCTCAGTCTCACCTCTTCCTTCCCTATCATCTCAGGCTGGACTTACCCACTATCATGAGATCTTCGGGAATGTCTGTGAGAGACTATCTCGAGTAGGTCAAATGAGGTGGGAAAACCCACTGTACTGGCTGGTTTTGTGTGTCAACTTGACACAAGCTGGAGTTATCACAGAGAAAGGAGTCTCCCTTAAGGAATTGCCTCCTGAGATCCAGCTGTAAGGCATTTTCTCAATTAGTGATCAAGGAGGGAGGAGAAGTCTCAGCCCATTGTGGGGAGTGCCATCCCTGGGCTGGTAGTCTTGGGTTCTATGAGAAAGCAAACTGAGCAAGTCAGGGGAAGCAAGCCAGTAGGCAGCACCCCTCCATGGCCTCTGCATCAGCTCCTGCCTCCAAGTTCCTGCCCTGTGTGAGTTCCTGTCCTGACTCCCTCTGATGATGAACAGCAATGTAGAAGTGTGAGCTGAATAAACCCTTTCCTCCCCAACTTGCTTCTTGGTCATGATGTTTCGTGCAGGAATTCAAACCCTGACTAAGACACCCACCTTACTCTTAGGCAACGCCATTCTTGGGCTGAGGTCCCCGACTGCATAGAAAGGAGAAAGGTGGATGAGAACAGCATCCACTGGTTCCTGGCTGTAAATTCAACATGACCAGTTACCACCTGTTCCTGTCACCATGCCTTCCCTGCCATGATGGATCCGTGAGCCAAAATGAACACTTCCTACAAAGCTTTTGACCAGTGTTTTGCCACAGCCATGAAGTAAGTAACTAATACAACTAATACAAGAGGAAGCCTCTTGATATTATCCGTACAGATCACAGAGCAAGGGGCATCTGGAGGGGACAAAAATAGCCAGCTTATACAAATTTACACTTTTCAAAATATTTACTTCTATCAAATTGTTCCTTTTGCACAGTTTAAAGAATACACAAATTGTAACTGCTACAAGTATCTGTGGGGAAACTTTTAAATCAGAAGTCTCAGAAAATGGTCTGGTGGCCTGGGTCACAAGGTTTTCAAACTCCCTGTCTCACAAGTATGCTCTACAAAACTCTAGTACCCTAGGGCTTCCTAACATGGTTATTGTAACTCAATGGATGCAGAAACATACCCAAGTGTTTTCTATTAAGTCAGCTGTCAAATGTTTGGGATTTAAATGTCTCTTTCCTCAGTTTCTTTTCTCTTACAGGGAATGTAGTTCTGAGTTGGGGGAGGGGAGAGGCATGGGGGAGTGGGAGTAGGGGGAGGTGGTTGGGAGGTGGGGGGTGTCTAATTCTCCACAGACACCAAGTTCTAATCAGGTAATTAATCTTCTAGACTCTTTAACAAAGGTGGGCTTTTTTCCCATGGAAACTTCAGTTTAAACTGATTTGAAATTGTAGGATTTGTTAGATCCACTGCTCCTTTTACCTACTATGTTAATAATAGAGGTTAGGGCTGGGCTATGCCTCAGCCGTAGACCATATACCTAGCTTGTGCAAGGCTGTGGGTCTTATCCCCAGCCCTGGAAAAAAGTAATACCACCACCAATAAATGTTCCAACATATATATTGTTATATCGTAAATGTGTTCGTTTAATGCAGTCATTGGTTCCCTTGGTAATCTTACAACTTTGTGTTATAACAAACAACAGAGCAAAACAAAACCAAAAGGCCTGGAGAGGTAATACTCCTGCTGCGCACAGGGGAGTCTGGTAACCACAGTTTCTTTTGTTGTGCAAGACACACAGTAGGTGCACGGCGACCCGTTGACTGCCTGAACTGCATCTGGAGGATTTCAAGGAGTTTGCTTGGATGCTTTCCTTTTCCTCAGAGCCGCCACCCAAGGCGGGTGCGATCGACTCGCCCTACACCTTCCCACTTCCTCCTCAGACAGGAAGTTGATCAAGCTATCTCCATCCTGCCTGCAATCCACATAGCCTGAGAGGCCAAAGCTCGCGGCCCCCGAGCCAGCCCCTCCTTGTGTTTCCGAGTTCATTCCATGCGCGTGAGTTGATTGAGATCCTGATTACCACACTGTGGGTGGCATCAGACGGTCCTCACTGTGCCCAACTGGAAAAACTACAAAATGTTTAAATGTGTTCGGCAGTGAACGACGCTAATAATCGCACATGTAAACAGTTTAACATTTACGCCCAAGTGCATTTACATTGTTCATTCGCTTTGCTGTGTGTTGCTTTCTTTTATAGTAAATGCTTTCTCTCTGCCAACTGTTCCTTAGTTCCCACACCAAATGGAAACCCAAAACCTACTTCCCCTTATTTTCCTTCCTTGTCACCTCACTTTCCCCGTTTACTTGTCTTTCTCTCCCGGAGACTGAGGCTGGACTTGAGACCTAATTTTGAGAAACTAAGCAGACTGAGGACCACACAGACACAAAGGAGACGAACACAGACATCAGGTCCCAGGGAGACTCTTCTGTGAACAAGCAAGGAGAAGGGTTGTAGGAATAAAAAATTCATGGTGAGAGAGAAATGCAGGACTTGAATGCTATTTGCCTAAGAGGCTTCTTTGGAAGGGCCACATCTCTGCTCCTTTATATAAAAGCCTTATGTTTCTAGCAAATAGCAGGACCCCAGCAATTAGGTAATGCGTCAAAAAGCAGGGTCTCAATGGGACCTGGCCACAGGATAGCTGGACATCACAGGTGAGGAATGCAGGCTCTGGGATAAAGCAGATCTACTGGAAGATTCCCGGACAAATGGGCAGAGGGAATTGGTGATAGACAGAGCTGGAAAATGAACCTGTGGCAGCTAAGAATTCTCAGCTCCTTCGGGCCACAGACTAATTCATGGACATATTGGGTTGGGGGGAGGTCCATGTGGTTTTAAAGAGTTAAGTTAGAAGCTGTGTTGTAGGGGTTGAGACTGTGCTGTGGTTTTAATTGTCAACCTGATCTAATCTAGAATCACCTGGGAAAGAAGTCTCAATGTGGGATAGTCTATATTAGGGGCCTGTGGGCATGTCTGGGGTGGGGGTAGTGGTGGTTTGATTAATCAAGGTGGAAAGACATGGCCTATGGACAGCACCACACTCTAGATTAGGATCTTGAACTATATAAGAAGGAGAGAGTGGGCTCAGCACAAGCTGGGTCTCTCTCTGCTCCTGTCTGAGGATATGGTGTGGCTAGCCACTTTAGCTCCAGTTGCCTTCCTTGGCTTCCTCACAGTGGTAGATGGTTACTTGATTGTGTGAGCTTTGCCCCTAAGTTTCTACTCAGGGTATTTTATAATAGTAATAGAAACAAGGAAGAAAGAAACCAAAGACTTTTCTTGGTGAGATTTTCCAAAGACTTTTGGCGATTTTCTTGTTTGTCTGAAACTTCCTTTTGTTTTTGAGGTAAACAGTTACTATGTTACCCAATTAATCTTAAACTCCAGGAAGCTATCCTCCTGCCTCAGTCTCTGTGTAGCTGAAGTGGTAAATTCACACCAGCTGTGCTTGCCTCAAACTTCTTTATTAGGAAAAGTTTAAACACACAAAAATAGAGCCAATAATAGTATATACCAGGCCCCAGGCTTCTGTGACAGGGATTATACAATTCATACGTGACTGCCACATCACACAAGTCCTCACTCCTTGCCAGGACTTTCCAAGTTTCCATTTCTAGCCCTATGGTCTTTCTCAGAAATGTGCCCTGTGTTAGCCTGGTTAGCCTGGGCTACATAATGAGTTTCAGGCCTGCCTGGGCTACAGATTGAAACCTTATCTCAAATTAAGTAAGTAAGTAAATAAATAAATAAGAATATGTACTTTGAACACACTTTACTATCTGGTGCTCTCATTACCTAATAAGTAATCCTCAGTATATTTTAATCCTAAATAGAAACTGAAGCAATACATAATATGCAACACTCTAATTTTTGAAAAAGTAATTAAAAGCTAATTGATTGTCTTTGAAGTGAAAAGATCAAAGACACTAGAGATTAAAAGAAAATTACCCTTTTCCAAACACTATTTAAAAGGCAAAACCACTAGGCCGTATGTGAGAATCCTCAGCTGGCCTTCTTTTATTCTTCACTGCACTTTAAGTTTGAATTTGGCACAGGAAACAGCTGAACTGGGGGGAAGGGACAGTGATCCTTTAAAGCACCATTTTCATTGTATTCTTCTGAACACAGTTGATGGTCAAACTCTGTTACAGTGACTGTGTATCCGCAAAGAACAACCACTTAATGGCTTCCAATAAAAGTCTGTAGAATCCTTGGTAAGATAGCACCAAATAAAGGCCCTTGTTGGTAATTATATAGATCAATTTTACATTTATATGACAATTACAGAAATAATAAGCTATAAAACAACACATATTTTTGTTTCATTTTCCTGGCTGCATTGTATGTGTTTTAGAAGATTACATGAAACTGCTATGATTTTCTTTTACTGTAACTTTGAAAGATTACTTCTATTTGATTAATATAAGGTGATTAGGTTATAAAGTCATACACACTGTTGCACAAATTTGCACGAGTTCATATCTAAGTGATTTTTTTTCTGCCAGTCAGGACACTATGCAGGACAGCACCGAATAGTCAACAATAGCTTCAAAGTACTTTGTGACTAGGAAAATAGCTGATTGGACCCAGGACAACATAATCTCCCAACATCGAGCTACTACCATGAAAAAGACTTTGCTGAGAATCCCTGAGGTTATAGAGAATACTTTCTTGTTTTTCACCATAGCACCCAACATGAATTGGAATAGTAATCAGAGCCAAAAGAACTATTTTTAAGGGGATTCCTACCAACTAGCAATTGTACTTCTTTGGTCTTCATTGGTCGTCCTCTCTCAGTCCATTCCTCTATGTTTGTGTGTGTGTGTGTGTGTGTGTGTGTGTGTGTGTTTGTGTCCTAGAACTTCCTCTACAGACCAGGCTGGCTGTGAACTCATAGAGATCCTCCTGCCTCTGCCTCCCAAGTCTCTCTGTCCCATGCATTCTCAAGGATCTAATGCTCTTTCCAGTTACATGCTTGTAATGATTCTGTGCTGTGCAATGATAAAGGTTTGGTTTTGTCTTGTTGCATATTGCATTGTGGTAATTGTGTGTATGTATTCACATGTGTGAGCATGTGCATATAGAACCCCGCCCCCAAGGGTGACATCAGGTATCTTCCTCCCTAGTTCTCCATCTTATTGGTTAAGGCAAGGGCTCTCCCTGACCCTGGGGCTTGCTATTTTGGATAGTCTCTCAAGTCAGTTTGTTTCAGGGATTCCTTTGTTCTGCCCTCCTTGAGCTGGGGTTACAGGTCAGTGCCATCTGGCTCTTATGTGAGTTCTGGGGATTCAAGCTCCAGTGCTGCAAGTGCTTTGCCCATTGAGCCATCACTCCAGCCCCTTGTGTGCAGTTTAATATATGATTATACACTGTTTTGTACTGGTCTTTAATTGTATTAGGAATCTTACATATTTTCTTTTCAGCAGGACCGTAGTCACAGACACTAAACCCATGTATAATATATCTGGTGTTATTTTTATGTTAATCGTGATGACTGTCACATCTTCTTGATTATTTATAGGAAAATCCAAATGAACAACTGGTTTTGTACATCTGTGGCAGAAGTCAAGGTCAATGGCTTCATGTGACGGGAGGAGGGTGAGAGGGACTCTCTCCTTGTTTTTTTAATTCACTCTGATCCTCTAACTACAGTGGACATAAATCCATTTAAGTCAGTGTATTAGTTTGGGTTTTACTGCTGTGAACAGACACCAATGACCAATGCAAGCTTTATAAAAGACATTTACTTGGGGCTGACTTACAGGTTCAGAGGTTTAGTCCATTGTCATCAAGGCAGAAGCATGGCAACATCCAGGCAGGCATAGTGCAGGAGGAGCTGAGGGTTCTACACCTTTATCCAAAGGAAACCAGGAACAGACTGGCATCCTCAGGCATCCAGGGGGAAGATCTCTAAGCCCAACCCCACAGTGACACACTTCCTCCAACAAGGCCACACCTTCTAATAGTGCCACTCCCTGGGACAAGCATACAAACCACCACAGTCAGTTTAGCTAGATAGCCATCCGTAGTCAGAAGACAAGAGGCTTTTGTGGCTCCCAATCACAGGCTTGCAATTCAAGCCACATGAGACTAAAACTAGGGACTGGAGAGTTAGAGATCAGCCAGTGTCTCTTCAGGAGGTGGCATGGTCTCTTTCCCTCTGTTCAGTGGCTTCGTTTTTGTTGTGGTAATGGGGGTGTGTTTAGCTCTTCACCATTCCTCATGCTTACCCCAGCAATAACCTACCATGACCTAGGATACACACCCATGGGAATCTGATCCAGCCGTCACCTCCCACTTTCAAATACCTAGCAGAAATATGTTGGTTTATAACGGGTTTATAGTAGCAACCCCTGGCCCAGTTGACTGTCACCTGGATAGTAAGAATGCCTTGGCACCATTCTGTGTAAGGTTGTAGACACAGAAGGCAAGCAACTGGACTGGTGCAAGTACTGCTGTGATCCTAGCCCTGGGGAAGTAGAAGCTGTAGAGTCACTACAAGTCCAAGGACTCCTTGGTCTACCTAGTGAGTTCTGGGCCAGCCAGGGCTACATAGTAAGACTCTAGTTCGTCATTATTTCTTACCTTCCACCTCCCATTCCCACAACAAATATAATAATAAGAAAACTGGAATCCATGCATATAGTACCATTTACATGGGAAGCTGAGACAGAAATATCACTTGAGTTCCATAGTTAAGGGCTAGCCTGGGCTACATGGAGAACCTCTCAAGGAAAAGAGAAAAGGGTATGAGGATGTAGCTCCACTGGTAGAGTGCTTGGGTTTGCTCCCCAGCACCTTATAAACTTAGAGCAATGGTGCATGTCTATAATTCCAACACTTAGGGAATAGAGATAAGAGGATCAGGAATTTGAGATCATCCTAGACTACAAATCAAGCTGAAGATGAACCTTGGATATATAGACCCTATCTTTAAAAAAATGAACAAGGAGGAAGAGGAGAAAAGAAAGAATAGTTTAAAGTTAAAATATGTGTGTAAAATTGGATAATAACTTTTATTCATAACCCATTTATTTACTTTTTTTCTTGTGCCAGGGATTGAACCCATTGTAAAACTCACTTTCTCTTTTTGCCCCTTTGAGAGGACCAGGGTGGCATTCTTCCCAAGACAGGCCAAATTAGTTTTGCTCCTTAAATATTTGAGTCCAAGCTGAGAAAATACCCATCAGATTGGACTAGACTTTTGAGAGGAAAGCCTGCAAGTTGGATCTGTTTCTGAGCCACCAGTTCCCATATTGTGCCCAGTCAACCTGTGGAAAGAAGAAGGCAGCAGCAGACACCCTGGGAGGAGCAGAAGGAGAGGAAGAAGCATGTTCTGGATTCTCCAAGGCTGAGGTGTCTCTGTTTCCTAGAGCCCAGCAACTTTACTGCCTTGAATCCTGTAAGCTGTCTCTCTACATTCTTTTTTCACTTATATTAGTTTGTGTTGGTTTCTAGTTGCAACGAAAATAGTTGTAACTGAGACATCCAGATTAAAAGTAGGGAAAAAGCTTCCCTATCATCATCCATTGAGGTGCAACGGTTGTACTGAGATGCCAATATGTCACTGCCATGAAAGGCTTCTAAATTTATCCTGTAGACTCACATATCTGTGTGACTATAGAGTACATCTGTTGGTGACTCATGAGGATTAAATAGTATGAGAGGCCTCTATTTCCTGACTAGCACTTGGGAGTTTGCTCTCTCTCTCTCTCTCTCTCTCTCTCTCTCTCTCTCTCTCTCCCCAGTACTAGGGAGTGAGCCCAGGCCTCATAAATGATAGGCAAGTGCTCCACCACTGAGCTATGACCTCTTCTAGGCGATTGCCCAAGAAACAATTTCTACAAGAAAATTTGTCCTTGGCCTTTTTTCCCCCATCTAGTATTTTTGTTATTATAACCTATGTTTTCAAAACATTTATACATATTCTGTCACTTAACAATTCTAGGCAATACTCCAGCATGTTTGTTTATCAACTTAAATTTCCACCACATTGAAATAGAAAGATCTAGCTTCTTCATACTCTTATCAAGTTCAGCCGCTCTGCTGTGTGTGCAATGGATAGCTCATGGAGGTCTTATGTGCTTCTCCCTGATAACAAATGAGCTTGAACACATTTTCATTTTCACTGATTATTTGAACATCTCCTTTTATGAGGCACCTGTCTAAGACTCCACGCCATCCCCCATTATTCTGATTTTTATTAATTCCTTATAGATTCTGAAGATGAGCCCTTGGTGCTTCCCATTTAGAGGTTCCTGTCTCCCTGTGTACATGTTTAGCATTTTCATTTTCAAATTTTTAACACGGAAGAAATTGTATTGTCATCATTTCCACCCCCATGCTTCTCTTAAAAACATAATGATTTCAGCTATTTGGGATAAAATCCAACAAAATAAAACACTCTAAATGGCACTACTCTCTGTCTGTCTTAGAAGCGATCCCAAAGCGAAACGAATATAGTGGATGATCCAGATCTACTAGGGGCTTGTAAACACTGGCAAATATGAACCCCAGACTGACTTCAGAATGTAGGGAGCCTGTGGGAGGGAAGACTAAGAGTGGGGAACTCTCTGGAAAATGTCTTGCCTTCACTTTTCCATAGTACAGGGAGGGTACCCCTCCTCACCTCAAATGACATGAAAGTGATCTTGAGATGTAGCTCAGGTCCTTGAACTGCTTGCTGACCATGCACAGGGTTGGATGCTGGGAGTCAAGGAGAGATCCTAGAAATGCCCCCTGGAGTTTTCACAATGACTTTGAGTCTGAAGTGTAGGCATGTGGCTAAAGTATCACCTGAATGCCAGGAGTGTTAGGCGTGAACAGGACTCTCATGACAATAGGTAAAGGTGATTATAGCTCAAGGAATGAAGTAGAAGCCATACAAATGGTGTCCTGGGGTCATCTGGAAAGGAGCCATGGGTAAAAGAATGTTGAAAGGCAGATAGCCAGAGAAGTGTTGTCTGCATGACAGCCACCATGAGAGCAGAGGAAGGAGAAAGACAGCCTCTGAGAAAACATCTTAGAGACAAGGCCTTGGATGCTCCCCGTGCCCAGGGCACACTCAGGCTGGAAGAGCCAGAAGCAGGCACACCAGCCAGCATCCCATTCGCTCTGGCCCTCTTTTACTATGGTACATGGAGCCGTTAGGATCAGAGGTTGTGGAACAGAGAGGAGGAGAGGAGGAGCTGACAAGATAACACCTCCTACTGGGACTCCTAGACCAAAGCAGGCCTGAACTGGGACGAGAAGGCTGAGCTCTGAACATGTTTGGAATTTAGAAACTGCCGGAACCAAACCGTAGCTGTAGGATTAGGTGGGACGAGACTCTTCCTCAGCTGTCTCTGTCCTTGTGCTTGATCCATCTTTTAGTCTTCAAGTAGGCTGCTTAACGTTTTTATCTCTAAAAAATATGTTTGGCTTCTCGTGTGTGTGTGTGTGTGTGTGGTGTGTGTGTGTGTGGTGTGTACATGTGTACGTGTGTAGATGTGTATGAGCAGGTGAGCATACAGGCATACGGAGGCCCAAGGCCAACCTCAGGTGCTTCCTCAATGTTTTCTACTTTAATGGAGCAGGGTCTCCCTCTGATCCTGGGACTCAGCCTACTTGGCTAGAGTGCTTGGCCAGCAAGCCACTCCTGATCCTCCTGACTCTATCTCCAGCACTGCCCCACCACATCTGGCTTTTTACGTGGGCGCTAGGAGTCAGAAGTTAAGACTTCGTGCTTGCAGAGCGAGAAGCGCCCAGTGAGCTTCCTCCCAACCTCTCTTCGTCATATTGAGGCACAGCTTTATAGCCTTTTTGTTCTTTGCTCATATTTTAAAGTCTGGTTTGGTTTTTTTTAATTTCTTTCAGTATGCTAATCATAGCGAGTTTTTTCTTTCTCCTTCCTCCCATCCCTCATAGTGGTGGGTTTGGAGAAATAGATTTCAACACAGGACAGGCAAGCTTTCTGCCGCTGAGCTACTTTCTGCACCAGCCCTAAACTCAGATGACTCTGACAATTGCAATGCCTGTGATCTTTGCGGATCTGATTACACTGTTTTATTTTTGCTGGACTTTGCCCTAAGTGCCTCATTTCTTTGTGTTGTTAGGTTTTTTGTTTACTCTCTGTCTCTGGGAGAGACAGACAGACAGACAGACAGACAGACAGAGCTGAATGGCTAGCCTTGGTATTTGATCCATAGGATTTCCCTGAGGTCCAGGTTGGAGCTGTGACCTCCTTGCCTATTGCCTAAGGGAGTTACTAATCTGGGAGGACGTCAAGTTCTCTGATCAGCTGAGGTTTCAGACCTACAGGGAGCATGCTTTCCAGCTGAATGTGAACCTAGAGCCCGCTTGTGTAACAAACCTTCAGGGAGATTTTATTTTTTAAAAAATCTTATTCTTGTTCTGGGTCAAGTTCAAGACACTCAAGTTTTTGTTGCTGTTGTTTTGTTTGTATTTCTGTCTTATTTCTGAGTGACGAGTTTATTTCTCTTTGAGGACTTTAGCAGTGTCATTTCTGTGGGAGCCCAGTGGTTTGCATGTGTGCGGGCCCTGCATATTATTTTGTCTCCCTTGCATTCTGCCCTGAGGTCTTGAGTACTCTCAGCCCCGGGCTGCCCTTAGTGATCCTTCTCTCTTGTGATTCTCCTTTCTTTTCAGTTGAGCTCTTGTTGGTCTCTCTGAAACCTGTCAATCAACCTGACAGTCACAGATATTTTTGCCATGACTCCCCAGTAGAAGTTTGCCAAAGCTCCTACAGTCATTTGGCTACTCCTCAGAACGGTGCCCCTTTTCTTCCAGGTACATATGCCTCAGAAACTCTGGACTCCATTCCTTCAGAGTAATGGAGTTCAGTGAATTTTTGGTCATCTCTGAGGACCTGAATAGAATGTTGTGTTGTGTTGTTGTTTTTTTGTTTGTTTCAGACAGAAATAACCTTAGAACTCCAGCTGGCCTAGAACTTGATGTGTACACCATGCTGAGATTAAAGGCATGAATCACCACATCCTGCAAAACACACACACACACACACACACACACACACACACACACACACACTTATATGTATGTGTGCATGCCTGAGTGAATATGTGAATACCACATGCATGGAAGAAAAGAACCCTTGCTGATCAGAAGAAGGCTTTGAATCCTCTGGTATTGGCGATACAAGCAGTTGTGTGCAGCCATGTGGGTGCTGGGAACCAAATTTATGTCCTCTTCAGGAGCAGTACGTGTTCTTAACCATTGAGGTCTCTCTTCAGCACCTATAATGTTTGATTTTTACATGAGTAGGGCCATTGAATTGAATCTAGTAAGGACCTTTGTCCTTGCCTGTTCCTAAG